>VTPC01000809.1:0-21433 GCA_011009095.1 Ignelater luminosus
TACAAAAATAACTATTTTGTAAAATAAGCGCAATTAGAGAAACAAAAGTGGAACAATACAACAAATTTCAGCACACAATTAACTTAAATTGCTAAATGCAGGACAGTGACATTTGCAATTGACAAATGGCAAACAAAGTATTAGTTGTTAAATAAGTCAATAAGGTGGCACATAAAAATTAGATTCCACGTCCAACTGAATCCAGAAACATTTATGAACACTTCGTATATGGAAAGTTATCGATGCACTTAGGAAGGGTTAAATCACGCAGAATGTCGTTCTACCGCAACGGAGGGTAGGATGCCAATACAAGCAATAAGCGCTTAAAGGAAATTGTAGAAGCTTATGGTTCGAAGTGTAAGTTTGATTACCTGTATGCAACTGCATCTAACATTGGATACTACTATCTAGTCCTACACTGCCATGTTATGCAAATCCTGTTACAACAATTCTTTAAAACATTATGTTCCACGAATTGTTATTCAATTAATTTTTATTGGTTTTCGAGGTTTCCTGGAAAAATTCAATCGGGTACTCCGGCGGTGTCAGCGTTGTGCCATTGTCATATTCGAATAATTTGTCACTTCTAACCTATAATTCAGTTGACAGTTCGTATCCAAGCTAACCAGTTCTGTTTACCTAGCGCTTTGAAAAAAGTAATTTTGTGAAAAAATGGAACTCTTGCGTGGACATTTTTGAGCAATGATTTTTTATGATTTTCGAAGCAACTTAACACCCAATCCAAATTGGCGCATTCTTCTCCACCATGACAATGCAAGTGCCCATACAGCAAAAAGTGAAATTGATGTCGCATTGTCAGTATTTGCCTGATTTAGCACCAAATGACTTCTTTCTGTTTTGGATAATCAAAAACAAGATGCGTGGTGAGCGTTATTCTTCGCCTGACTATTGGGCTTGTTCTAACAGGCAGCAGGAGCAGCAGCTGAAAACTGGAGATCACCCCAAGTTTAGGGTGGTATAGGATCACGGGCCCAGCTCTTTGGTTTGTCAGTAAACCTTTAGCAATAATGATGATGTCGATTTTAAGGAATTGAATGTCATTCCAGGGTTAAATCTCTAATTTCTAAGGTAGCATATCGAATTGAAATTCAGACGTATTGGGTAATTTTTTGGGACTAATTTTAGCAAAGTAGCATGTCATTATGATTGACTTTTCTTTAATAATTCTGACCATTTTGAAAAAGAAACCTTTCGACTGTCAGATGGCGTTATTCTAAAGACCACTTTGAGTTGCGAGCGTATGTTTTTTGGTAACGATTTAGTTTGATTAGTTTGGAAAATCAATTTGCAACCTATTGTCGACTCTAATTAAATTATGATCAGTCTCTGCAGGCGTTTAGGTGATTCTGGATAGGAAAGTTAGGTCAAAACTCACTTTACTACCAAATATCAATAGAAATTTACTCTAGGTATTATCAGTAATTGTTAGACAATTGTTATACTATAATTCTTTGTAGCAATACCACATAGCGGTGTGTTTAGAAATTTTTGTCATATTTTATTATAAATTTTGTTATAAATTGCTTAATTCATTAGAAAGTGATAATGCGTGGCTTAAAATCAGGGTAAAGAGATATTTTAATATACGTCATTCGAAAAGGAACTAATGCGTGGTTTTCTGCTTAAAAATTCATTAAAACTCCAGTAATTATTAAAAGCAATCCTAAATTCAATTCCGAGTGTAGTGTATTATCTTGTTTTCATAACAGTTTTACTTGATGAAAATTGAAAAACTAAATTATGTAACTCATGATTTAAAACTTTTAAATAACGAACTTGGTTTACAGCTGCGCTTCTATATGCTAGGAAGGGATGGACGCTTGTTTTAATTAAGTTTTAATCATGTTGTTGTGTACAATATGAAATTTTTCTGACAAAATGCAGTAGCAAAGTTCATGAAGGGAACAATACCTTTGTGTTATTTGTGTTGTTGTTCCAGAGTTTCTACATTGAAATTTTGGTTAATAGGGCGGGAAGCAGGACTAAATAGCAGGTAATTAAATCACGCTTTATTCTAGTCACTTCATCACAAAAATTTTTTCCACGGTGAAAATGTTTTATTACTGGGGCCTTTTGTTTACTTTAAGCTTTTAATAAAATAAAGGAACGCGGCTTGCTTCCGAAAAGGTAACCCCAAATTTAGAAACTGCAAGGTTTATTATTATGTTTATAAAATATTTTTTACTTGTTAAAGAAAACTTAATTATTATAGGTTTCTCATTAACCTTTTGTAACAGATTGTGTACTTTTAGTAAGTTATATATTATAAAATATATGAAATAATGTAACTTTGATAAATCCTTAATGAGCTCACTGTTTCCAGAGAATGACGTGGTCTGTGCACATAATCAATTCACGGCGTGACGTAGATGCAGCACTTAATGCGTGGAGCTTTTAGCTCATTTGAGTACTTGACACTTAATTATGTTGCTATGGACGAATATGATTGTATTACGTAAGCGTACTTATGTAAGTGCAATACCATATCAAAGCAGATTTTACGTTATGCAGAAAATGTACAAGGCATAAAAATTATTTTCATGCAATATTAAAACATTTAATGACATTTAATATTATTCAGGCTAGGAGAATACTATTTTGTAGACCTGATATTTAAGATACGTTTGAACGCAAAAAAGCTAAGCTTTTTCTATTAAAATCGAGTCAAAGGAATTGTTATGCATTCTGACAGTGAGATTTAATTTTCTATTTTTTATTTAATGTTTTTATATTTTTAATTTAAATGTAAATCTAGTAAGATAATATACTATGTATGACATATTGTATCAATATTAGCGAGTTTGATGCACTCGTAGGTACAGTTTTATTATGAAAAATGATAACTTCAAAACATTAATTGCTTTTTTCTACTTTGCAGAATCTTCGGCTTACATATGTACATAGTAGTGACGTTTATGCTGAACGAGTGCTATTCTGCCACTTTTTCCCTAACGCGTTTAGACCGGTTTTAGAACACTTAAGTACTATCCAGGTATAATATAATATAACTGCGGGGGGTGTGCTTTTGAAAAGAACCGTTTGCCCCACCCATCACCTTCACCACTCCTAAATCATATCATCCACAACCAATCTCAAAATCCATCATTGTTTTAATCATAATCAACTCAAAATCAATTTAATTTCCATTCAGAATAATCCATCAATAACTCGAACTCCTTAATTTAATTTACCCAAAACCTACCACCAGCTTGAACTCAAATGCCACTTCGTTAAGTTCGTCGTCGTCCACTGCCTGCAAGAAATCCAGCACTCCGAATAATCAACTCCAGCTTCAACGAAGAATAAAAATCCAACTTCAGCCAACCATCAAGAACCGCCGCGACGCCAACGAAATCAACATCCAATCCACGCACCTCTCTAGCCAACTCTACTACCTAGCCCACAACAACGCCTCCAAGGACAACATTCAGCAAATCGAAGCGCCGACCACAGTTCCACCATACATCAAATACCACTCCACGGGCTGAAGAGAGGTCGAACGGCATTGCGATGATTAACAAATATCTCATGAGGTAAGTATTTTCTACAGTTTTTTATAGTTTGCTGTCTTTGATAGTTAATGGTTGTTGTATCCCCAGGTATTTGTCGGTGTTGTCTAATTCTAATGTTTTAATTTCAGAGCCGTCCATTAACATTAGATTTAGCTTTTGTACGTTCCCAGGTTTTTACATGTAGAAGAGCACATTTTTGTTTATGCCAAAATTCAGCCAAAGTCAACTATCTCCATTTGGCCTTGGAGTTGATCAGCATTTGCTGCAATCACCATGGAAGATTCTACGTTTTATTGCATTCGAAGCGGTTGTAATGTGTTTCCAGCGTTTATCACAGCAAAGGATCTCTATGATCTTATCATAAAGGTAGGTGTATTAATGATATTTTGATGAGTTTTATACATTTCCAAAATCTTGATTAATCAAAAATGAAGTATTAAGTCATAGGACTATTTGTACTTAATCCAAGTTATTGAAACAACTTTTTTTTCTAGTCTTGGCATAATTTTGCTACTGCTGCATTTATCAAGAGTAATTTTTTTACACCCATTATATATCCTGGTATGTAATTTGGCATTAATTAATCTCTACATGCTTCATAAACTCTTATACGGTCTTTCTTAGTACTACTGTTTCTACTATGTGGAATTAACTTCTTCTAATTCTCTTTTCAATCTTCTTTTCCACTCCGGGTTATTCTTTCAACCTGCGCTTTCCCTCTTTTTTTTAACTTTTATATTGCATACCGCCAACTCTGCATAATAAACGATACGTTATGTTTCTTTCAGTGAGTTACTTGTTTTGGACTCTTCCGCCAGATCTTCATTAACGCATTTCTGTATTACTTTACTGTACGGTTTCTTTGGTACTAATGGTCTGAATTGCGTAGGGATTCTTGTTATTAATAGCATTTATTGGTAAACTGAAATCTGTTGTAACATTTTATTTTATTATACATTGAACAAAATAACACAAAAGTATAACGACCATCTTATAAAACTTTTATATGAAATTCTACGACACACCCTTTCTTCTTCTTTCTAATATTATCCTACTACTAGGTCGGTAATATATGTTTTATACTATTTTTCTCAATTACCAACCTAGCAATTCTTAAGACTCCTCCTTAATTTAAAAAATAATGTAAATCAAAAAAACCACAGAACATGATAACAAATCCCGTTGTACCTTTTCTTGTTTGCTCATCCCCTGCATAATCAGAATCACTGCAGGCAATAATTTCATTTGTTCTTGAATTTCTTTTGTAACCAATTCCAAAGTTTTTAGATCCAGCTAGGTATCTCATTGTTCTCTTAACGTTCTTAATATTTTCTGTATTTGGACTTTCAATAAATCTACTATTGAAATTTATTGAATATGAGATATCTGGTTTTGTTCTGTTAGCCATATATTATAGAATTGTTTCTGTCTTCTTTTGTGAAACCATTGGGGTTGGTTTCGGTTTTGATTCTTCCATATTATATCTTCTCAAAGTTTCATTTATGTACTTGGTTTGTTTTAATTTTAGGTAGTCATCTGATTTTTTTATTTCCATTCCTAGGAAAGTCTTTAAATCTAAATCTGCCTTTATTTCAAATTCACTTGCTAATTTTCTTAGAATATTTTTAATTTTGCCCATGTCTTCTCCTACTATAATCCCATCATCAACGTACAAAGCCAGGATTAAAGAGCAGTCGGAAGTTTTAAAAATGCATCTTTCTGATTTTGTTTCTGTCAAGCCATTACTTTTTAAATAGTTAGTGAATCTTTCATTCCAGTTTAAAGGAGCTTGTTTGAGTCCGTATAAAGATTTGTATAATTTACAGATTTTGTTTTCTTCTTCGAAACCTTTTGGTATATTCATAAAAATATCTTGATCTAACTCACCATACAAAAAAGCTGTTTTGATGTCGAATCCAACAATGTTCCAATTCTTTGCAGTTGCTAATGCGAAAATGACTCTTAATGAGTTGATGTTGATTACTTGACTGTACGTATGTATCTTCATAGTTGACCCCGTGTTCTAACTACTAGTTTCGCTTTATAAGTTCCATCTCCTTTTATTCTAAACACCCATTTATTAGTCAGTATTTTACTGTTACCTGCTTCATCCCAGGTTTTATTTTCTATTAACGATTGTTTTTCATTTTCTATAGCTTTCTTCCATCTTTCTCCATCATTTCCATTTATTGCTTCAGTGTATGTTAACATGACATAATCATCTAAATATGAGGGAGTCTTAATTGTTCTTCCTTTACTCGTACTTTGAATTCTTGGTAATTCTGCAATGGCTTCGTTTTCTGTTTCTTGTTCCTCTTCTTTATATTCTTCATCTATTTCATTCAACCTAATTTCATCTTGATCAGTATTATCTGTATCGTCTTCATCTTTAATGTTTACAACGTTTGCTTTATTCTTATCTTCTATATAGTTCTCAAAAACCACATCTCTAGAGATAATTACTTTCTGCCGAGTTTCATCCCATAACCTATAGCCATTCGGAGCATATCCAATAAACATGTAATTTTTACTTCGATCATCTAGTTTCCTGAGAGAACCTAAAACTTTTGCATACACATCTGAACCAAATATCTGCAATACTGATAGACTGGGACGATATGATGTCCATTTTTCTGCAGGTGTTACTTTCAATATATCTGTAAGACTTCTATTTATTAAATAGGTAGCTGTTCGTATAGCTTCTCCCCACATCTTCTTTTCGACCTGTTTTTTTGCTATAAGTGCTCTTGCTCTATCGATAATTGTTCTATTCAATCTCTCCGATCTGCCATTAAGTTGAGTAATATGTGATATTGTGTAATCCAATCTGATTCCTTTCTGCTTGCACCATGATTTTAATTCTTTACTACTATACTCTCCTCCATTATCACAACGCATCTTCCATAGTTTAAGGTTCCACTTGGTTTCTGAGTCTTGCACATACTTTTTTATGACATTTAAAGCTTCAATTTTTTTTCAAGAAGATATACAGTTACAAAGTGCATATAATCTTCGAGGAATGTAATGAAGTACTTCTTTTTATCCCAAGTTGGTGGATCTATGGGTCCACAAATATCGGTATGTACTATTTCTAAAGCTCTCTTAGCTCTTATACGTTCATTAGAAAATGAACTTCTTGTCTGCTTTGCTTTAAGACATACTTCACTGATAGGATCATGTTCAAAATTACTGATTTCTATTCCATCTGCCATATTTGTTAGTTTTTTTATATTATTTACAGACAAATGTCTTAATTTTATATGCCATTCCTTCTGTTAATATCTTTTGATTCCTATATATTTCAACTTTGTTCTTTAAAAATTTTACTTCACCACCATTTTGTGTAATAGCTTTTACTGATAATAGATTTTTCGATAAATCAGGCACATGCAAGACATTCTTTAAAATAAAATCTTCTTTTTCAATTTTCCCTTTTTTGTCAGCATGCATTTCTTGATCATTCTTTGCGACGCTTATTTCTACATTAATGTTTTCAGCATCTTTTAATAAATTTTGATTATTAGTGAAATGAGAAGTAAAACCACTATCAACGATCCAAGTAGTTTTTATATTTGCCTCATCATTTTTATCAGAGTATGTTAAAAATGCAATTTTGGAATCATTAACTTCTTTATCGTTTGTGCATTGTCTAAAGAAACAATTTCTTTCTACATGATTGCTCTTTTTACAAATACTGCATGTTTTCTTTTGACAAAATCTAGCTATGTGACCAAATTTATTCCGATTTGGGTTTCCTACCTTATCGGTTGCTGCTGTCTTTAACTCAGCTGCTTTAAAAGCTACAGCTTCTTCTTGTTTCATATTTGCATGACGGGTTTCTTCCATAAGTAGCCGCGAGGTTAGATTATCAAGTGTTCTATCCTTTTCTGGTGTTGATTCCCAAGCGCTAATAAAGAATTTGAAGGTTTCAGGTAATGTGGTTAGGATTTTAGAGATCAGCATGGAGTCATCTATCTTTTGATCTAAATTTTTAAGCCTAACAGCTAAGTTTTGCAGTTTGGATATGTCACTGTTTTTATCATATATAAAATTAAAGAAATCAATTGTCCATTTTACCGGCCATGATTCTTTCGATTCTTTCCCTTCAGTTTATCGACTTGACCTTGTTTTTTTATTCTGTTGTTTTATTTATTATATTTTATTTTATGCCTTATTTAATTATATTGAATCTGCGCTCATAACCTGTTATTAATAACATTTATTGGTAAACTGAAATCTGTTGTAACATTTTATTTTATTATACATTGAACAAAATAACACAAAAATATAACGACCATCTATATAAAACTTTTAATATGAACTCTACGACACACCCTTTTTTCTTCTTTCTAATATTATCCTACTACTAGGTCGGTAATATAGATTTTTATGTTTTACATTATTTTTCTCAATTACCAACCTAGCAATTCTTAACAACTCTTTCATACATAATATGATAGACCATATAAGTTTTTTCAGTTTGTTCAAACATTAGATCAAAATCAATGCCTAAACTAATTCTTTTTGTTCTATTTCCGCCTCTGTTAAGACTTACCTTCTAATTAATCACTGGCTGAGCTCGATTAAGTATACCATTATAGTATTTTTCCTTTCATATTTGCAATTATTTTCTTTTCTTGACTAATTTTTGTAGCTTCAAAGTATTTGCGTACCAGATCCATGATCTCTTTCTTTTTCCAGAAAAAGTGTAGTTTCTTATTTTGCAGTTGGCTAACAGTAATATCTGAAGAATCCAAGCTAATTTAACAATTTGTGTTCAAATCAAAAAAGCTCTTGGCCTTGCGGTTTCGAACGCGGATGTGCCTCACTTCTTCCACTACCATTCATGTTGAGTTGAGTCTCTGGACTATTCCGGAAAAAAGCAACCTTCGCTCTGTACCATCCTGATTTGTTTGACGTCTTGTTTTCACAGCATTTATAATCTCTACTGTTAGGGGTGCTGATTGGAACAATGTAATGTTTTTTTAGTCACCTTTTACGACAGGCAGGTCCCATTTTTAATATTCTTGTTGCTAGTAATTTTTATAAATTAAAATTCCCTTTTTTATTTCTTTAAGGTTCCTCTATGGGTCGTTGCGGCCAAAGCTGATTTGCGTTTTTAACGGTTGACTCATCTGATTGTGACTTAGACACTACCTGTGATAGTACTGGCGTTTTATGAGGTATTAGAACACTTTTGTTTATTGACTTCCACCCATTTCCGGCTATAGAGCAGGCCTGGTAGCGCACTTTTATTTATCTGTTAGCCAATCTTATTCTGTAATAGCAACTTAAATTAGTTAAAGATTTTTTATTACAGCAAAGAGAAGTGCTCATATCAGTTATTCTGAATTATTTTGGACAGCCTCTGCTTTTAAATATTTAGATTTTTTAAAGAAATTTTGCTTTGGTTGATATGCTGTTTGTCTTACTTAATATAATATATCATCATGCTATTGATTAATACTAATAATTCATAATTGTTAGTTTTTAATAATTTCGAGTTCAACCCTGTATATAGATTGCGTCAGGAACTTTTTAAAATACATTCCAATGAGGACTTGAAATTCTCCAAATGAAAACAAAACAGTGCAATAAAAATAACAATAGCAAATTATTATTTAATACATCCAACAATTTTTATAAATATCTCCTTATCTGCGACAGTTACAATAATTGCTGTTATGCATTTGTTACGTTAGAAACTTTACGAACTCAGAAAATAAATTTTTACAAAGGAACGCTTCTCTGATTTAGACACCATGGAAACTGATCCCCCCCACGAAGTGTTCTAATATAATGGTATTAGATCTTTTGAATACACGTACCTAACCCACCTTAATAATTATTGTACTTTAACCTGCACAAAAAAATGAATGTAAGAGTTATATTTTCTAACTTATTTCTCCTTCTTAAACAAACTTTACGAAAAGTTTTATCTTTAGTTTTTTTTAGGAAATATAAACTTTTCTCGTTAACAATAAACTCACCGAAAAAGTAATAGCAAAAGTAAGAACCAAGGAAAGAACTCTAAATTAAAAAATATTTAAATTTGGTTATTATTAATGCTGCTATAAGTTACTGATTTGTTTTTATTCTCGTTGTTTTTAACTACTGTTAAGGAGATTTAAATGAATATGAAACAAACTGAAAATTTTCCAAGTTTTATCTCTGACTTTTTAGGATCTCGTCTACCATGAATAAAGTAATTCGGTTTATTCTTTTATAAAATTTATGAACATATCACGTTAGAATTTCAAACGGAACAAATATGTATTTCCGAAGCTGAAAGATTATTGAGAAATCTACGTAGTAGAGCAGTGACAAACTCTTCAATTTATTTCAATAAATCGAGTGACTTCTTATTCAAAAAATGATGCCTTCAAGAAAAATCCAAATGAATTTCTTTATAGTGATAATTCCAATTTTATTTCTGCTAAGGTCGAATTCTTTGTTAATCTAGAATGTTTTTATTAGAAAACATTCCGTTCTTGAGTTAAAGTACATGACAAAAAATTTCTATGTAACACGTGCCTGAAGTGTGTCCTGGTAAAACAATAATATAATTGACATCCTCGGAACATTAATTGTTTCTACCCGATACTCTTCATTTATTTTAGTGAATTTATTACCTAGCATTAGTAGTAACAGTACGAGGTAGTGAAACTCAGAAAGTTTAGATATGAGAGAAATAAACTCGAGATTTTCAGTATGAACTCTTAGTGATGGTGTTTTTCGGTACATCTTTTAAAAATCTGCTTAAAAACTCAAATCATCATTATCCTATCTAAAGTCTTATAGCTAGCGGCAACTAGCTTTTAAGAATGTAAATAGAAATTACTATTTTTCTGATAAAATTGTTTGTTTCGTTCTTTAAAAGATTGTTTTTGCTATTTAATTAATAAAGAATTGTAATCTTTAATTAAAAATTAAATGATGAAAATGTTTCTGACTATTAAAACAATGTTAATGTTCTTAAAATACTTGAATTGCAATGTGACAAAAATCCCATATGGGCTAAAGAACTTTAATAAAACGCCTCAGTTGTGGAATAAAAAAAGTTCGAAATTGCTATTTTAGTTGATTACTCATTGTCAGTATGAGATTGATTGACTAAGATAATTATATAAATGAATATCTCATTCTATATATTGTAGCATTGCAGCTATATAGACCTGCAGAAAGTAATAGAATTGCATGATCTTGTTACTCGATTAAGCGTCTTCCTGTTACCCTAATTAAATTGTTTGACGCCTAAACCGGATACTATAACTAAAGCAACATTGTTATCTTGACTGTTAGTGCTAGATAAATTTTAATGTATTTAACACCATTGCACCAAAATGAAATTTCTCAATTTTACTACTCATATTAAGCTTTCTCTTGTAATCAACACTTCTGTCTTGCTGAGAAAAGCTAGGCTTGCTGCAGTCACGGAAATATATTAGTATAACACATATTTATAACATTTATAACGAGTTTATTACAACAGAAAAAATAGCAAAACTGGTTGCATACAAAATGATTGGCAATAGTTTTTATTTGATAATATTTGATTCCAAGCAAAGATCTTGATTTACCATTCAAGTATATATGCTACAAATTTATTTATAAAAGATGTTTTATATTAAATTATATGAATCTAAAATAGAATCTCATGTTTAGAAGTCACCAATGAACACATTTACAAGAAGACGCTAGTACTGCTAAAACTATTCATCATATCCCATATTACATTCTCTAGTAGAGTTAAGTCGGGTACCCTAGTAATTAGAGCGCGGCAACAAACTAATCTTGTTTTCTGTTGAATACCTCAGAATTAAAGTTATCACATATGTTCTGGCGTCTTGTTAGATATACAGTTTGAAATGATTTTCCACTGAAAATTTCTTCAAAGCAATAACATCAGATGCTGGTGTTATCTAACAAATACATTTCATTCGGGTATATCACCTCTGACAAGTAATACGCGTCAACCGGGACACTGAACTCAGCAAATTTTTATGTGTATGTAGAGCTTGATTACTTATGTATATTGTAAAGCGTAGAGCGCGCATTGAACTCGATGCCCCTATTCCTTTCGCAAAAAGTCTTTTGTTAAATCAAATATTTAACTACTGCAATACTTGAACGAATAAAAATGAAAAGACAATCTAGTGACACTCAAACTTACTACTGCAATCTCTCTTTGAATGAAAATGAAAGACGGCAGTCTTAGTTTGTAACGCTTTCTTTTGATAATTTTAAATGCGGTGTTGTCGGATGGTATTCAAATTCCAGATTCTAAATAGGGTGCCAAATATTTCTTCCCAAGGACTGCTGAGTCTAGACAATTGCAACGAAGAAACTGTACTCCAGGAATATCATTCTTGATGGCTGGGACTTTGCTTTACGGTTTTGCCCAAGGATAATAAGACACTCAAGCTGTAGGAATAAAATTCTTTAATAAAGCTAATGTGGTGATGTATTTATAAGCAAATCAACTTCTATTAATACCATCAGCAACAGCAGAGAAATGCAGGGACAACGGTACTAACGGATCGTATCAGTAGAGTGTCGGTAACATACAGTTTATGATGCCTGCTGGTTGTCCTGGAAAGGCTGTCTATTAATTACAAAATAAAGAACAGAAAGCACAAAGAAAAAAACAACCCACAAAAGTAAATCAAGCTTAATCCAGAAAATACTACCAAGAGAATGAGCAACAGAATCAGGCCACGTGTAACAACTGAGCAACCATTAACGTAAAAATGTGAAAACAGACTCACCCGACCAAAACTAATTTCCTTTTATTTTCATTGTCTCTTTCTTCTTAAAGCCAAATGGAGACTATTCGAATTACTGCACTGTAATCATCGAAAAATCGGATTGAATCATGGTTATCTTTGTTACGAAGCACCACTGACTAGTATGGACTAGTTTCTCCAGCCATTTGGAATTTGAAAATACAGCACGCAAAATGATACCTATACAATTGAAGAAACGAGGCAATATCTGGTCTAGTTGATTCACGAGGAAACCGTGGTCATTTACTCTGCTACATTAAGCCAGGCATCATTGTGAATCCTTCTAGCTTTCTGATCGGTCGTTGTTGTTGGACTTTTCGACTTCTTGGAGTACTTGATTCCGTATTTAATCTGCTTTATCAGTGAATCCTTTTGGTTTTGACTTGTTGATTTTTGCTCAAAATGCAAATGGGAATTTTAATCTGTCACAGCTAGTGTCTGAGTGTCTGCACCAGCCGAAAACTTCTCAACAGGTTGGTAGATGAGCGCTGTGCTCCAATTGCAGTTTTTTAAGATCTTAATATGCACACAGAGACCTGACGGAGTTTGGACCAGAATACCTATCAAAATGCTCAACAAATCCGACCAGTTAAAATAACTCAATCTTCTCGCCACACGGTGTTTTGTCCAGTACAAGCTGGACAAAATTATTTTTTGGCATTTTTGCATTTATATCGATCGGCTAGGTAATATTATAAAAATATAAAGCATTTTTATTAATTTTTATTAATTATAAACCCAAATAAAGAGGATTGTCAAAGAAAAATAGAAAAATTAAAAAAGATCATTATATTTTATACGCGAAACGATTTAGCTGGTAGACAAAATACAAATAAACTTCCGGAACTTTCGTCACAACCCCATTTACTTATGAGAGTGAACGATGAATTCGAAAGCATACTATTTATGATTTCTCTCTGAGCTTCTACTAAGCGCTCAATGGTCTTATCTAACACGGCTTGTAACTTTACTTCAGCACGAGTTTCTGTCACTACAATGTGCTCTTCGGGAGGATAACAGGCCTGTTTTGACTTACTCAAACAGTGATAAGATGGAAACAAACAATAACCTACCTTCATAGACCACTTCCTAGTCTGCTTGTATGAGTGTGTTGTAGACTTAGAGTCTATGTAATAGGCTAATACCTCATCTCCACTTAATGGTCCCCAAAAAACTTGTATTCTTAAGACTGACGGAAGCACTTGCATATTCTGGACTTTTACCTATTTTTCTGATCACTTTGGCAATGTTCCTATTTCCTGCCGAACCCACAGCTACTTCTGCAGCAGTCATCAACTCTCCACCACTTTGCGATTGAACGAGGTTTTCAACTCGACGTTTCTTCGTTTTAAATGATAACCCCTCAAAATCTTTCCAAGGTCTTCCTGCAGAAGTAGCATCTTGAAATGATGTAGAAGGTCGCGGCACAGTAGTACGCACGTGGAATTGGATGTCCTCAGCATCCAACCAGCTTTTATTCTTAGTCATAAAACGATCCGTTGACTTTCCTACAGCAACCCATTTGGCAGCTATTTTTGACGAAAGCTAGCCAACTTCATTTTGATTTCTCTTTCAGAGTCCTCAGTAACGTCATTAAAATTAAATGTAGTCGAAAGAAACTCGAAAAGACGAAAGTTTCTTTCGTATTTTCCGTGTTTGAGCCATTCTTCAAAAAGCTCAATTTTGGAAACTGGAAATGGTAGTCTGCAGAAAACAAAAAAAAATAGTTGTGCTTGAGTGTGCTGGCTGTAATACCTATTATTACTAATAGGAATGATGCACCTAGGATATACACAAATTGTATCCTGAATTATTTACAAACCTTGAAAGTTGTAAAACAAAGAAAAAGTAACATGTATTTTTCATACATTTTCAAAACGTTCTTTCATATTGTTTGACTAAGAGACAGATTTATGTTAATTAAAAAAACATAGTACTTACCCTCTGAAATAAAATCCATCCTTAAAAATTTCCACAAAATTATGAACTGCTACAGTTATAAGTTGTTGTAAGTGTCGCGAAAATGTAACTGACCCGTTCTTACAATTGCACTTACCTCATTAGTTATCTTTTGAACCATATTCCTTATCAATGTGGAATGGTAGACAAACAATTTTTGGAATCGCATGTTTGCAGGTGTTGCTTACGTTAGTTCATTACCCATTTCTCGAAATCTGGATATGGCTTTTATCCACCTAGCTTGTACTACATGAAACACTGTGCGCCGGGGCAATTGGCATGCTTTCCCTGTTGAAAGCAAGGTATGTGGTTTGCTCTTAGCTATTCGAGTTTCACTTTTCATGAAGTAGTGGTTTTATCTCGTGTGGCAGACGTGTCATTTGTCAACGCATTTATTACGCGACATTATTGTAACGTGATACGAAGGGCATTTTTAGGACATGGATAGTATAACTCAAAAGGACCACATGACATGTTCAAAATATCATTTATTTAACAATTGATGAAAGAATCATATAGTTTACATTTTATATAAACAACAAATACTTAGTTTATTACATAAGAAAAGCACGCACAAGCTGAACGACTATTTTGACTGAGGTGAGTCAATTCTCGAATCAAACTGGTCTTACTGAAAATCTTGTCTACTTATACAGCAGTATTGCATAGCGACTGCGACATATTCGTTGGTAATTTAAAAACAGATAAGTATACTTAATGGGGCACGTGGGCAGCCTTCTAGTTTACCATACAGGTAGTGGACGTCTGTCTGGATTTTACGAAGTCTTGATTGTACTGCACACCGGTGCATTTCACGCACTTGGGTTAGTTCTGTAAGTGACCAACTTATAACTGACAGTGGTAGCATTCCCTAGCGATATTTTCTTTCTTAACTATTCCAGATCACTGTCAGCAATCTTGAAAAATTTTCTTCGCTTAGCTATTTTTGTTCACCTGCTCAAGAAAGATTTTAAAGATCCACTCTGGCCCGCGGCTCATCTGATGAATAGAAATGTACTGAAAAATCTTTGGGACTTTATCACTAGGTATTTCCTCTGGAATTTCTCTAAGGACGATCTTTTAGAGTTTCTCACTCATGTTGGTTAGGAAGCCCCGTTCTCCTATTTGCCTTGTCGTTTGCTTAATCATTGCAGGTTTTTTTTCCTTAGTCGAGATCACGCAGAGTAAGCTTCTTTGCGGGAAGCGCCCACTTGGTCTTACAATGCACGACGTTATCCTTAGCTCTGTGAGCGAAGAAGTCATTGACCGTGGAGACCTGTAGCGGTTCAATGTCATTGTCTGCAGTGACATGTTTAAAGTTGTCGTCGCAGTCGGGGTAATAGAGTGATCTTCTGTCTATACCTTTCGAGAGGTCCCTGAATTTCTTGACTGGATCCCGAAGGAGTGATGTCTTACACACACTATAGAGAGGCAACAGTAATTATTGCCATGCTCCGGTCACACCTAATGGGTTAACACAGCAGTCACTCCTGTCGGCTGTACTTGATTTCAGCGCTTGCTTTTTCCTCATCTGCAGGCGTGTCTTTCAGGTTTTTAATTTAATTTAACGTGTTAGCAGGCACGTATTACATTTCTTCTTTCAGTTAATTTTGTATAATAAAAATCTGTAAGTACAGATAAATTATAAAATTAACTGGAATAAATATTTTTTCTTTTTTTTTATTGCAAAACAGTTTAAAATATAATTTATCTATTTCAAACTAAAATTTGATATAATTCGGTTATGAAATAAACGTACAGTTTAACTTTTTCTTCTCGGGTGGAAAGTTAAATTTGGATTTAGAAGTTTAGTGTAAGCTTAAGAGTTAAATATTCTTGTCATATTTAATAAACTTAACGCTCGAAAAGCTTTCTTCCTGCCCTTGTGTTTGCTTCTATACATTTTCCGTCATCTTAATATTTAATTTACACCCCTTTCGCGTAGGACAATTTTGTTCTCGATTTGTTATTTAAGCATTGATTATTCTCTGTTTATACTCTGCGTCTCTTCAGTAATATTCAATGATAATGCGCGTTAAAGTATTTAATGAACGTGGCACAAACTTTAGGGTACTTGTATTAGAAGATTCAACATATTAATTTAAAGTTTTAGAGTTGAGTAAAAGCGGGAATTTGATAATAAGAAGTGAAATTAAATTTGTATTTGTCTTAAATTCTTTTGCGTTTTCTATATCGTTAGCTTGTTAAATTCCGAATGCACACTTAAACTCGTTTCTATTCTATCGGCTCGTCGTCTAGTGTGAAGATAACGACGTTTCCGACATGATGACGGCAAACTAAGAGACGAATCGACAAGAAAACTCGGGGGTGAATTTAATCTACAGCCTCGTGTGTGTTTGCGGATTTTCAAGTAGTGTTTAGGTATTCTCGGTGGATCGGTCTGTCTCATCAGGGCGGAGAGGTCGTGTTTGTGATCACACAGGGATAACGAACCTTAAGATAAAGCCCTCGCGATAATGGAGTTTTGAGGCTTTCACGTAATTTATGTCTGCTTTTTCCTGTTTACTCTGCAAAATTATGAAAATGTTTTTCTCTTGTCAGACCGATTGACGAGCGTGCGCGCACGACGGCTTTTTTCCAAAACGCTTTTAGATAGAGGTAGCAGTGGGTCCCGGGCCTCTTCGTTTCGAAATCGACTTGAATGCTGGGACTGGGAAATATGCGACCTCTAGAATTCCCGAGATTTTTGTTATAAATTGTTCCATTTGTTTCGTTTGATCTGCTCCCACCCGGTTTTTTCGGTATTTGGCCACGAAGGACTTTATCAAAGTTTTTACTCCTTTCTTCTTTGATGGTTTTATCTCGGTCTGTGGAAACATTCATTTATCAAAGAACAATACAGACGTAATAATGGACGGCCTGTTTGTGAACTGCTTTTGTGACGATCATTCCAATCTTGTGTCCCCTATTTTAACCCTGCTCCTAGATGCACTACTATTATTGTTACTACGCTAACACGTTCAGATAAACTTTTTTCTATACCAGTACCTTTTGTATTAGAGATAATATTTCTAAAACTTACAGGTGTTCGTTATTTAATTATTGTTGTTCCGCATCCCATAAACAGCGAGCACTTTAATTAATTAATTAATCTCCCTCCTGTATAAGCTTTTAAGCTGAAGGCAAAGTATACGCGCTTATTATAATTTCCTTTTTAAAATTTCTGTCAGATAAAATATGAAAACCCTCTTATTTAGCGACATTTACACTGGAAATAAAAAAATATTTCTTTACGTTTTGTACGCAAGGGATTCAGAATGTCTTATTATTTTTTCACCGTTACTCTTTTATAATTAAATATTTCAATTTATTTTTACGAAATGTTATGATGGCCACAGTAAGAAGAGGAAACTATTTGAATGTAATGTAGAAAGATAGACTTTTATGTAAATGTAACTGGTCATGAAAAACAAACACTTTTTTCCCATCGTATCCCTGGCTGATCGCCAGAAAAAACTCTTTCTGTTAACCTTAAAAATAGTTGCCTATACATTTTTCATCAGAAACAAAACTGTTTTCTGTTTTATTTTTAATTTAATATTTGAATAAACAAAAAAGAGAATGTAGGATTCATGCTGAGTACGGTATACACTTAATTAGCTCTAATGATAGTATCTAATTGCGGGTAAATACCAAATGTGGGAAAATCCAACTTTACCATTTTCATGCACTTCACAGTGTCAAAATTGCACACCCCTTAAATTTCTACTACAGGTTCTACAAAAAAATTAGTGCAAAATGTTTCATCTGAATGTGATACACAGCTTTCAAGATATGGAAAATCAAAATAGTAAAAATTAAATTCTGTCATTTCAAGGTTTTAGAAAGCGACATATCTTACAAAAATAATGGAACAAGAATTATTAATTTTTTCCATTTGTTTGCTCTACTTCTAATCTTCACATTTGAAAATAATCAGTGCAGAAGATTTGCTGAATAAATAAATGTCTTCTAGCAGTAAACACGAGCATTGTGATATCTCTCCCGCTTTCCAAGGTATCTAAAAAACAAGAACTTCTGAATAAAAATAATATCCTGTATCTTGAAAACGACACATTTTAGAATGTAAGTTTATGCAGAAAACTAACTTTGCTTTCCACTCAGGAATATTCTGTTCATTTCAATATATCAGAAATTGCTTTTGTTGGAAAATATCGATAACCATCTAGAACCTCAGCTGTGTTTATTTCTAACACATAAGTGCTACAATAAAGGACAACACACATATTTAGAGATCTTCACTATATCTTAATAGATAAGCAAAATTAAGTCCAAAACTAGCAAAAATTTAAACAAAGTAAATTTAACAAAATGACCAATGACCATTGATAGGAACTTAACTTAATTGCATTGCTTGAAATGCTGTAAAACTGTCTAATTTTCCTCTTTGGTTTTGATGCTAATTTCTTTCTACATTTGTGTTGCGTAAATACGAATCTATAAATTCCCCTATTAGTGTTATCTATTTCTCTGCGGCGGCATCATTGTTGATTGCAAATCATCTGGCCATTTTGGTACCTTTGGTGATCTTTTCCCTTGCCTGGTTTACTAGACCAGGTAATGAAAGGCAAAACATAAAGTTGAAGATGAGGAGAAAGAAGATTTTTTATGTATAGAATAGAATACAGCAGTGATTTTGTTGCAATGTTTTTCAGGTAGAAAACTATGAGCGAGAACTGGAAGCAAACGTCGTCCTAAGATCCCAAGAGTAAGTTAAGAAACTCGAGCTGTAAATTTTTGTTTGGGAAGAAAAACGCTAAAGTTTTCGAAAGTTTTAATTTTATTAAACAAAGCGTCTAACTAGGTAACTTTCAAGAAAAAATCTACAACCTGCAAGTGCAGCTGTAGGATTTTATATTACCAAAATAGAAGGAGACAAGTAGAAATGTCTGACGCAACCTGGGATGGTCTGTTTATTTTTGACAAAAACAAAACGTAGCCGTAGAAGCTTTTGGGAGAGTTTCTCGTGTCAGAATTGGCCAAAGGCATGTTCGATGTACAGAAGTTATCGCCGCCGAATTGGTGATTGAGAATCTCATTTTCTTCCACGAAAAATTGGGTAAATTGATAGGAGTGAATTCTTTTGAAGCTTTGCCAAGAGCGTTGGGCAAGGTAATGTACCTGTAAAAAAATAAATCATAGTGAAATTGTTGGCTTTCTGGATCATGACTATCGCGACCTTATTGATTTTCCATGAGGTAAAAAGGTACCCACAGTTAAAAATGAAAGTAATGAGCCCCATGGAGAAGCTGGTAAAAAGTTTCCCACGTAAACGGAAGAAAATGATTTTTATCTTCTAAAGCAACAGGATTGAAAAAACTTTTTGGCCAGTCTAATATAGGAATGCCGACCGTCAAATAAAAAGCCGGAGGACACTGCTATCACTCTGATATAGATTAGAAGAAAAGATGGACAATGTTATTCAGTATTGGTGAAAAACATCCAAGTTTTCAGATCGACTGTCCTCACTAAGACTTACTGCCACCATTAATTAAAGAAGCCAAATAATTTCAAACCCGACATTTTCATGCTAAACATTGTCTATCATTTCGAAACGAGATTCTTTTAATCGTAAATCTAATTTTGCAAAGGAAAAAGCGGCTGTTCGTCTTTTAGTGAGTAAACCAAATCATCAAAGTTGACTTTTTGAAAAATAACATTTCTATGTGGTAACTTAAAAAAGCACGGAAAATTCATTCTGTCTGGGGATTTGAATGAGCTTCTAGAAGTAACCGTAATAGTCCCGATTGGCATATCTGGTAAATTTGATTTCACTCTGTAATGAAGCTTACATTGCGCATATATGGAAATAATCGGCAATAACACAGCACTAGTATATAACTGTAATATCCACTTTGTGCTCCATTTATAATTTCTAAAAGTTATTATGAACAGTTAAAAGAAAAGGTTATGGCTATGATCATGTGCAAAATGCTGATAAAACACTAATTATTAAGAAGATTTTTCATAGAAACCATTATTTGTTTTACGTTGGTTAAACCGACAGAGGAGTATGGAAACAAAAATTTAGAAAATGCTTAGATGGCCAAAAAGCCCAGTAAAGTTAGCTCTAAAAAGGGGTTTTACTCCGAACAAATTGTATACCAAATAACTCCTTTTGGATCTTAAAAAGCTTGGATTGCAGTATAAGATCCCAAAAGTCCGGAAAAATCCCAGTGGTGCGTTTTCCGGAAATTTTTTTTAAATCGCCACATTTTAATAAATAATGAATTAATCGACATTTCACGCAATCAAAAGTGCCTTGTTTTGTTAGCTTTAATTTGATACCAATAAGAATTTAATTAATAATTGAGGATGTAGTAAAGAAAGTAGCATTGCTTCATATCATAGTGACCGACCTTTGGCGGGGTCCTACGTTTAAGGTTCCCGTATTTACTAAAATAGAAAAAAATTAAACAAAATCGAGAAAAATGCTTTAAGTAAAAGTGAAAGCTAATAGAATTTGTGACAAAACAAAAAAAGATCATCTCTTTACAATAAACGGTCTAGCTGCTAGTGTTTAAAGAAATGCCAATTTTCCGTGCTTTTCCCGCTTTTCCGGAAAACGCACCAGTGGAATTTTTCCGGACTTTTGGGATTTTATACTACAATCCAAACCCCATCAAAATGTCCTAATGCTCATCTATAAATTGTTTACCAAAAAGCGTTATAATACCTTGTTTTGATTCTTACCTTACCTATGGCAAACTATGCCCAGAAATCGGCCCACCAAAAAATTATAGTCCAGTTATGTGCTTTTATTTATATTTGAAACTATTTTTCTATCATACCAAAAGTGTTCATTACAATAGATAATGATTTGAGTATGTCGATACAGACAGCTGTCGTCAGCAGCAGTGGTGTGTTGGAGGGGGAACGCAGGGGAACGGCGTTCCCATACTTACCAATAAATACTAAATATTTTTTTAAAAATCTAATTATTTTTATATAATAAACTAGCTGCCCGCCCCGGCTTCGCACGGGTGGAGTACCTAATGAAAAAAATAAGACAATTTTCCATTTCGAAATTAAATTACGATTAAAATGAAAGAAAAATCTTAAGAATTTATATACTTTATTGTAAAGCTTTGTAATAAACCACATTTTTAGTTTTTCCATTTGGACAGTACAAAA
>VTPC01000809.1:36433-108238 GCA_011009095.1 Ignelater luminosus
AATGATATACATAATTATAATAAGAAGTGATTGATGCCCAAATCAGAATTATTCTTCTTAATGCTACAATTATTATCTGGCATCCCCGGTCGTCATAAGGTGATCCTAAGATAACTGCAGTTTTGTGTGATTTAAAAGAAGCAAAACGCCAAGATATGTTTATCAAATCGATATCGTTTCTTGCAGCTGCTAAGATAAAATTATCCAAGATCCTCTATACAGTCACTTAGGAAATAAAAGCAAATTGAAATGTAAATTTGTAATCGATATCAATTCAGATCAAAATATGTTCGTAGAAGGTTTAGGGTAAAAGAGGAATTTCAAAGCAAAATCTAAACTGATTTGCAAAACCACATTAATGTCTTAGTTAAATATCGGAGATTTGAATTTGTTGAAAAATTGCTAAACGATTATTACTACTTCTTGTAATTAATAACCACTGTTAGTGATAAGCAAAAGTTGTATACGCTTTCATTATTAAGCTTGCCTTTTCTTATTAATATAATTTAATAAAATGTTCGGTTTATCAACGATCTTGCTTTGTTTGAATTGCAGCAGTCTAGTCTCTCCAATACGCAACGCATAACCGCCAGTCTAGATCTGTTCATCGAGATGGTTGCGGTTCCCTAACATTCATTGTCAGAATTTTATTTTTTCATTTATAGAATTTTAATGTACCTTATCAAATTAAATAGTGGATGACTTCTGATAAGCTTCATGCTGATTATCTAGGTAATTAGATATCCCATATTGAATATAACAAACAAAAGAATTAAGAGTAATTTGTACTCTTTTGCAAAAATGATTATTGCTTAGATCGCAGGGTGTATTCTGTAGTTTTTAGAGAGACGCCGACTGAAAATAACAGTGTGACAACGCTGAAATTATGGTTAGACAAATTCTGCTGAAAGATGTAGGTATAACTGTTAAGAAACTGTCCCAAATAAGATTAATCAAAATAGTAGAAAAGGACGTCTGAGAATGTGTTTATAAAATGTGAAGAAATAAATATTTCTATTGGGAAAAGAATGACTAACGCCCCGAAAAACAATTGCCAGGGGAAATGACAAATATGCTGGATTTACATTCCCAAAGGAAGTAAAAAGGGCTATGCCTGAATGTCTCAATCGCTTTTTCAAGAACTAAATTTTGTTTTAGAATGAAGAATGAAATTCTGTCAATCTTCGTTTGTTATTCACCCAAATATTTTGTTTGCTGACGTATAATATTCTAAATCTGTTTTGAACTGTTTTGCATAAAATTGTGAAATTGTTGATTTTACAAGTTTATTTAGGTCAGATTAACAAAAGAATATTTTTTAGTTACGATGTTACATTGTACTTACTACATTTATTTTCTTACAACAAAAAATCTGCCCCATTGCAGTTGTATGTAGTTGGAAAGTTGAAGGAAGAAAAGTTCATTTACGTAAACATGTTCATTATAACAAGCTTTTGGGATTTTCCCTTCTCTCTAAAGAAAAATAACTCATTTCAAATTGTTGTCATAAAAAGTGGCAGTGGCATTAAGGTAGCTTTCAACAACGTTTGAAACATGCTAACGATGTATACGGTATTGTAAGTAACAATTCTTTATAAAGTGCACTTGAAGTTGTTAAACTTGTTTCAGAATTTCATTTATTCAATAGTATTTTAATTGAATATTTTATACGACAAATAAATTATTAAACCAACTGCAATAAAACAAAGAAAAAAGTAAGTGGAACGTTAAAACTTCTCAAGCGGTGCTTTTATTATACTCGACTTCAAAATATATCAGTTTTCAAAGCTAAAAATTTTCTAAATTTATTGTTCTTAGCAAGGATAGAAACGAGAGAAATGAGGAATCAAAAACCTCCTTGACCTACAATATCGTGCAACCTGCCGCCGAATCATGAAACGTTCTTAAATTTTTTATGAATTCCCAATCTTATACCACAACTATCAAGCTTATTTTAAAATAAAAATATGAAAGTGTCTACTACCATTATTATAGTAGCTACATGAAAACAAAACGTTGTTTATTGATCTAAATGTGTACAGGTTATTTGATCCATCATAAAAATGTAAAAATAATCAAATTATAAAAGGGGGTTGTTTCCAGGGATAATGCTTAACGAGAACACGCAGTAGCGATACCGCTAATAACATTAGTGCTTAGGCAAAAACCACTTGCATAATAATTACCTATTTCACCAACCACAACATTATACAGAGACCCGACATTATGGCATCCTTTAAATTTAAATTTGCTTTAATCCAATTATTGGTTTTATATATAAGCCTTTTTTTTAATCCTTTGAGTCAGAAAATAAAAGCTACATGCAGTAATAAAACAGCAAAGCTTTCTGGTTTCATTAGGTTCTCAAAAGGAAGCACTTTAACGATGGTTCTTTTACACTAGAAGCAAAGTTTGCATTTGCAATTTCAAAATTCTAATTTAATAAGTTTTAATTGGAGTTTTGATACAGGGTGTTTCAAATTCACGTATCCTGTTTGAACGTTTCAGAATGATCGTTAGGTTTATTTTATCAAATCAAAACTGCATGTCTTTTTAAACTTGTTTAAAAACTGTTGTAGGTTCCCTTCCAATTTAAACAATCTTTCATTTCTCTTTAGTTTTGAAGATAGCTAAACATGGATTTGAGACACCTTGTATGTATATTTTTTAAGTTACAAAAATTTTGGGGTTTTTTCCATTTCTTTCAATTTATGCAAGTAGAAGTGTTAACGAATTTTTGATAATAACACTTTTAACTGTATTTTTCGGTATTTTTGCCATTCAGACAGTCTGATAGATTTCCTTTAGAAGTAAATATATGATAAGAGCAAGCCTACAGACTTTACGTTAAATCAAAATAACCTCAATATTACGTGCAGACGTGTAACAATAAAAACCAAAACAGTTACTTCAGAAACCAATATGAAGCCTCCCAAACGGAAATAATTGAATTATTGATACTGTACCATATAATTTTACTAGAAGGTAACACAGCAAACTTCGAATTTTATTCACAAATTGCAAAGCAATTTAATACATTTTCATTAACCCAGCTAAATTTAGCAGCAACTTTTAAGCAAATGTTAAACTTCTAAATTTACCTGTAACATTGTGAAACAAGCACCTGGTAAAATAATTATCGCGTATACTCACACTACAAGTATCACAACATGAACAGTAATAATAATATAACAGTCTGATGCAAGTTTTGAATAGTTTGAAGTTAACAAATAAAATTCTTAGAAAAAAATTTAAAATAGAAAAATAAAATTCTTTTTAATTGAAAAACGCGAAATTCTTGGAAATCCTTTATAATATAGACTCATTGGAACCCTGACGGAACAATAGACTTCAACAAAAAATCATGAAACTTTTCATTCAACAGAAACTGACGTCTTCCGAATTTGGCTGACCTGGTTTCTAAAACGTGGAACAAAATTATTAGGCTTTCTATTATAAGAAGCTTTTCCAGGAAAAGACGCAGTACTATATTAGCAGAGGCAGAGACTAAGAGAGAGATAGGTTTATTTAAGGGTATACTCAAATTTTATTGCAACCGTTATAATAGAAATCATTTTTGGTTTATTATTACGAAAACTACTAGAGCTAAAGCAAAGAAAAGTTTTGTTGCTGATACATACCTTTCCTTTTTCCCTTCCAAAAGGTTTTACGTGAAATATAAATCATGTGATAGGTCATATGATAGCTCAATTGGACGATCATTTAATTTTGTACTTGCGTACTTGTTCTGTAATTAATCGTCGAATTGATCGATTCTATATTAAAGCTTCTACTCTATACAGAAAATTAGATTGTAGATATGTCTGTGTTCCAGAGATAAAGGTACTCAGGTGCTCTACTGGAGAGGGAGAACCACACAGAAGCAAATCCACTTGCTCCTGGCTCGTGCAATTTGCCACAAAGTTGTAATTGCATAACGACAGTCTTTTGTTTTCGTCGAGTCATCTTTCTATACAAGGATGTACCTCAAGCCATCTTAAAAAAACTTACCACAATTTATTGTCGTATCTACGAGGCTTTTTGGTCTAGCGTCACCACTAAAAACGGTAAAAAGTTCTCTAACAGCATCTTGATATCTTTCAAAACCTCCCAGTTTACCTAGCTCAGAAGCACGTCTATGAAACCAAACTCAGCTTTGGCCAGCAAAGCAATGACAAGATTCCCAAATATTCACAAGTCCAGGCAGTTTTTCTGAACTGCCTTCTCCCTTTCTACTAAAGAGCAAAGTGACTGTTCGTGGTGCCTATAAGCTCCAGTTAGATTATATACCTTTTCAAGATCATTGAAATCGATGTGGTAGTTCGGGAGATTTAGAAAATGACTATGTCAAAAAACAGCCAATTTTTGGTATTTAACACACTTGCTTGTCTATCCTATGTTACACAAAACGACAGTTGTACACAAAATTAAACTGAACTTTTAATAAAATTGAGACATAGTCATACTTTTATAAAGAAGTTTTTTTAGGGATGACTGTGAGAAATGAGAGAGTTAAGCGTTCACAGCCCATATGGATTGTAAAGCACACCGCATTGAAAATTCAGTGATTTTAGTAAGTACGCTCGCCGATTGCATCGAGCCAAATTATATTAAATTGCACTCAACTTTGGGATATCTACCCTTTACTGCAAAGGACATCATTTTAGAAAGAAACCATGTTAGACAAACAAAAACAAACAATGAAACCAAACAGTTTATCGGAACATTGTTCTAAAGAAGCAAGATCGCTGTGTTCGGCTTCCCATTTTTACTTAAAATAAGAGTTTAGGGAATTATTCATCTAAATACATTTATTCCAAAATATTTTTTACAGTATCGTTAGGCATTTGATATATAGAACTTATAAAGCTATTGGTATACGCATTCGTTCATAAATCAGCATCCAAGAAATTTTCAGGTCGTTTTACAACGTTTATCTTACTATCGAGTAGTCATTAATCCTTCTGAATAATTCGCTTTAGTCAGAAGATTCAAAACTCGTTTCAAGATATCCAAGACCAAGTACTTTCATTTCTTGTGTTGCTAAAATTCATATAAAAGGTGTAAACCAATAGCAGTAGAACTCCAGGCATTATAGGCATCAGCTTAAGGGGCCCTATTTGAATCCGCTTGTTAGTTGTTTTTTCAGTCAGCAGACACTATCATTCTACTTATGGGAAAGCACGTTTCGCTTTAGATAGTACAATTTTAACCAAGTCTACATTAAGAGGCACGGTATGCACACCAATCAACTATCTTACGTTTTAAGAATGTACATAGGTATCACTAACTCTAAGAACAGACTCAAAACTGTACAGACGCCGTTTCTCTATCACTGAAATACAGTAACACAAAATACCTACTAATGGGAGAACGAAAGTCGCGGAGCAAAGGTTTTGTAGTACATATTATCTCATTATGGTAGATTATCTGTCAACAAACAAATTAACTTTCTTAAAGAGGCCTATTACTCACAGTCCAACTGAGACTTCTTTTAGATTTTCCAAATATTATTAAATGAGATTTACAAATAACCCTAGTAGAATTTCAACTTCAGTGAAAACGTCCCAAGTAACCTAACGGAATATGCAAAGCGCCAATTCATCAGGCTTCACAACCCCCAACCTACTTCCGCCAGATTTCCAAGCGTCATACCTAAATAAGTGACTTTTTGCATTACCCACACATACGGATGCCCCAGTACATTCTGGGACAGAATGTTTGTATTTAGGATTCTTCATGGTTTCCTTTCATGATGAAAGCAAATTCTGATACAGTAATTCTCACGGATCCATAGCCGAAGCACTCTAACAAAGAGTTCAATATCACTCTATTTTCTAACATCATAAGACAATAAAGCTTTTGCAATTAGTCCGCACTGCAAGAAGCAGCACATGGAATAACTTTACCACCTCAGCAACATCAAGAATCCACGTCTTTGGGCGAGATCGTCCAGGAATTGCCACTGGGTAAAAGCAAATGTCAGAACGTTAATTCTCATGGAGCCATCTAAACACTATTTTGCGACAACCCACCTTCACAACGAGAAAAGTATCGCGATAAGCTCGCTTCTCAAGGACCAGCTCATGGAAAACCTTTTCTATCTCAACATCAAGGATGCATGTCTTTGGGCAAGATCGCAAAGGACCGCTTTTGCAACGTCACGTTTGCATTCGCAAAATCATAGCAAGGATACTATCGCCGCCAATTTTGACCACGACCAAGAATCTTGCGCTTGCCGCTGAGAACAATCACGAGTCACCATTGGTATCCCTAAATTTCCATTTATTCTATTCTTTGTTAAAAAGGAATTGATTCCTATAACGGCTACCAATTCCATTTAAAAACCGGAAAATAAATTCGATTAGTTTAATGGTACCCCAATTATATGCAATGAAGAGCATTCATTTTGTGTTTTCAATGTTTACTCTGCAAAAATGTTTGTTTCTAGTTATCATTGATAGAATTAGTACGCGTGACGACCGATAAAATTGAAAATTCTTAAGTTTGCCATCGCGTTAGATAAATTGATGTCTCGACTATCCCTTAATACTGTGCAATACGTAGTGTAGTCACTTTTTATTAACTTCATGTTTTCGTAAGTCTTTATTACGAAAGGTAATGCATTGATATACAAAATTAAAGTTTTTGAGTGTTGCATAGCCTAAAGAGGGCGATTCTTATAAAATTATTCCTGCTGATTCCGAATCTGCTTTCCAAATTTTCCCATCACGTTTTGAGTAAAACGCGTTAGAGATTTCAGAAATTTAAATTTTTTATGGAATAATAGAGGTACATAATTAAAGATAATTTATTTACAAATCATATTTCTATTCGACTTTCGCCTGTATTTTCGTTGCTTGTGCATCTTTTCTAATGCCCAAGCAGTAGTCCACAAGTATGTTTTTGCTGCATTTTCCCTTGAAACGCAATTCGCTTTGGGCGATATCTTAGTGAAACCTCTCAGCAAGATTGTTTGGAAGAAAATTTAGATGTCAATGGAGGAAATGGATCTTCAGGTCTTCCTCAGCATCCAGAGTCCATGAATCTAGTGGGGATGGTATAGAAGGGTCTGTAGTATTGTGCAGCACGGGTTTTATAGCTGAAGGGAGGTTTGGATATTTTACTTTACTCCTTGACTTATTCGATATGCCAGGATTTTAGTTGTATGGTCCCAACTGGAATGTGATGAGATTTTCCATTCAGTCAGCTTGTGAGCTGGGAAACACATGCTTGTGGGGCGCAAACCTTCTCCTGATTTAATTGAATACAAATGCATGATGAAACAAGTATTGTGGTTTGAAGCGGCTCCGAAAATTAGAAATTCAAAAAAATAAATGTAAGGGGCAAGATATGCTAATTAAAAATTAGAAACAAATGGTGGGCAAATGACAAATTCTGATGACATATTCGCATTCAGTAGGCAAAATTACATAAGAATCAGCCAAGATTGTTGCTGGAACAAAATCTTTTACTATCCTAACTTTTATACAGTTAGGGTATACTGGCTGTTGAATTGTATCGCATACTTACCTGCAAGCTTATTTCAGTCAGTCTTGGAATGAAGTTACCGTGTCCATGTCGGTTTGGTAAGTTTGTTCCATGAGTCTTCTAGAAATTCATTGGCTGTCAAACATACCTCTGGCACTTGACACATCACAAGTTAATTTTAAATTTTTTAAACTCTATGGTTATTTTACACTAATTTTGAAATGTCCATCTCAAACTATAATGTCAGTGATATTTCGATATAGATTAACGTTTTAATTCACCATCGAAGATTTTTTAAATTTTTATGTTTTACAAAATTGCACTATTTCGTTGTATGTTTCAGCAGTAATAAAGTACAAAGATAGAAGTTTGAAAGTTTCAAAAACAAGCTTAGTTACTTACCGTATGAGACCCGGAGTAAACTTCCGAAAGAGAACTAACAAATCTATGGGTGATATTAAGCGAGAAAAAATAAAACTCAGATTTTATTATGTCTTCATGTTATTTTTAAAATAAAATACATATAAGTTGAATTTAAGTATAGGATTTTGAATTCAAACCGAATAACACAACAAATATTCTAAGCATATAAAGCTTGTCCAACACTAAATTCCACTTTTGTCTTGGTTTTTTCTTAAATTTCCTACAAATTTCGGCTTGAATTCTTGTGATTATAATATTAATACGTTCTCTTAAATATGTACTTAAAACTTACATATTATTATTTACATAATTTATAATAATAATAATTCACAGAAATTATCGAAACTTCATTTTTCCATTAGTTTAACGCGAAAGCCAAAACTGCTTTTCTGGCTCCATTGACTGTTTCATTTTCTTTTCTGCAAATAGTGTGTAAACCGACCATTTGTCCAGAACTTACATAGAGTTTACATTTTACATTAATTAACAAATAATTGTATATATAATATTCTCGATCACAGGGATTTTTTAATATGTACATAAAAAAATTCACCATATTATCGTAGTTTTTCTTTTCCTTTAATCTATATACAGTTTGCGTCAAAATTATTTTTTATTAGAATCTACTTAATTAGTTTATCTTTTTCGAAGTTCTGATTTAAGTGGAAAGAATATTAAATATTTTTATTTGTAAAATAATTTTTAAGTTAATTGATGTTTATAATAATTTTAACGCATTCTGTATGTATATTTACACTTATGTGTACGACAGCTGTACAGTTACAAATTCATAGTGAACAATATGAAAACTATCATAATAAAATTTTCTGCATTTTATTTTATCTTTAAGATGAAATATTTATTATAAGATGAAGACTAGATAATTTTTTATACACTTTGAGTAACATCACATTTTAAATTAGCTTTATCTAATTTTTCATCGTTCAGTTTATGAAAACCATTTTTAATATAAGTCTACCTTCTGACGATATTTTATACAAAAAAACAGTTATGGAATATCGTTTAGGATTTGTTTTAAACCATCGAAGAGGTTGTCTCAGTGTCGATGTATTAGCCAAATCAAAATACTGTTCTTACGGAAATATGAAACAGAAGCAAATTCGATAATTCATATTTATTACAGCATTTGCACGTATAAAGTAAACCTTCTCGACGATTTAATTAAGAAGACGTATTGACGCCCTTTTTCCGGGTCAAAAAGTAGGTACGACTAGAGTACGTTTTGATTGTTTTAAACATGTAGATCTTAATTTGGATATGATATATACACATACTATAAAAATTTATTTTCAAAAATATTAAAACAAGCTAGTGAAGTTTAAAAAATATTTAGTGCCATATGAAACTACCTAGCCCAATACTGAAGAACAAGAAAACGACAGAATTAATTAATTATTAACCTTTCAAAAATATAATATCATCTTATCAGTCTATGCACCACAAATTGTCCTTTAAGGGCAAAACTAATTAAACATTTTTAATATCTTTTAAGAACACGAAAAACATTGATAAAGCTCTAATGGTATTATATTTACAAAGAAAACAAAAAATGAATGACGAATTCACAAAATTAAAACGTAAAATGTCACAATAAGGAATGTACTTCTAAAAACCATTGCAAAAACCAAGCACCCACACATTTTAGTTCGTCTTTGGCTTTCACTTCGTTATCTTTTTAAGGAGGGCAGCATAGTTACCTTAGAGAAAGGACCAAACCGACAAAACAGCACAGCGCTATGAGGGATGCGCGTGGAAAGAAAGTAGTGTGACTTCCAGCTGCTGTAAAAACGAAAAAAATACTTGAACAAACTGTAAAAATCAATGCAAGGAAGCTTCAAGCAAAACATTCGACAAATGGAGTTTCAAAGCTTTCTCTTCCAACTAAAACAATTTGTAAATGGGAAAATACAAGACAATCGTGCATATTATAGTTAAGCGTTAATAATAGCAATCGATAAATCAAGTTCTACCGGTAACGCAGCGCTTGAAGAGATACAAAAGCGTTAATTAACTAAAATGTGCTATATATGCCAAGGAATATTGCTGTAAGGAAGGTAAAGGAAATAGAGATCCGTAGGCATAGAAGGATATTACATGAGAACTCTCAAAGTATTGTTCATTCAAACTATTTGCGTTATATGTAATTCAGAAACTTTACAAAATCAATAAACACAAGGTGTTGTTAAAACACACAATTCATTTGAACAGCTTTATAACTAGTAAGGCCTTTAAGTATTTTAAGCAAATTCTAATCGGATTAATAAAATTCAAAAATGTGTACTTATGACGTAATAACATATATTAACTAATTAATCGATTTTCAAATAAAGACAAACCCATTTTCTTTAGAGCCAAAAGGGAAGAATCAATTTAAGTTAAACAAGTGCATTTTTTATTTTAGCAATTTTAGAAGAAACTACATTGTATCTCAAAAATGACTATATGTAAGCAGCCTATTATCTCGTTATGCTTACTATCATTACATTACATTATAGATCTAAAGGATTTGAGATGCAACAATATATTGAATCTACTAACACATCGTATAGTAAATATTCACAACAAGGGGTATCATAACTGTTGTCTCCTTTTGTGCGACTTCCAAAAAGTAATTCTAAACATTTTTCAAGCGTTTATGGTAGTTAATTTTCAGTTTGCAATGACACAAGTAAAGCGCATAACCTAACTGAGATTGGTTTCGTAACTGGATAGAAACTTATCTGACCTTTAAATGTCACGCGGAATGTACATCCAACAAAGTTAATTTAACTACACGTCTTCCACGTCTGTTTGTAAACTTTACTGATATAAACATTGAGGTTGTTTATCAATCTTGTAAAAGGATAGACTGGGTTGTGGTGAAGTTGTTAATCTGAGTAACGATTGAAGTTATACAGACCTGATCACTACATAAATATCATGTCATACATGCATAGCTCACGGGATATAATTCCCTCAAGTCAGACTTTTAATGAACCTATTAACATTCTTATTCTCGTCGAGCACAATAGGTTTACTATAAAAGAAGTTGTCTATTGCCTATTTCAATTAGAAACAGCTTTAACTTCTACAGAGCATTTATGTTTTTAAGGTAAAATGTAGGAAACCTATTAGAATTGGAGAAGTCCCTAAAGAGCAACAGCTCTTAGTGTTTTACTTTAACTACGTAATCTTTAAAAGTTCATGAGTTGTTTTGCCCTCATCAAATGTGCATATTATGTGCAATATCTACCGAGATATGTTCTCAGGGTTAGATTTAAACAGGCAAGACAATGTCATCAAATATCTAGATTTTTTTAACCTGTTAGACCTCTGCGTGCCTCTTGAGTTTTTGAGTATTCTCACTTTAAGATCTTTAATTTTTCCATAGCAGAAGATTTTGATTACTGCTTGGTATAGGTGCAAGGGAGCAAAAAATGTAAAGCACTGTTGTTCAGGTTCCACTTAATACGTCATTAGTCTTATTCAAAATACAACTGATAAGAAAGAACATTACTATTTCATTTTGAATCTCGATAGTTGATTCTATTTATTATAGCATTTATACAATTTCTCAGTTTTCTAGATCTAGATACAAGAAATTGAGATTGCTGGAAGAGATAGAAAATATAACAAATTCGTCAGGGACAAGGCCCACTTTGCAAGAATCTTACTGCCTAAAAGACATATGTACATCTTCTGCAGGTCAAAACACCTAGAAATAACCTAAGTTCTCAAAATTCTCTTATGGAAATTTTTTTTGATTGAAAAAGTGGGCGTGCAAATTTTCTAAACAGATTTTGTGATTTCGAAACCAATAACGCTAAAAGCTGCCTTTGTAAGATTGCAATACTAGACTCTGATGATGCTACTGGTTGAGAGTTAAGTGGTGTTCTGTAGCTCCTAGACAGAACACTAATATCTGCCTAGAATTTCTTACTTGTTTCTATGTGCTCCTGGATACCAGTAATTGATCAGGTCGTGATTAGTCTATTCTGCGTCAAAGATCATGCAATGTGTCAAAAAACTTCAGATACTTATTTTCAAATACATTTTTTGTATGATAGGTAAGCATCCGACTCTTGGTATCACTCATTACCTACTCTACTAGTTCCATTATCTTCAAGATCTTCATTGTATGAAGCTGTTGAAATCCGACCCTCATATCTAAGGATTCCTCCAACTTCTTCTTTACTGGAATATTGGCTTATCTCCTTGGGTAAGCGGTCAACACGAGACATTATTGTAAAAGCTATTATCAGCAGCTATTGATGGCCTCTTCGAAAAAGATATATCAGTTGGCTTCGTGGATTATCTTCCAGGCTTATTTCAACTGCTACATTCTCAATATCAATTAGTAAATATCTTCGATAACCAGATTTCTTCCCTTTGCGTTTTGGAATGAAAAAAATTTAACTTGCGTGACTTAACTCATCATCATTATAACCTGGAACGCCTACAAAATTACCATTAATGAAGAATGTTTAACCTTTCCGTTTTGCTTCCAAGTACTACTTTCTCAATCATCTCTTTTTTTCTGAGGACACCCATGATTCCCTAGATGACTTTTATCCTAACTTATCCGGAGACGTAAATACCAACCAAACACTCTTTATGTAACAACCATCTTACCAACCAAAGAGACTGCATCGCCACCTTCATGCCATGATTACAACCCTGCTGGCCAGATTGTTTTTTTTCACCAAAATCCAAAATTCTCGTTAGAGACCTCAACCTGATCACAACCCTGTTATTCTTCTCCTAGACAGATTCTTATAATCATCTTCAATTTTATTATGGAACACTTCATCAAACTGCATTCACAGAGAAACTATAAGCTACTTTGACCATCAACATCTAAGATTCTCTTGTTTTGGCCTTAAAGTTTACTTTTTGATTCTAAAGATTTTCTCCTATCACCTGTCAAAGATCTCATCCGTATTTGCCCTTAACGCTGTTGAACGACACTTGTTCAATCGATATAACATCAAGGCATAACACCAAACCACGCAAAGCTATTGACCATACAAATGCCAGTTGGGTAGCCAAGCTAGATTCCCTCTCAGAAGAAAATAACACGCTTTGGAAAATGTCACAAACCCATTTTTTTACCATCTATCTATGGCGTACATGCTGATAGTATAACTAATGCTGATCTGAAAGTCTTACATTAATGATTTTGATGATAGCCATCCTCAGATTTTGCCATGTTTTCTCTCAATGGAAGTGTTCTGGTGTTATTGTCCTTTTCACATCCGGCCAAAAAATGACATTTCTACAAAGCTATTACTCAATCAGTCTCCTTATTACCTTAGGAAAAATTTCCGAATAAGTTATTCTACTGCTTATTCGACCACACACCAATTAATTTCAAGTCGTGAAATACAGCACTGACGGATTCAACCATCGCTCCCACACTGTTGGTATTTTTTTTGGACATTTGAAACGTTTTCGACAAAGTAGTAACCTCTAAGAAACTTAATATTCATACAGGCTTGGTGAAATTAATTTTTTCATATGTTTCACTACAGAACTTTCGCATGAAATACCTATGAAGGTTCTGGATCCGGCATGCACTATAAATTGCTACGTTTCTTTGGAAACTCCCCGGTATATTTATTGAAAATTATTTCCATTTATTAAAAGTATGAAATTTTATTGTGTTTTGTATGCTCATTTGTGAGGCCTGAGTGATATGCGCACTGTATGTTTGATCTTTGTGGTGGAAGGCTATCTGGCCACGATTTATTTCGGATTCTTTCACCGCGAATACATTAATTGTGAGTTATCTTACCTTTTTGGGTTTTTTTTTCTCTTTCGTTGGGTGCTTCCAATTTCCAATTTTTTTGGGATTTGCGAATACAGTTCTCAGGTACGTGCTTACTAGCGTTGTTAATAAAATCTTCCAATTCTTTCTTAGGAAGGCTTCCGTAATCGCTCTTAGCAATTACTTGCTGCACTAATGGCAAAAACCCACCTACATCTTGGTAAGTGAGGAATTTTTGTAATCATAGAACCGTTTTATAGCGAGAGTGTTTTGTTTCAAGGCTTTTTCCTTTCCTTTTTCCTTTTTTCTTATTCGTCACATCACCTTCTGTTGGATTTTCCCTGTTCGTCGCCGTTTGGGGACCGTTGGGTTCTCGTCAACCTGAAGGTCATTGGTGACCGCCGTCTACTGGGGTGAAACCATTTTTTTTAATATAATTCCTTATTCCCCTAATTAATTTTCCTTCCCTTTCCTACAACCCTAGTAATACTTGATTTACATAATACCTACTGAACACTCCTATGATGTTGTTTATTTTGTTTATCGATTCAGTTAAATAACTTGAATTCATAGTTTTTGCATTTATAAAATAGTTCATAAAATTTATTGTTCGATTATTGTACGGTCCAAGGTTGGCTAACTGACGTCGAAGGTTACGCACCTGGTTGTATAGATATATTAAATTATCTATAATTTTTATTTTTCTCTATTTTGTGTCCCCGTTATAAAATACAACTGCAAATAATTCAAAACTAGAACCTACGAATGATTTTCAATACACCCTGATTCATTCGCAAAGTTGACCTTCCCTGAGACGCTGACATCCCGACGATCACCAACTACTATACGATCGTTTACTCAAGAGATGGCTTCTGCTCTCTTTCAATTCTTTAATTCAAAACCTCGGTACCTATGACCTTGCCGAATATCATATCCATAAACACCCCAAAATGATTTTAATGGAATGACTTTCATTCCATTATGACTTCGATTCACCTATTTTCCGATAAATTAGGTTATTGACTTCATATCAACCACTGAACAAAGAAAAGAAAAAATGGAATTTTTTATTAACTTTCAGAATTAATTGAGGTTATCTTTGATTTTGTCTATTGAAATGTAAAAACTATTTATTTATTAAAACAAAAAAAAATGCAAGACATGAGCAAGTCTACTTGTGGTGGTCTTCTTTCTGTACTTTAAGTACATATCTTTTATAGAAAGTTGGCAAAAACAATTTTTAGTGACCGACAGTTGCAAAAACTGTAGAAACGGCTAACCACCGTATGCAATTCTTCATTGTACTTCGAGTTTGCATTTCTGTAATGAGTACTGAGATGTAAGATCAGACAAAATGCCTTAAGAAATCTATTCTTTGGATTGCCGGTATTGCTTTAAAACATTCTGTATAAACAAATAGATAATAATTCAATTAAGTACCTACTTAAATAAAAAAAAGCTTACGTTTGAAGAATCGGAGACGTGTTTTACAGTTTTGAAGTTTTATACTTTTCATTCGTCCTATATAATTTAGTTAAATATGTCATTTGCGTAAGATAATTAAGAATAAAACCACTTTCTAATAAATATTATAGGTACTACGTAATCTACAAAGCTGCCTCTACAGATTAAATATAATCGAGATTCAATTTAAATTTTAGTTATTCCTTTGTATGTGCATACGTCAATAGCAATGTGGGTTGCAAACCAAACTCGTAGGACGCCAATTTTCGTATAAAGGTGAGAATGTTAAAGATTTCATGAGAGGGTAGAAACATTTTATTTTTATATGAAAGAACTCATCCACATAATTAATTTTAGTTTTATTTATAAAACTCACGTTTACCCCTAAAATGTTTCCATCAACACAGATTTAAATGGCATGCGTGGGAGGGATGTTGTCATCTTTGAAAGTTTCAAATTTTTGCTCTAGTCGCGCTATAAATAAAAACAACAACGTTATACATACAATTTGTATGTATTTATCCTGAAGTTTCTCCTTGAATTCGTAAAGGCAAACTGAAGATAATCAACATAGGATTTTTTATCTTTGTCGGTTTACCCAGTGGAGTTACTTTCTTTTTGCTCTTGTATCAAATCACATCTATTTCTAGTAACAGTAACTCTATTTTCACTGACTAGCTTGATCCGTTGTATGTAGATTGTGATGAAATATTCATATAGAAGCTTTTTCAGCAGATCATTTTGTATTCGGATATCGTTTTTGTTTTAATTATTTTTGTTAACTATTAGTGCACGCTTTCTTTTGCTAAAGTGAAGATTTACCAGTAAGACGCTACAAAAAGCGAATAGTTTTGTATCGTTATATTAAAAATGCGTGTTTGTTGTATCCGCCACCTATGACATTTCATATTAAACTTTAGCGAAACTTAGAAGCTATGACAAATATTTTTCTGTTACACTTATTTACAGAGAACTTCCTTTAGTGAGTAAATTGACGCAATACTTGAAGTCTGTGATAAAGTATACGACTGCGACAACAAGGATTCGTTATAAGTTTTTATCCACATTTCTTTCGTTACCTGTTAGGAACTGTTTACAAAACTATCATGTACCTGCAAACGTCTATTGCTCTATTTTGTTTCCACTACTTTGTGAATAAGATTACACTGCCAATTTACATCTCATTCAACTGTTAAGCAAAACAAATATGTTTTGAAAGAAGTACCGTTTAAAGACCGAATGGTGCTGAATTACTAGTCAAGTTCTGGAATTGTACTTCGGAAAAGCATTGATAGATATCAGTGCTTCGGAATGATTGTAAGTGGATTTGCATTTTTCGGTGAAATAGTTCTGCATAAAACTGAACTTTGCGATATTTTTCAAAGTTTAATTTAAAGCCTCTCATAATTACCAATGAAAGCCGTTACTGAACATGATCACCGAAAATCTCATTTTACTGAAAAACGATACCTTTAAAAGCAGGTTGAGTGTAGTTTACAAAACTGATCAAGGCATTAATGTTAGTTTTTGGAATAATCGACACTACACTCTTATACAAAGCAACTCCGCAATCAAATGTCATATCCAAAATACCAAAAAGAAAGTTTGGCAAAATTCGATCCTACTCAAAAACCAGGCATCTCATCAACGTGGTTTATTCTTCTTTCTTAGATGAATATTGCTAATCGTTATGTGATTCTCAAGTTAGGGTCTACGATAATAAGGCATATCTGATTGAGCGCCGCCGATCATTTTCTTACATTTACGATGTGGCAATCCAATTATGAAAAGATCTAAGAATGGTGTGAATAAGATGAGAGCCAGATTCGACAATACCGATTTAGACTATGTACCCTTGATTTATAGCTAGGAGAACTGTTGACTAACTTTTTTAAATCTTTTTTTTACTGTTTAGATAGATAACAACAAAAGAGTCAATTTTTATAATGACTCTGTCATGTTAAGGAAAGACTTCGGTTGATCGTCTATTTAGTTGGGAAAACCAAAATATAATGTCCACCTTCTCAAAACTCAAGTCTTTGGTTATACTTCTTAGACTTCACCCTACATATGCATGCCAAAGTGGTGTATGACACAGAGGTGAAAGTATTATGAACAGAGCTTCAGCAATACTTAGCAACTTCTTTGAGCATTTAGCCTTACATCAGTAATAGAGAACTCTGCCGGTGCAAATCTCTACTTCCCCTACACTCTGGGTACATCTATGAGTAAGCAAAATAAAAATCTTTTTTTTTTTCAAGTATTATATGCATCCTGGGGCGACCAGAAAGTAGTATCCATGGACATTACAGAACTGGTCGTAGAATAGACATTTGCGGACGCCCAGGAGCGGAGATCAGCTTTGGCTGGAGTATCTACCCCTATGGAAACCAACAACAAGAAACAAACTGAGCAGATCGGGAATATACCGGAGTCCAGAAAAAGAAACTGCGCAACGCGCAGAAAACATCTGTCGGGACTTGAACGGCAGCAGAAAAAAATCATCACCCAGAAGTCAGCAACCAGCTGCGACGGCTGGTTTATCCAAAGCAGAAGGAACCAAGAGCTTGCATATGCAAATCCAACTAAACAGACATCAAGACAGATCAAAAAGCACAGAAAACAACTGCAAACTCTGTCTTATAGTAACGCTGCTAAAGAGTTTAAGATGGCGGTTGTCTACGCCAGACACTTTGACACAACTCTGAACCAGGAACAAGCAGACCTGGTTCAAAACAAAATATTGAAACTGGTTGACGCCAGTCCCGAGGGGCGCCGCCTCTAAAGTTTCTCAATGTCAAATTTGCAGTAGGAATCCTCTGGGTGCACTGGGCAAATGTAGAGACCAAGCACCAGTTGAGGAAGACAGTCCTGAAGATGGAATGTCTTTAGGAGGGATCGAGTTGGATCTTGGTGAACTCGAAGGATTTTCCAAAGATGTCAAAAGTGCTGGTGTGAATCCCAGACGCATCAGTCACCACAGCTTACGAATCGTACAGAAAGCGCAAAGGACCAGATCCTAATCTTCTCTATCAATAAAAAGATTTTGAAGTTCTAAAGACTGAGGTTCAAGGTCTTCTGGGGGTTAGAAACTTTATAGTACCTGAAGGTCGAGAAAACTACCGAAGACGAGGGTAGCTTTGATAAACCTGCATCATAGCAAAACAAGGACTTCGGTGAAGCAAAGCTATGACATTACCCTCATCAAGAAACCTTCGACCTTCAAAGAGAAAGTAAGTGATCTGGGCGAGGTGGGTGTAACACACACTCAACTCCCAGAACATAAATACTTGTAAACAAGAGATTCAAAGTGGTGGCTCTAACAGACCTCTGTTCTAGGGACGTAAACGCTAAGCCGACGGAAACAACAGATGGAGAAGGATCGAGGAATCTTATGGTTGAATCAAACTACTTTCCGTACAAAAGTACAGAATTTGAATTTATTGTAGCAAATAATTTAGACATAATAAACACTGGAAAGAGACCTACCATATAGGCAGGAAGTTATTGATATTACATTAGCCATTAACTATGTTAGCATTTTTATTAAAAAGTGAAGAGGATCTACATAATGAGAAAAGTTGTTCGGGTCACAGACACATCTGATTTGACACTAAAACTTCAAAGCAAAAGAACAGTATATCAGAACCCTAGAAGAATGGATTAGGAGTGCATTAAAACAGACCTAAATCACAATCTTCAGAGTATGAACGACAACATTAAGGACAGGTAAAGGTTCGGAGTTGCCTTAGAGCAACTAGAAGGAGCCATAATCACAGCCATCAACAAAGACTGCCCTCAAACAGAAAGGGATACAACCACCTGAATATGGTGAAATAATGACTTTTCTAAAATGAAAAAAGCAGTACACAAAGTGTTTAACATGTGGGTCGAGTTCAGAGAAGCCCTCCCTCTATACAAGACCGTTACGAAGGCAAAAAGAAATACGTAGAGAAGGCACTATGAGGAGGTAGATAGTGCTGTCATATGCGCCAGGCTCCAACAGATACTCTCTAGAGAAAATTGTAAAGTTATAACAACTGTTTAAGCTCCAAGTGGCTACACAAAAACAAAGAGGGAGACAATAGCAAGTTGATAAAGGTCCACTTTGCTACGGTAACAATCATAGAGAGCACAAATGAAAACAGGGGTAGCACAGAAGTTCCAAACAGGGTAGCCAGAATGGATTGGACTGTTTCAGAAAGTGTAAGTTCCTATGACGAGATCTAATGAGCCGTAAACTCATTTGAATCTTACAAATCTTCAGGCCCTGATGGGATTCTACCTACGATGTCACAACAAAGAATAGACATCCTGTCTAGTAAACTTGTAAGAATCTTCAGGGCAAGCCTATGGGCTATATACCAATGAAATAGAGGTACATTTTAGTTTTATTTATACTTAAGTCAGAAAGATTCTCTGCACTGACCAAGTCCTTAAGGTCAATAAATCTTATGCTGCTAGATATGCACATCAAAGGTAGTATGGTGGCTGAAAGGCTTATATAGGAATCAGTATGCATAAAGGGCAGGTGTCTCAACAGAAACCGTCTTGCACCAGGTAGTTGATAGGGTGTAAAAGAAAAAAAAATCAAAAGGAGGTGGCGCTGGGGGCTTTTCTTGACGTAGAAAAGACCTTCGGCAATACCTCTTTTGTAGCAATTATCACCGCGTGCAGAAAGTACGGACTCGAAGAAGTCTGTTGGAGGTGGATTGAGTTCATGCCCAAAGCCAGAATAATACACTTTACCTTCCTGGGAAAAGAATATGCAACTAGAGTGGTAGAAAGTTGTCTTCTACTATGGTTCTACTTCTACTGGTTGTTTATAAACTTCACACTTAAGGTCTTTGCGTCATAAGCTATGCTGATGATATAACAATCATAGTTCAGGGCATATTCACAGCTACCATCTGGGGAAGGATGCAAATGGTCCTGAGTATAGCATCAGACTTCTTGATTTGACTTTCTCGATTAGAAATCCAACGACGACGTTAGAGTGAGTGCTACAGTACCACATCAATAAAATTACCAGTCAAGTTGATTTTGAATATTTCTTGTCGCTACATGCTATACTTGGTTTAAATATACAGTCTGCTCATTTTATCACGTTACAGTTATAGGCGTTATAGGCAACACAAATTGCTTGAACACATGGGCTTCGTAAGTGGTAACCAGTCAAAAAATTTGAAGAAATTATTAATTGGCAATTTGACATTTAAGTCATTAATATTAGTCTGCCATAAAGAAGAGTTGATCTTAGTTATTAAAAACTGAGTAAGAACGAAAATTCAATCATCTGCAGTATGTGTTTCCTATCCCTATGTAACGCGATCAAGTGGTCACAGTGTATATTTCAATTTTTTATGGTTTACCGTAAATTAACATTATAAAATAGGCAATAAATAATTTGTATCTGTCATTAAATACAACATCGTCTCTAATGTGGTTGATTATTGAATTTCGTCTTCATTGATAAGTTCTCTTATTGATAAAAGTTATAATTCGAATCCCAGATTCTCATTATAATTCATAATTAAATTACTGCTAATAAATCAGCAAAGGTGCGTATTTTAAAATGTTTAATAATTCTACAAATATTTTAACCCAAAGCAACAACCGCAAAGGAGATTATTTAATATTACCGAGAAAATTATTAAAATGCCACTTCTGCTTTGTTGAGATTCTCGAAAGCGTATACTTTTTAAAACTTGGCACAGAAAAGCTTGGAATCTTTATTAATTTTGAAACAGCCGCAACTCGAACAAGCGGCTGTAAAATAGGTATAACATTCGTTTTAAAAATGCCATAAAAGTGATAATAATAATAATAATGAATAGATTCCCCTAATTTTGATTTTATTATTTCGATTTTATCGTTTAAGATCGATAAGCGTTACCTTATTATTTAGTAATGTCGTAATTCGACCGTTTATAGTTTTTTTACCTCGGTAAATTTATTTTTAGCTAACAGCATAGACACATAAACAGAAATGGTTATTACACCCTTTAATGGAAGCCATAATATTTAGGTGTCATATATTCAACTACGTATACAGAGAACTAAAATGAAAACAAAATTATACCATCATCAATATAAATCTTTTATATTCAAACTTCCTTTTTTTTATTTTCGACAAATTTCACCAATGACCTACGTGGGTTACAATATTTTTTTAGTAACATTTGCCTTTAACCGATCCTACAGACCTCAGCATAATGGCTATTTAATTTTATAGGCCAGAAAGTTTTTGTGATCTCTTATAGGAAATAGTCTTAAAGGAAAAACTAAGTGTTAAAGCGTTACAAAGGGTCAGTCAAAGCTCGCAAAGTATTTAAAAACCTTTCGTTTGAGTATCACACGGCAGTAGAAACAAAGTCACGCGTCAGTTGGGAAAAGTTACGATCCTCTGGTATTATCCTGCGTTGATAACATTGTCCTTGCTACGGCGAACACGTGTGTTGATAGTATCGCAGTCTAGGGTAGGTTGTCGAGCGATTCCCTTTCCCTTAGTTTTTAGATCCCGTGCATGTCGTAAATTCAGCAGAAAGTAGATGGTGCAGTGCAGGAAATTTATTTATGAATACTTTTGGCTTGCTTCCAATAAAACATGTTTCTTTGTGAATTTTTCAGTAGCCTTGTCTAGGTCACAATCAGATCAATACCCATACACTGTCACTCTACGTGTGGATCACAATAACAGAAAACGTCACATCAATAAACCAATCCTATCCATTTAATCAGCAATTGTGTAACATTATAAGTGCATCTGACATCATTAATAACTTCTCACAACGTACTTGAACATCGAAAAGTCCAATACTTCAAAAAAATGCGACAGTTGATTACTGGCGCAGTCATAAATTAGATTGGGACAGGATTAAGTTAGGTTAGGGATGGTTACGTCGCAGTCAGGGGGCTAAGAGTTTTTTTAGTGCCGGCCATAAGTTCCCGTTGGACTTTATGTAATAGATTATGGTCATCTCTATTTTAGGGAGACATTGTGCACTCGGAATAATGTAACCTCATCTAGAAATTCTGTGCGTTCCTAATGTAACACAATAAAATACTGTGTATAAGGGAGAAAATGCCTAGGGTTATGATCTATAAAGTTAAAGCCTATATATATGAGCTCATTTTACATCTAAAACGCGTTAGGTTCACGTTCAATAAAGCCAATTAAAATTGCGAATTTTGGTTAAGACAATTTACAAATTCGCTCTCTTAGAGATATTTGGGTTCCTTATTCAATTATGCCTGTTCTTTTTAATTTGCCAAATGATCATTCAAAACGAGGAAAAAAACGAGCTTCCTGACAACTGAAAGAATTCCAATAAAAGCTAACAAAGAAGCTTCAAATTTTTCAACTTTAACGTGTATTGCTATTTACGTCCTTTTACAAATGCTTCTTCACTTCCTGATGTTATTCGCTTACTGCTTATAAAACTGACGGAAGTGAAGCGAAGGAACACAATTGTTTTTATTTCGCTCTCTCTTTTTATCTAATATTTTTTAAAAAAGGTTTGTCGGAATTATTGATTTGTTCCTTTTGTTAATTTGTAATTGGTAATAAATTTCTATTATTGTTGCTAACATATTAAATTTTCCATTTAACAATAAATGACAATACAAGTATTATCTTTTGTAATTGACACTAATCGCATTTAGAGAGTTTTTCGCCCCTCTTTCATTACAGCAAAAGGCAATCCATTTCAGAGAACAGTAAAATTGGTATAAACACAAAATAAATGCGGTACCGAAATGATCAACCGATTTATGCATTGGTTATTTGTAACTATGTAGTAAAACTGTCAATTTTATTCCAGTTTTAAGCACCACTACTGGCTAAATTGCGAACGTTTTTCTAACTATTTTTACCTGTCTCATTTCAATTCAATTGTATCGTTTACTTTGTAGATCGTAACATTTTCTTAAAATATCTTGAGAAGCTATACTTTAAAACACCTATTAAACACGAAAAAACTGGAAACAAGACCTTTTACAATGTGTAACAGACGTACCATAACTTGAAAAGAAACATAAGTAGACTAATCGACTTTCTGAGAATAGTTCAGTTTTTATTTGGAGAACTTGCCATTTATTTCTTGAACGTCTGTATAGTCCAAACAATTTTTATAATTTAATATAAGGCCAGATATTGAGAAGAATCTTCTTAATAAGATACGTAACACTATTTTCTAGACTTTTATCTTTTAAAGGTGTTAAGCATTAGTGTCGAAAGAGAGCTCAGATAAATGTCAGTGTCATTAAAAAATTTCTTGTTTTTCCGATATTTCAAGAACAAATTGAGAGATTTTCTAAATGCTTGTTACTCTTAGGTGCTTACTATTCTACGCATGTAGTTTTATGTTTGATATCTTCACCAGACGGGGAAATTGCAGGGGGGGAACTCCTCTGTGCCAAGGAAGATTGTTACATCACTGGAAAGTTAAAAAATTTTTCTCTTTTGGGAATTAATAGTTGATTTGACAAAAGAAGTTACTCTTGCATTTTTCTAAATCTTTTTAATTAAGATCATGCACTGTCTCAAAAACAAGACGTAACTATTCGCATCGCATTGCTTGACAGAAAGTAAGCCTATTTTGTTCTATAACTTTTTTTCCTACCGTGCGTCATTTTTGAGATGCAGGGTGTCAAAGTTTACTTAAAAACATGAAACGTCGACACCCTGTATCTTAAAAACGGTACACTTTTAGGAAGAAAATTATAGGATAAAGTTGGATTGATTTTTGCCGGAGAATGTGATGCGAATAATTGCATCTTGTATGTGACACAACATATGACCTTACTATAGGTCGTTGAATTGGAGAGATTTTGAACATCCAATTTTACGAGAAAATCATGCACTCTACGGGAAAAATTTATTGTTAATTGCGAAAATAGAAAGAACTTTTAATTTCTCAGTGGCGTAACATGTTTCTTTAAAGATGCAATTCCGCCTCTAATGAAGATATCCTAATATCTTGCCTTGTTCTTGAAATATCAAGAAAACAAGAAATTTTAAATAAAGCCTTTGAACTTAGCTTTTGACACTATTTTTGTTAACGCCCTGTGTACTTTTACGTCTTTGTGAATTCGAGATAAAATCCTGGTTTTTATCTCTAGGTTCTTTTAGTACACTTTTATCTTCATTAATATTCTTGAAGATAATTTTGATATTTCCATAGAATTCATGCTCATGCTACTTGTGTTGCCTATAAAATGAGCAGACCATATACTCATCAAGTCCAATAACTATGACTCTTTTGGGATGGAATCACGCTTTGCACAATCGTAATAAAGATTGCAGTTTTTTCTTCAAGTGCCGAGTTCTCTTAAAGCAATATTCTTGGTATTGTACATTCTACAACTGTTAAAGCCCAGTTGTCTCACAACAATTTTTCACTTGAATCAATTGCCTTTCCATTATCAATCTGGCTTAATAGGTCAATTGGACTCGTTTAAGATTTACAGAAGTTCGAGAAAGAGAGGAATATTACGTGTGACGCCTTACGTGAACCATTCAAGATTGAGGGCACGTTTCTCACACTAAACAACCTAATATTTTTGTGAATTCTAAAAGGCAAACTACTGACTAGGTGACTGTGGGATTGGGAATCTAGCAACTTCACGGTCAAATCAATCCAGAGGTCAAGTAGGGTTGACAGCAAAAATTGTAATGTAATTCAACGCTATGTCACCATATAGGATCCAAAAAAACATTTACAGACCCTGGAGCCAAATTGGACCAGTCTGATCCCGATTTTTTGCCATATTTAAAATTCTGTTTTACAGATACCTTGTTACGACCTTTCTCAACCAGACACTACAAGCTACTGGTACTATTTGATATAAAAACGACTATAAATCTTTCTCCAGGATTCCAAGAGTACAATATACACTAAGTTATTGGCAACAATTTGTAAAACGTATTATCGTCGCTGCTCTAGTATTTTCTTTCCTGACAGGTCCACTTAGGACAGCAAACGGCTTGAGTTCTCAGTCATCGACAGTCATCTTTTTATTACAAATAAAACAGATTTAGAACCAGTCTTAGACTACCATCGTAGATTTGTGAAGGCAAATTGAGTAGAAGTGAATATTTTCATTTCAATAGTTATTTGAAAAATCCAAATTACTACTAAAAAAGGTCATGTACAATATCTATTAACTAATGCTGTGGAAACAGTTAAAGAGTTTCAATGTGCTTTAAAATTTACAAAATCAAACATGATCGATTTGATCGTTTGACCGTGAAGGACATTATTAATCTTCTGTTGTTCAAACTATTGTGCAGAATTTCTCTTCCAGTTGAAGACTCACTAACCATTTTATATAAAGCATAAAATGTGCAGATATGCAAATAATCTTAGTCTGCAATTAACTACTAAATACGGAACGCAAGCAGTCAGATCTTTGTAAGAAAATAAGTTGATCAGTAATACCAACAACAACAACACTCGATCATGTCAAGAAGCTTCAAGAAACTTCTCTTTCGTGTCTCATTCAACTAAATCTGAATTGGTAGAATGCTTCATTACCTAAGCTAATGTTCTTTTATTTATCGAGCAGATTCACGAAAGGCTACATTCAGACACAAAGAGATTAGTTAACCCGAAGCTCTTCTTCTTCTAGCAATAACCAAAGATGATGATTTTGATCCATTCAGATTTTATAAAACATATACAACAGTCTTGAGTGCCAAACGGAAGAGAAAAACCTACATCATATCGTATAACAACTTGTTGGTGTAATATCATTTATGGGCACCAACATGATAGTTTGGCTCAATAAAGAATTGGGATTACGGACGTTTTCTTGCATTTCATTTACACTGGAATCTTGCCTGGTCCAATTTTAATGAAAATGTTTAACGTGCCAAATACCTTTACTGAGAAGATGGCATTTTTGTATGTTTACCTCCTAGCGGGAGGTCTTATCCGCGACTTTTGGGTTTTGAGTCAAGTATGTAAATTTGCATGTTTTCACAATTATTTTAAAATTTATTGTGTTTGACACTAATATAAAATGGTAACGTTCCCCTATAAGGTAAATAAAACTACTGTTTTTCCACACAACTTTATTTAAGATTATACTACAACTTTTTGGCCTGAAGATGTTGTTAACATGGGAAAGCAGCAGATCCGGTTGTCTTAAATAAAGCTGTGTGGAAAACAAAACGGTCGTTTTATTCACCTTTATGATACCATTGTGTCAGCCTTGATACGTCATGCAAATGCTGGTTATGTGTTGTTTCATCAAACTTCCTCTTTCTGGAGAAAGCAATTCAAGTTGAAGTTTTCAAGTAAAAATTCGGCAATGCAATAAGAAACCTTAATGATGTGCATAGTTAGATTGGAAGACTTATGGCTGTTAAGCCGATTAGGGACCTTTGGCTTGTGGATCCCCTATAAATTTCGTTTAAAAATTAGAATTGTCAGTTTGTGTCTAAAGGTAGTTAAGCTGTCTCTTTGGTCAGTCTTGCCATGGATTTACAAGCATTGACAATCGCTAAAAACTTTGTACTGTATAAACAATATGGCAACTGTCTAGTTTAGCTTGATTTTCTTTTCTTTTTGTTCTTACTAGTTTCTCTAAAAAATACATTGGTTAGGAACTGATAATTTTCATACTAAATCTTCAAAGTAAAGTGAGATAAGCTTTAGTATATTTACCACCATAATGCCTTAAACATCAAATGCACTGCAATATACCTATACCTAACCCAGCTTGTTGCCTTAAAGAGGATCACCTAATACTAATTATCCTTTTAGAATTTTAAATGTAGGGATTACGTAACATACACGTTTTATATTGATTAATGCGATCTCACCCTGTTTGTCGCTTAATTTTATTTAAATAAATACAAATGTTAATTAAAATGAAGTTGTGTGGAATATTTCCGTTGATATATTACGCAATTGTCTCCTGGGTTTTATTTAATATCTTCTCATAAGCAGCACGTTTTACGACATTTACCTATTTAATTTAATCTAATCTTTTTCTCATATATGATAAAATAAACACATTATATCCTTATTGTAGATATGGTACTAATTTATGTATTTCGTGCTGGCAACAGTTATACGGAAATATAATATCCCCACCGTGACAGTAACATAAAAAATGTAAATTTCGCGTCAGATTTGTTACACTAATAAATCTAGCCTGTTTTATTTTTAATGCAAGTTTATATGATATAATTCTAGACATAAAATTAAAAATTTACAATTTAATTAAAACATTCTGCCATTAACAAAATAAATTGTACTTTCCTTAAATTGTTAATTAAAATGTTAATGAATACAGATTTTAAGTTGCAAACTGAAATATTTAAGTTTGATTATTTCAAAGTCTCCATAGTTACACTTTTTAGGATGGAATAATAAAAAAATAGAAAATAAATTCTTGCAAAATTTATTTGTATTCAGCGAAATCTTAAAATAATATTATATAAATGAATTTATTTCGGTTCGACAATTTGAAATTCAGTTCGATTCCAAGTGAACAAATTCCCCTAAATAAAGTATAAATCCTTCCGCTTCTTTCTTGTGTCATATATTCTTTATGTTTTCCCATAAAATTTTCTGAATTCCAGCTGGTAGTTTTTAAAGGTTAAAACAGGGATAAGTTGGTGAAGTACTATTAAGGAATTCTATTATGTGCAAACGAAACACTAATTGCGTCAAGCATGCAAAGCAATAAATAATCAAGCGACTTACCTTGAACCCTATCGGCTCTAGAGCCAGCTGGAGCGACAGTACCACGACTTTCAAGTACAGAAGCTCTAATGGGTCTCTCGCCTTCCACAGATTCCTCGTTGCTACGCCAATAAATTGTGGCAATCGTGGCAGAGCATTTGAGTTTCATGTCACCTTTGCGAAAGTGTTTCTGTTTTACGGTAAACTCCAGTCCTAAAATGGAGGTCTCGAGTCCTTCGCGTCCCGTGATTATAGTTTCGGGACCTCGCAAAAAAGACGGGTCTGCTTGTTCGCCGTTGATAAACCAGTTAAGAAGAGCCGCAGGTTTAGAACGGCCAGACGTGCAGTTTACTCGGACCGTGTCACCAATTTGATAGCGGGGCTTTCCTCCAGTTATTCGTGGACCTTCCTCCGGGAGAGCTGCAAAAAGTGAGCACGGATTAACGACAAGCCTAACTCTAGCCTATTAACGCTTATTAAACAAACGAGAGAATACACAGAACGGCAGCTTTGTACGAAGTTCATTTTAAAGACGACTTTATTATTAAACTAAACAGGAAATGGGACGAACATTCGGGCGAATGATTTATTCGTGTTCGGTGGTTTAAACTGGTGGTATCTTATATTTTATACCTACCCTTTTTCGGATCTCCTCTTCGTATTCAAAACCAAATGTAGAAAATGAAAATGAATGTACTCAATCTGAGGGGGGCCTAAGAAAGTTTCCTCGGGGTCGAAATGCCAATGCACGAAAAATTTTCCAAGTTAAGCTGGAGAAAAATACTGTTACCTGTATCCCGAGCTCTTGATTTATTTCAGCGAAAGGTCCGTTGCGTTTGATATCGATTAGTGAAGAAAATTGTAGCACACAAATTACAAGCGATATATAACGGGGCGGTTAAAGTGGAGAAGTTCGCGGAATCGAAATTTACTCGAAATTTAGATTCACAAAGAGATCTTGAAGCGCCTCCTCGCATCCGCAACCATTAAAAGAATTCCTGGCGAAGTCGAAATGACATTGTTTCTCTCTCCTTTATTTAATCTAGCAGTATAAAGATACAGCGGTTGAAAGTTTGCGAGAATTCAGAGCTCCCACTTATTTAAGTTCGTTCCCAAAGATAAAAGTTAGATAACAGGAAGCAGCGGATAAGGAGGAGTAAGACAGGTAAAAAAACCGCAGAAATTGAATTGCGGATGAACACTTCTTTTAACATAATTGAATAATCCCTTACAGAAAAAGCGCAACTTTTCAAGATTCATTTCGTTGCCTCGCCACCACAACTTTATTGTTTCGCACTTTTCTCAACATACTTCATTGATTTTAATTAAACCCCACGATTACTCCACTCCACTAGACTAAATTTCTTTCCCATTTAAATTCCTCGCAGGAAATTCTTATTTATTTGAATGTAAAAAATTTTAAAACCAATCTCTAGTAGAAAATTCAAATTATAAATTTACATAATGGTCTTGCTTTTATTTGGTTTCTAGACAAAACTAATAATTTTCTTAGCATCGTAAAATTTTATTTCGTTTTACTAAGAATTTCCATTAATAATAAAGTCTTTTTCAGATTTACATGAAACAAACATAAAAGTTCTAATAATACCGGGTTTCTTATCAGATGTTAGATTTCTATATTAAAGAAACTGTGTCAATAATAATAATTTTCTCAAGTTACGGAAAATTTGTTTTCTATTACTGTTTGCTTGTTTTTTCTATCGGATTTATGAATAACTGAAACATTAACGATAAAAGTGGTATTTATTAGATAATCTAAAAAAAGTAAATAGTCAAGAGCAAATACAATTTGTACATTGTCAAGCTGTAATAGTAAACACACAAGAATATGCAGATGATAATATTTACTTTCCCAAAATACATGAATTATAATAATTGAAACACAATATAAAATTTAGAAAGTTGACAAAAATAGTTATTTATGTGTTAACAGCGAAAAGTGACGCTTTGGCAATTTTGTGAGATATGGTCGCGGCCAGAGGCGTAACCAAGGGTCGTAATCTCACGAAAACGACAATGACACTTTGTTTTCGCATTACACTTATGATTTTTTCTATGACATGCTGTAAGCAAAAATAATAATTTTATTTAGTTAGCTATATATTGTACGTATCTAGGAGTAATCTACGTCTGCTGAGTTCCTAGCCTTCGGCTTTCACCCAGGAGGAATCAAAGTAAAACCAAACCTATTGTAATTTTGTCGCTTGTCATAGCAACGAACGACAAAAAAAAAGGGTGGAGTAATACAAGACTGCGATTGAAAACTTCAATGGCGCACAAAAACAATTTTTTGTTTTTAGCAATAAACAGGATCCAAATGAAAATCAGACATATACATAGTGGTTAGTTATTTAAAGCAGTAGCGCACGCCAGTTTTGGTTAGAGATTTTTTAATCCATGATAGTGTTTTCTGAGAAATGGATAAGGAATCTGGAGCAGGTTTAGAGGAGCAATTTCCAAATTATTATGAGCAGATAGTAATTATCATTCTAAGTTTTCCTGTTCTTTCTACTGATGACGTTTGAAAAAATTACTATACAGTCATTTCCATTAATAATAAAGTCTTTCTCAGATTTACATGAAACAAGCATAAAAGTTCTAATAATACTGGGTTTCTTATCAGATGTTAGATTTCTATATTAAAGAAACTATGTCAAGTTACAGAAAATTTGTTTTCCATGACTGTTTACTTGTTTTTGCTATCCAATTTATGAATTGTTCAGTAACAGCCAGCTGTGGTAAAATGTATGTTGATAAGAAATCCCAATCTCCTCTGTTGTCCTTATAAAATGCCAAAAGTGGAAAATTGAATTTTAGTTGGCATGAGAAAGTATCGCACACGACTCTCGAATACTATAAATACAGTAGCGTCTCGCAATGTTTGATACTCAATCTATCGTCAGCTTCACACTTGGGATTGTATGAATCGAATAAGCCTATTAAGAAACATATTTTACATGTTATGAGCGATCGGGTTCTGATATATGAGGAACTCCATAGCATTTTATGTTATTAAATCTATGCGCTCTTACACAAGGGCATTTCCTCATATCAGAGGTTTCAATCAGTTTACCAGAAGCTGATCTTACTTTAATAAATATTAATTGCCTACCTCGCTGACAAATAACCCAAAACTTATATCGACACTTTTAGAGACGCCGGCATCACAAATATCTTAATACTCTTCAGCATCAACAAAAATGTACCGAATTATACGATAATTTAAATGTTAACAGGTTGGTTCTCAGAAAAGGCTAGTTGTTACATCTTCATTGGCGTTTAGGCCGCAGAAAATCTATAACACCGGCCAGTGATGGTATCATTTGCGTAGTCACAGTTTATACATTTATTGGCTTTTTGTTCGATCGGTGATCAATTATGTCCACTCTCAACTTAGTGATAAAGAGGTCATTTTGGCAAGCGGAATGTTTGATCATCGCTATGGTCTTTTTTTAGTTTAATTTTGAAGTTTTTAGTCTCTTGTTGTTATTGCATTGTTGCATTTTTTTATTTGTGTTATCAAAGACAGTTTCAAAACTTGATCCAACTCCAAGTAGCTGGAATTGCATTGTCAGCCACCACAGCAAATAGAGTAACAGGATCGGGCAGGCTCAATTATATTCGTTAGATTTATGATTAGATAAAATAAACCAGCATATCGGCGCCAAATCGAACAATCGGCACATTAATATATTCCCTAAACTAGCCAGTTTGGGCTGATACGGGCAAGGAATTTTTCTAAGATGAGATCGAGTTCACGGACTGGAGCGCATGATCCTGCATTGGATGCCCAAATTAAAAAAATAAAACTTTACCATACCTTAATTATAAAACCTATACTGCCAACAAGAACCTGTTTTCATTTTGCAGTTACATATTGTTATATGAGTAACTGAAAAATATAAATTTGTAATCTGATATTAAATGAGAATTTCCATGAAACTGCTATCGCAAATATCCTAGGGAAACGCGGACATACATCGATAAAATATGAATATTTAATGTAACTAATAGAAAATGGGCGAAAAGGCATAAATGGATGACGCGGCGTCTTGATATTCTAATAGCTTGTTGTTATTGGTCGAAAGCTTAAACAAACAGAGTTGTAGTTCATTAATTAAAAATCCAAGAGCAAGAATCCCTAAATTTCTTGATCTTAAATTGCAGTCAGAAAGTTTTAATTTGACATAAACGCTAGCGACAGCTATATCGGTCAAATATCTCCTTTAGGACAGTCGTTCTAGTGTACTTTGTAAAGTAGATTTGTTTCAAGTTTGCTGAGTTCTTGTAAAGATGATTATGTTGATCTGTACAATTTGCTCCGACAGCCAGACGGCACTAAAAGAAGTTTGCGTAGCCAAGACAAGAAATTCTTTTGTTCAAAAGTGTTCAAACGCTCTGAAAGAACTTCTTACAACAAAGAAAGTTAGCTTCGTCTGAGTTCCTGGGCACAGCAGGATCCATGGCAATGAGAAGGCGAACAAACTTGCTACACTTGGATACCAAGGATGCCTGCTTAGTAACACAATTCTTTCGGGAATATCAAGGCAACAGATCTCACCACCCCTGAATGCATGGGCTTTCAAGGCTCAGCGACTTGGCTAAAAAGCAATGGATATGCCAGGTGAAAACCATATAACCGATTATTAACTTGTGAAAGCTAGACTGTTTAAAAAAATTAAATCCTAATTGTCCTAATTGGGGTGCCTCACAGGTCACTGCATTTTAAGAAGGTACGTGTCGCTTATGGTGTTATGCCCTAAATATGGGAATAGCAATGAAACCTCTTTCTAGGACAGGTTATGAGAGGCTGAACTTCAAGAGCTTTCATGGCGTTACCCAAGCAAGGAAGCTTTAGCTTGGATCGAAATTCTCAGTTTCGTACTGGAGTCAGGTAGGTTGTTTAGACAGAGAGCAAAGGAAAGAATACTAAATGGTTGTAGAAGTGGTTGAGGAAGTGGCGAGATGTTAGTAAAAAGAGCCTATAAAGACATATTTGCAGGACTCAAGCCTTCCCAACTATAACTATTACTACCACTTCTGCCTGTACGAGTGAACTTACAATTGATGAAGTTTTTAAGCTTCCATCTTAAACATAAGACCAATATTTAAGGAAAGAAGTTTGTAGCAAAAGGTCCTAACATTTTACAAGTTAGTCGGTATCACTTATTTTTAAAGCTATGACTTTCTTACTTGGCATACAAATAGGTTCGAGTACAAAGAATCCAACGGTACCCTAAACTCAGTTTTGTTTTTCGAGTTAGGATCGTTTTGCTTAGTGGGGCAGTATATTTCATAGGCTTTAGAATTTTTAAGATGCGGCAAGTGAAAAGGCTTGTGGGTAAAATTTTTTGTACCAAGAAAATCACACTCTTTTACACAGGATTTACAGTAAACAGGAAAACCTGAAGAATACCTTGAGAAAGTCAGAAAATTCGTTTAGATCATACGTATGTCAAGGAAGCCATTTGAAAAATTTGAAATCTGGCTGAAATGTCTTTTTCTAGAAAAATGCAAAAATTTTATCAACTGATTTTTATCTTTTTAAATTCTTAAATATCCTAAATAGAAATTGTTGTTATGACGTCTCAGTTGTCAGACGTATAATATTATGGGGTTTTTCGAATGACGCCCCGCGACTTGTAACATAAACTTCTCGATGTATTGATATCAATTTTGGATAGTTCAGACCAAAAAGTCAAAATAGAAGCAAATTTTGTAATCTACCAATAATCTGAAGTAACCATTACCGTTGTTACATAATTGCATCTGGTTGTCGCAAACTCAACACTCACCTAGTGGTGTCACTGATTGTGATTATAAAGGGAGAATGAGTAAACAGCATTAGTTGACTTGAACCTACAACAAGGTATGCGTTTGCGCATCTTCTTAATGTCAACAGTTCGGTATGAGCCAATGTTCTGGTATTCAATTAATTCAAAGTCATATGGCTGTCTAAACAGAAGAATTACAGTTTCAGTTAAAGTATTGTTTAGAAAAACAAAGAATTTTTAAGGAAACAGGTTACGCCGTAACTTTTGCACACACTAATGTTAACATAATTCTCATCGAATCTGGAATATTCTAAAGAGTTGGGAGACTTGATATTCCGGTTTTGGTGAAGATCTAGGTGTAAAATTCCCGAAAACCCATAAACCATAAGCATGGCATAATTTTAAATCCAAAGTGATCTTGGTCTTGCGATTAAACAATTTAAGTAAATTTGCAATGTAATAAGAGTCCAGAACTACTATCTTATTTTTCTGCCTCTGTCAGTAGGTAGTATTGTGGTATTTTTAAATTGACATTTAGATGACCTTGATCTCTTTCTTTTCTTCATATTTTGCTGAACAAATAAGCTTGACAGTTGCTAATCAAAGTAACTCTAATCTAGTTTTTGGCAATTATTTTACAAAGCTAACGTTTATTTTCTTTAGGACTCCTCTTAGAAAGGATTTCCATGTCGTGATCAAGCAAACCCTAACAGGAGCAAGATAAAACAAAAAAGAAGGTTTGTAGGAATTTTGGAGATGTTGTCTTCATCTTCAAAAATGATCTCTTCTGAAAGTTATGTTCAGAGTTGTTGCTTTACTGGTTTATTATTTTTGTACAAAGACGTACACATGTCTGAAAAGATTCCAAACAAGATACAGTAAGAAGATTGAAACACGAGATTTTTAAGTTAAAAGTTTAATTGCAGGAGCAGAGTATCTTTTGAGCAAATTCATAAAGACTCTAACACAATGGCAAAACCCATCATATGCGATCAATAAACTAAAGCATAGCATCAGAAGAGATCAGCAAAATAAGAAATTAGAAACCAAAAGATATCCTTTCTAACAACACAAGGTGAAATATTAGCAAGTGAGAAATAAATAACACTGAAGATACAAGAATTAGAAATGATGTAATAAGTCTGAAAAGCTACGTAATCTGAAAGATCCGAGGTTTTCTAAAAAAAAAAATAGATAAACGCAGAAAACATAACAAGGCTTTAAAATGATGGTAATAGATTTTTATGAAAACTTACAGAAGTCTAAAACTAACAATAAAATCGTCATTTCCAAAAAACCATACAAAAAGTTTAGTCTCCAACTCTTTAGACGACAGTTCATGTAATTTATTCAGATAAAGTTTCAAATTGGGCAGTCAAGTGAAAAAAAGGACGCTAAAATGAATTTGGTGAAACGAATGACAATTAAATGAAATTTGCAGAAATTCGTTACTAAGCTGATGAATAATGATGAATGAGCTCTAGAAGACTAAATTTCTGTCTGTCTAAAACTGTCTTCTTTAATTAAAAATAAGTACAATGCAGTAACCTAAAAAATGGTTTTTCGGTTAATTTTCAACTGTGAATTTAGGTAGAATTAAGGAATTCAACCAATATCTGGGAAATTATTCACAACCAAAAGCTTCTACAGTTATGTTTTAAACATTTTCCTGGTAATTATTCAAACAGTAATAAAACTAACAACTGGAATCAGTTTGCTTGAGCCTCTTTGTGCCTGCAGTAATGTATATTCAACTACAGTATCAAGTACATTAACCTTTAAAGAACATCACAGGAGAAAGTTCTATGTCATAGTAAGATTCATAAGAATTTTATAAAAAATCGAGAGGTATACAGGAAATTTTTTTTCTTATCTCCATCAATATTTTGGACACAATCAATCCGATATTGAAATGCCATGAACTGTTATAACACCAAAATAGGAATTAGCATTGAGTAGATGATATGTAAATAATTTATTTGGGATATTAATAAAAGTTACATGAGCAAGTCCAAATATAAAATTTCTACCCCCAAGAGAAAAAAAGAGTATAAAAAATTTACAAGTTAATAGGATGTTATATTTCATGCTGGAATAATTCAATTTCTCATTGTAAGGTGAAATAAAAATCGAAAAATCCTAATAATAGAAACACGTCTAGATTCCTGTTTTTGCAATGCTAATATCCAAGGCTGTCCTGAATTTCTTAAATTACCTTCAGGACCGAAAGAGAGATTTCTTTACATATTGTGAAGGAAAACATAAATACGGTATTAGGTCACTGTGAGTACCTACATAACTTCCTCTTGTACATAAGGCCGAGTTCTTGAGTCGCAGCCAACTCATTTTCTTTTTCCAAGATTCCTTTCATAATTTATAGCTTCGCTACCCAATTTAATAGAAACTCGTAACCTGCATTTTTTGTTTGTTATTTTAATAAAATCTGTTTTTGAATTAGTTTGCTTTCTATGCACAAACATCAATAAATCAAAAATGCATGCAACCAAGCCATCTTTCAAGAGATTTTACTAACGAAAATTGTTGTAAAATGATTAGAGCAAGGTGCTTCACTTTGCTTAATATTTAACTAGATTTTGTTGTGTAGAAAAAACGTTTCCCCATAAACTGTGGGTATCTGTGTCAGCGGGCGGCAGTAAATGTCTTGTGTTCTTTAGTTACGAGCTTGAACAACGTATTGATCAGCCGATAAGTCGGTTAGAAACAATACCTCACCGCCTTCACCTTACATGGCCCATTTGTTGCCTTCGATAACCTAAGGATTATGGTGCGTCTGACGCTAATCTAAATTTAAATTTATTTCTCGAACAAATAAAACGTTTTCTTCAGTAAACCAAAAAAATATCACAAACTGTCAAAACAATATCGCTGGAATTCGTATCTTTCTTGCGTAATTCCTCTAGAAAAGCAACATTCTTCGACATTTTCGAGACAGACATGATATTGGATTGAAGAATTGGAGAATTGTTATTAACTTAAATTGAATGAGAATATTGAATAATTTGGAATTGCATGTTTAATATGTAACCTTAGATGTCACATTTGGAAAAAGTCATACAACATTAAAAAAATCCCACAAGCAATAATTTTTGTTTAAAAAAATGTTAAAAGTTTTTTCTCAATATATTTTTAATTAAATATTGTCTGTACTATTTACAAGTTTGCAATTATAGTGCAAATAAGATGAAGCGTATTAATTCTATTTTTTAATAACAAGAAAAAAAATAAGAAAATATTAAATATTCATAAATTCCGGGCAAAATCTCAGAAAATCCGGGAAATAAGTTGAAATTTATTTAAAATAAACATGTGAATTTACTAAAATTGTGGTTAAATCTCGTTTTAGCACCTGCCGATATACGGTCACCCTCGTACAACTCCCTTGAGAACATGTGAACAGGAGGCTTTTCAATATTTTAAACCAAAGGATTTTGGGTTACGTAAAGCTTACGCAAAATTGCAGATGTTGCTAGTATAAAAGTCAATAAAAATTTTACCAGTAGTATGGAAGAGTTAAGGTAGAATCCACAAATTTTATTATTATTTTCCTTTGTTTATTTATGAAATTCGTTACGTGTTATTTCGAAAGGTTTTCCTACAGACGTGAACGTGCTTCGTGCCTCATACAGTCGTATATGATAAAATACACACTCCTAGTTATTATTCCTAAATATACAGGGTAATAATTACTACTGTAAAAACTATAGCTCTAAACGATATAAGAAAGGTTGTTAATTAAGGTTTAGGCTTTAATAATTTTGTTATTATCGTCGATTTTTCTTACGAAAATCCCACCAATGTGGCAAAGCTTAATTGCAGCTTAGTTTTTATAATGTTCATTTAAGAGGAAACTGGACACACACATACTTCAAGTGATTAAAGCAAAAAAGTTATTTTGGATATAAGAAGGTATTGAATTGTGAAATCAGATTAATCATTCTTATAATTTTTCTGCCATCTATGTATTTCTTTAACACTTTATCCCAATTAAAAAGGGCAAACTTGTAGGGGAAAATGTTGGATACCTAAACATTGAGATTTTAGCCCTAAGATAAACCAAAATCAAGATATTTAAGACAAGCCAAATGTTGAAAGGATTTTTCGAACTTAACACTACGCCAAAGCTATCATCGAGTTAGAGTTGCAAAATTCGTTTGTAGGTCTAGACGTCAAAACAAACAATCGGCTAATTCGTAACTTTTCTAACATACTCCTTTCTGAAGAATTAATTTGCTTTGTTCTGTTTTCCTTTTTTGACCTCTACTTATAAACCTGTACAGAGGATATTTAAACATCTTTGCATTCAAAATTAACTGTACGGCTAGTAACACAGATGCTTATTATTTTGAAGTTTTAAAAGGCTCAAGAGTTCACAAATATCCACTAAAGGGTACCAAAGAGTTGAATAATTGTTTCCTTTCTGTACAGCAAGGCAGTATGCGGCCAATCCGAAACAGACAAAACAACAGCAGGAATTACTGAAGCTAACTCTTCCAAGGTAGGATTTTCCTTTCTAACATCATATGAGAACTTCAAGTGAGTTGGTTCTCAAACATAAGCTTCACAGAAATACTTTTTTAGTTCTGGGGGTATCATGTGAGCCCGTAGATTCAATCCCAGGCCTGAAGAAGTTTTTACCGATTCCAGGTTCGGAGTTACATTGGCCCAGAATAGCTTCGCTCAATGTATGTGTGCCATTTACATTATGCAAAGTGTATTTGTGGCAGACATCATCACACCTTCCTGATTGATTGTTAGTTCATGTATTGCATAGTCTTCTAGAGATCGGTTTTCAACCTCATTTGCTGGAACCAAGTACATTCGAAGACTAACATTCACGGAGAAGTTTACGTTGGAAAATGTAGACGAACAGGTCGACAATTCTTCCAATTTTGGAACCTGAAGTGGTTACTGGTTACCAAGCAATGCAGTAAGTGACATGATAGCCACTAAAGCAATTTTTGTATTTGGCTTTCAGATTACTTTGATTTACAGAATTGGAGATAATAAAAATTGCTAAGTATTAGATAAAAGATTAATCTTAGGAAACTCTGGATTACAGAGACAGTGCTAGTAAAACTCCCTATTGACATTCATACGGGCATCGACATTTCCGAGGGGGCAGAGCGGCATTTCATTTCAAAAGTTGAGACTTTTTATTTATGTATTACTTCATTGTTGGTTTTTTGGAGTAGTAAACTAAATCAATCTGGAGCGGCTTTGGACAGTGGCATACGAAACTGTTTATTGCTCTAAATCACTGTATAAAAGGATCTACGCGTTTAGAAACTTCGGAACATCAAACCACAGACGTACGTCACTTTATTTTTACTTGTTGAGTTTGTGAAGTTTGGCCAGTCAAAAGCCCAACAATTAAATATATAAATTGTGTTCTTCATTTCACAAGATAATACAAACAAACCGCCAATGAGTTGCTCAAAATGTCTTCATCTGACAATCTTGATACTAAAGTCTGCTCTGTCTATCGACCAGAATTACACTTGATTTTTCTTTTGATAAATACACATCAATACCATAGGGATTAGATTTAAGTGTTACGAAGTGATTGCTGTAAAAGAACTGCGCACATTGAGAATGGTTTGTTAAGCACTTTCTCAATTCCCTTGAACAGTATCTTCATTGATACTGTCACGCCATATTTTATTATTATTCTTTTATTATTCTATTATCTCATTGTCTACGTCGAGGTTAGCGAGAATTTTGATGAAATTAATCATAACATCTACTTAACTGAGTAAACTATCTCAGCAATTATTCATGTCGTTTTCTTCTGATGGTGGTGTTCGTACATTAGAAATCGTCCACAATCCGTGTTTAACGATTATATCTTAAAGTTCTATTCTACGTTCCACAAGAATCGTAATTGGGTTCTCTTCTGTTTATCTCATATATCAATATATTTCTAAAGCAGCGTATCTCTACTGTACCATATATGGTACATAGTTCATGGTAATAGCAATAATACAAAGCTTCAGACCTAGTAAACATACAAAGTAGTTATCGACTCAATAAATAGTCCGAATCTTTTTGCTTTAATCAAATCATTGCTACAGTTTTCAAACGGTATACTACGTTCTTGCTCCTTATGTACCACAAGTGCGTCAAAGACAAGTTTCTTAATGCTACAATTTACATACTGGAAGGTAACGTATACTTTAGGAACATTTAAGTCTTGCCAGAAAACAGTGTTGGATAATGATAACATCTTGAAAACGTCCATATTTAGAGAGATATCTAGATTTTCTATATTTTTCTGTGTTCTTAACTTCTTTCTCATCTATTAGGTAACTTTCCCAATTCACTCGTTCTTATTGAACTGTTCTTTTCAACTAATGCTTCTTGTTACCAGGTGTTATATTTTTCACCCTTTCAGCTTTTCTATTTGAATTCAGTACTTATTTTCTAGAGAAAGTAATAGAAGAAAGAACATTTAGGTTCATACGGAATTTAAATCTGCGACCTTTGGTTTTCCGTGCCAATGCTCTTATCAACTGAGTTATTAGTCATCCATGTTAGAGGATGAATACTTTCCATAGATATTATATCTGGCTGATAGCCCAATTGGTAGAGTATGGGTATGGAAAGTCGGGGATTGCAAATTCAAATCCTGCTCATAGCTGAATATTTTCTATATATATATTAACTTTCCAAAAAGATTTAAATATTTCTATTAAGTACTATCTCACAGTATCTATCTATAGCTTTATTTAACGTCATAGATTTTTGTACTCTATGTTTACCAGTCACTTCTTTTAATTTAGTAAAGGTAGTCATTTCTTTATCATATTGTGCCACAATATTTAATTGTCTTCCGGACTGTTGTATTGTTACATAGACAAAAGTTGTACACAATAATGTCTGAAGGCGTTAATGCTAAGAATATAACAAATGTGAAGACTGCGGAAACCAGTTCAAATTTGCTGTGACACAAGAACGGTCTTAATAGTGCAAAAAGTTTAAACAATACAAGTTAAACACGTTAGAACTGATAATGGGAAAGGATAGAAAAGATGTTGTTCCGTGACTCATGAACCAGAGAGTAAAGCTACTGCTCTGAAGGTTTTGCAAAATACTTTCGGAAAGTGTAAATCTTTACAACAATATGCAAAGTGCAATGCAATACACAAATTTATATTAGATCGCAGTACAAATTTATCCACGTTTGGTTACAGTGGTCCACCAAAACGATCGCTTGTAAGCCATCTTGGTGTTATATAAAACTTCTTTTTCATAAAAAAAAATGGCTCGCGTTAATGAACAATAATCACAATCAGCACAGTACAGTCCATTAAGATTAACACACCAGGTAGTATCTTAGCTTGATATTTATTTTGATGCTGTCATGGGGACCGTGATGGGGCCTCTGAAGGCACATTGTCATCATCAAGCCAATCAACCTGCCGGTGTTGATCCGTCATCTCCGCCGACCAATGACGACGTTGTATTGATGATAGTAATCAATCTGCTAATCATGTTTGTGAAATTATTTGTATTGCTCCAATTATTATAAACGAGATTGATCATATTGGGTATGAATTCAGCCAACGGCGTCTAACTAGCTCTAGCTAAAACGTATCGCCAAGTGGAAGGTTGTAGCATTTAGCCAAGGTTGCTCTCTATATCTCAAAGAACAAATTTTTGGCCACAGTGGAACAAACGTCTGAAGTCAACATTAAAGAATTCGGAAAACAGTAGGCATTACTACTCGTGGTTTTTTTAGATTTTCTTGCTAACATAATTTTGATTTTATTGACATATACCGTGGCTAGGTTTTTTATTTGTTACAAGAATCATGTTTGGTCAGATAAGAATCTCCACGCTGTCGAATCTAAATATCATCAGCGTTTTAGTTTGAATGTCAGTGTCACATCACATCGACGAACAGATCATTTATCAATAACACGAAGTATCGTATCTTAAATTTACCGATTTTACAGATCAGTTTTCACAAGTTCCTTGAAACGTCATAGCCAATATAATGTCGTTTTCTATGCGGTTTCGATAAAGAGATGCAGAAACACTTAAACCATTGTATGCTAGATTGCAGAGTGACCCAAACTGTCTTTAAAGTTATGTCTTTAGTTATCAGATATGAATTGTCAGATTTGCCTCGGTAATTTGGAACGTTAAGTACCAGATACAACGTAAACACTTCTAAAATGGAACTCGTACGTCTTCTTGACTATATTTTTAAGCCAGACCTTATATCGCCGTTGAAATTATAGAAAATCAAAACAATATTAGACCCATCAAGAACCAATCACATTATTTTGGATCAGGATATCGCAATTGATAAATTAATAAAATAGTCTAGATTAAAAAGTCTTAATAGAGAATAAGTTCAGAGCGATTGTTTAGAGCCTTTACGGGTTAGAAATGTGGTTCTCTAAGAATAATGTGACTTCTTCTATGTACGGTCTAGAAATGATATAAATTCTGAGCAAATCACTCGATTTGAACAAGTAATAAATAAAAACCTTTCAGGGACAATTTAGACTCTCTCCTCTACAACTATGAGTTATTTATGTGTGAACTAAGTTTTTAGTATGATCGCTAAATATCATTTTGACATAACGCATTTTTTTGTTTGTAGCTTTCCTCTAAATCTCTATCGAATGATCACAGTAAACTTCACCTCGTAATTGCAACCAATTTTTAAGAACCAGGTGAACGTTTATTGTCAAGAACGTTTAGTTAGCTTAACTAGTGATGCTTAATAAACATTTTTGGGCAAAGAATTAATTTGAAATTTCTCTCTATGGTCAATTTTTTGGGCCTTTGGTAATACTTTAACCAAAGGGTGCCTGCAGTTTTGTATGGACTAGTTTTTCAAAAGTTAGTCCAGAAGAGGTTCCATTTAACAGAATTTTAAAGCAATCCACACAAAAATAAATTTTAAAAAATAGAAATAGAAAATGGTGTATTATATGAGAAAAACACAACACTAACTTAGCTAATTAAGTGTAGATGGCAGAAACATTAGCGTTAGTCAGTTTTCCAGTGACGTAATATAGCTTTTTTAAAAAAAAGTCTGCTTATCCCTCCCTACATCTCTGTCTATGATACCGACATCAACCACGAAATCTGTGGAAATGTGAATTTCCTATATCAAAAACCATACAGGAAAGTGCAGCTCAATAGCACAGTTGCTTCAAAATACTAGAAATACAAGGAAAGAACGCTTATTGTTTTATGTATCCAATCAAATTTTCAACCTTTAGAAAGTATTTTAAAGACAGAAATGGCCTAATTATTCAATAACATACACGTTGGATTATAAAAAATGGGGCCAAGCTATGACATTGTTATTCATTGTCCAATATTAATCAACTAAAAATATAATGAAATAACTTCAAAAATACTACAGATTGCCATTAAAAAATTCATTCTAGGCTCCGCCTCTTTACAGAGGTGATAATCAACTATTTTTCTATAAATGGCATGTTATAGATTTTCTTGAATTCATTAATGTATAACACGGCCCACTTTCATGTAAAAATTCAAGAGAAAAACAATTTTCTACTAATAACGTCACATACTAATCGGGTAGGTACGCCGTAAAAAAATAACAATTGAGAAGTTATTACTATAAATGTCGTTTTGGATTTTAGTATTTTTGATGTTAGTAGGTGAGTTTCTTGGGAAATATCTATAAAATTGAATTACGGGGAGTTTTGGTAAACTTCTACTTTTCCTGTCATCATGTTATTATTGAATGTGGACCAGCTATGTTAGCTACTGCTACACCTGGTATTCAGGCAATTAAAACAGATAAAGAGAAACATTAAATTAATCTGTTTTTGGATTTTCATGCTATAACAACAACGTGTTAACATGTTCGCGGTCAAGGATGCATATGCCGTCGGGCATAGGGGGATTAGTCGTGATATACCGTCCAAGACGGACATTGTGGGACATTGTGGGACATTGTGGGACATGACGTGATATAGCGTCCAAGATCAAAGCAGTAAGTGCCGTCGAATGTTGTATATGTTAGCCATTTTGTATGGTCTACTGTCCCAGAAAAACACACAACCGATTGTAAATTGTCCCTGCACATGGGATTTTTATAGCCTGTAAGCATGATGAAAACGCTCTTGAAACCAGTATGGTCAAGTGTCCGCGAACGTGTTAACTAAGTTTCAGAATACTAACTACATCAGTTACAATTACTTTTTGCTCCAGAAAAGAATCTTGCAATAGCGGATGCGCCGAATCAAGTTTCTTTACAAAGTTACTGTCAATATCTCTGTAATTCTTGAAGTGTTAAACGCATAATTATAAGGAAAGGATTACTACTTCTTGAAAAATCATTTTGTGGAAATTCGAACGAATTGGGCATGTTATAACTTCGATCTTCCACTAGTGAAAATTCTAGATGCGGTAAAGTTGGCTTAAAGAATTTTTGCCTAATCTAGATAAGCAGAAAACTGAAACAAACACCCTGTAGTAATAAATGTTCTCGACAAATTACTATTTACTATCTGAATTTCTTACAACCAAATATTGTACTGCTAAAGAAAGTTTCTCACGAATATGTTAAAGTTTCATAAAGTAGAAACTAATATTTATATAAAAGACATAAAAGCATTCATATCCGCAGTGGAAACTCAAGTTTGTAATCTTGTAAACGTTAAACTTACATGTTCCAAAATCACAGTCGCGTGTTATTTCTGTTTTTTCTGTTATTGAATACTGACTAAATTACTTTGCTGAATATACTGTTCTTTTTATAAGTTATCAGCAATCGTTCCAATTACCTTTAAATTTCCGTCTACTTATTATTGTTGCTTTCTTTGTTCGCTTTTTGTGTTGTTTTTTATGTTCTACTAAAATTTAAGAATGGGAAACTCACAATCTGCGTAGGCAAATTAAAGAAGCTTCTAATATATTATATTGTTTATAATGGTACCACAAACGTCGTGCAAAAATATGTAGCTAAGCATTTTCTTGATTATTTATTTTTATTATAAAATTCTGCTTATATCTCTAGTTATTTTTTTTATGTTTAAAAACAACACAGTTAGCGAACTTTATAGTTAGCTATTATGTCTTCCATCGATTTTCTTATTATGTTTTTGAAACTACAAACAAGGTCATAAATTATCATTATAAGTATTAGTATAAGAACAAAATTTAACTTTAAATAAAACACAACATTAAAATGAAAACTTCAGAAAACTTTTACATTCTCAATCTAAAGCTTGTTAATATTTCAGTTAGGAAGACGTGGAAGCGTCCGTGATTGGCACAAAATTCGAGAGAAGTCTACAAAACAAGAGGGCAGACTTGTGTAACAGAATTAATTAGACTAGTCAGTGCGCGATTTAGTTGAGAAGTTTTGATGTTAATTTATTATGAAATGTTTCTCCTTATTCCCCCGTATGAATTAAAATAAGAAAGTGTTTATAATATATTTGAGAGTTTTGAAATCTGCTACGAGATTTCCTTTAATTTGTTTCCGCTTTCCTTTTCGTGTTTGTTAGTAAGATTTAAAAATATTTTAACTTGGAGAAACAAAATGGAAGGGAATGTAATGTAAATGTTTGCGCTAAAGTCGGTCATTAAAACAGAAAATCCCTTGGAGGTTTTCCTCTGTGTGTGCTTGTGTACCTACGTGAATAACAAAACTGTAACGCAGATACGTGATGATTAGCTTGACAGGACTAAAAACGGAAGTAGATGGTATTATGTTGTCCTAAAATTCCTTTGATATAATGGTTAGTCTTGGGAAAATATTACGAAATATTTAATGTTTTAATCTAAAAGCTAATCAAGTATGCGTGGAAAGTTTTCAAAGTGTGACAGATTAGTAAAGAGCTTTGCGTATACCTATTAGACAGTGTTAATAAGTAAACGTAGCTTTGAGCGGCGTGAATAATGGGAAGTCCTGGCAGAAGCGTACACCAACCAGACAGGATTATGCAGGATTAACATAAGACACAGCACACAGCTTAGTGCCGCTGCTGTGGCAGTGAATAATTGCAGAACGGTTTTTCACTTGGCTGCCATCGAGATTTTTTAATCGTAATCTCTGGTGTCGTTTATTTTAAATGTAAATCTTACTCCGGTCGGTTTTCACTCCTCGCAACGCCAAACACCAGCGACGTTCGTAGTGGTTATTTTTTTAAACATTTTCAAAGAAAGGGGATGCTAAATAAATCTTAGATAATAATTTAAGATCGTTCTGGGGTGCATCAAGTGACTCAAGTAGAACAAGAAGAAAATTCCATTCAATTCCCTTAATTTCTTTTACGGCTCGCTTTATCAGTGCCCGATCCGCATACCCAAAACGCTTAATATGTAAAAAAGAAACATTAATTTAGAGAAAAATAGAAAACAAATAAAGCAGTTTAATAGGGTGGAGTTAAATTAGTCGGTGGGGTGTAATGTGGAGCGTGTCGCGATCGGTTTGGCGCCGAGCCGCGGTAATTACATTTAAGAAAATTGAAGCTCGTACTACGGAAGTGGGGCAGTGCAGAATAGCTCCGGAAATAAGCTAACATTCCAGGATTGGAAAAGACGTCCCGCGGGAATAACTAGGACCGTTGTTAGGCCCGGTGCGCTATCGGCATTTTAACAATCAATGATTTCGCGATTTCTTTATTGAAATTGTTGATTTGATGCTGGAAACCGATCGACCTTCATTCAAATTCGATTACGAACGACCCGTTCCGTCAAAAAGATATCCATATCGATAGGCGCAATTGATTGCAGACTTGGTACCGCTTGCGAATTCTAATTTTCTCTTTAAAACTGTTAGCGACTTTTGACATTCCCATTATTATTAATGCATTCTAGAGAATAGAGAACTTTATTATTTAGCCTTCTAAGATAACACCAGATATAATTTGATATATGCAAACGGATATGATGAATGTTATGTTAGAAGAATAAAAAAATAAACATTCTTCTTGTTTATATTTATTTATTTTGATACATTCTGTTATTTATTTACAACGTTGGGAACCTAAAGGAAAAATAATGTTATACAGCACACATAATAAGATAAACAGAATATGCTGCAAGTATATAGAAACTTCCAGGGTTCCAAAACCAAAATTACTAAAATTGAGATAAATCTCCAGCTTTGCCAGATATATATTTACATTTTGCTTTCAACTAAAATGTAACATTTTTGTAACGTAAAATTAACAAAAAATTTTAACAATATGCATAAAAAACTTTTTTCTATATTCTTTTTTAGGTGTAGAAGGTTTTCATATTTAAAAGGCTTTTGTTTCAAACACTTTGTATTTCAATTTTTTTTTAATTTTCTATTATAAATATTAGTTTTCTGCTATAAAAAAATTCCTCTACACTTTGGTGAAATGTAAAAAAATATTACCTGAAAGTTCCTGGAAGAAAACAATCAACTGTGTAAAATATAAGAAATTATAATTTACAAGATTTTGAGTTCAGATAATGTAATATTAATTTTAGTGATAATTGCGATAAAGAACTTTTCAACTTTATGCAGATTGTCTGCTCTGTAGAATCTGTAGCAAAACAAAAAAATTCAAGAATGAACGACACTTTATAGTGTCATGGAATAGAGAGACTTTCTAATTATTTTCCTTCTTTCTTGTTAATCTTCTTATTTCTAAACTGAGACAAAAACAAAGTGTAGGTGAGGACCCACGCTCAACGTTGGCACCATTTTATATGTTATGACATATAAAAGTAGTGGATCCTAACCTAAACATTTTTTTCTTGTTAATTTCTTTACTTCTAAAACAGTTTAAGTTAGGGCCTTCTACCACATAAAGATATGGTGACGCTGAATACTATATTTACACGTCACCACTGCCTTGAGTAATTATCAGTTAAAGTTTCAAGTGCTTAGCTCAACCACGTACTAAGTAATCTTTAAAAGTATTAATCGCGTCTGTGCATTTTCTGCTTTAACAATGGAACTAAACCGTGAGCATTTTCGTGCTATGACTTTTTATGACTTTAAAAGTGGTTTAAATCAACAACAGTGCTTGGAAAGATTGTCTACAGCATTTACCGATTTTTCTCCATCACGCTCAACGACCTTTGATTGGTATGCCGAATTTAAACGTGGTAGAAAATCGTTGAAAGATGAAGAGTGCGGCGGTCGACAATCAACTGCAATTACTGATGAAAACATAGTCAGGGTGACGAATCTTGTAGATCAAGACAAACAAGTTTGTTTCGCGTTGGGTCCCAAAACTTCTGTCTAACGAACAAAAAAACGCACGTGTGGAATAGTGCCAAGAAATGATTGAAGATTATCAAAATGGTTCATCCAAGCGAATTCTTAACATCATTACTGGGGATGAGTCTTGGATTTACCAATTTGATTCAGAATTAAAAGCGCAATCGATAGTTTGGGTGTTTCCGAACGAAGAGCCACCAACGAAAATTAAACGAGCATGTAGTGTAGTAATGTTTGCCTAAAATATTTTAAAAAAATTAAAGAAATTCGACCGAAAGCCGGTTCGCTTGAAATTTGTTTACACCATGACAATGCCACTGCCCATTCTGCTGCTCGAATCCGTGAATTTTTAGAAAGATCAATGGTCAAGTTAGTAGGACATCCACCGTACAGTCCAGATTTAGCCCCTGTGACTTTTTCCTTTTCTCAGAAGAAGCAGTAGCAGAACTTGTTAAGGAAGTAGAAGCAATTTCGAAAAATGTGTCCCATGAAACTTTCTCTAAGTGGTTCTACCGCATGAACAAATGTATTGAGCATGAGGGAGAATACTTTGAAAAATTATAAATAATTATTTGTTGTATCTATAGTAGTTTTCTTTTATTTAATAATTTTCAGCGTTGCCCATATGAAGCATAAATAGAGCAATTATAAAGAAGATTTATATCCCATATAGCCAAAGATTGCTAAAAGCAGTTTAAAAATCTCAAAATGAGCTAAAAGAAGCGTATAACCATGGAGAGTTACAGGTTTAGTAGACCCTGTTTTGTAACCTACTATTAAAATTGTTTTAGTATTATTTTCACGGCCAAAACATGCCTAAACAATTTCTGTGGAATAGTAAAAATGATTTTTCTCGTTTGTTATTCAACGCTTTAAAGAGAAGTAGAATGGAACATGGCAGATAATTGTTGTTTTAGAAACAGCTTACATACTATATAAAATTGCAGTCAACACTCTTCAGCTCAGATAATGCCAACAGGCGCTTAAAAAAATCTAAGATTTAGTTTGGACAGGCAAAGCCATATCATCAAATGTCTAGAGCTTTGAACCTGAATGGGCTTCTGCGTATCTACCTATTCGAACTGCTCAAACTTTTCAAATTGTCCTGATTTTTCTGTTCAGTTTGACTTTTAGAAATTAGTTGGGATTGTTGAGTAAATTAAGTCAGAGGATTTTGATATTGCAGAGAGCAGAAATTAGAAGTAGTTTTCAAAAAGAAACGTTCAAAGCTATTTTGCAACAATTATGGTCTTAAGACAAAGAGCCTTGTGTGCTTAGAATAAAACCTTTGGATATGCATATTATGAACTTATCGTCTCATAGTTTTTGTACTATTTTGTATTGCATTTTACAGAAGTTTCAGGGTTTAATCAAACGCCACCCAAAATTAATTCTTTAGAAACTTGTAGAAGGTACGCGCGTTTGGTTGCCAAGCAGCACCATTCGTGTGAGGAATGATTTAGAAAATGCAAAAGTACGTATTAGTTAGATTTCCCTACTACTTACGGTTTGGGCGGATACGAATCACTTGTACGTCTCTAAAGACTTGAATGAATTTAGGTGCTGATACCCCACATTTTTTGGATTCATCATCTAATCAATCCTGGTTTCAGAACTGCAAATGCTTTTCCAAATAATAAACCACATAAAAAGAAGACTTTGATTAAATTGCTGGCAGTGAGAAGCACTCAGTCCGGAAGTTTGTAAATATAGCAGAAGAACTCCCATGGCAATTAAACTGTTTCTGACTTTTAGCTCTTCTAAAATCTTTTGAAGCTAAAACAGTAAATGTAAACCGTTTTTTCCGAAATTGTTAAAATTCATAGTAACAAAACTTTACCGATGAATAATAGACTACAACAAGGAGTTGCACCAGTTTTAACAGTTATACAGAATATGTAAGGAACAGCAAGGATTCAAGCTCTTGGATATGCAAATCATGACATTATCATCTCATATCTTTTGTACTGCGTTTTACAGAACTTCCAGGTTTTAATCAAATGCCATCTTACAATACATTTTTCAGAAATCTGTATGGGTACACGCCAAGCCGCACTTTGACATGAAAAATGGTTTTAAAAAATGTAAAAGGTTCTATGCTCAGTCGTCTGTTGGCCATCACATCACCTGACTAGTACCAATCGTTTTCATCAATGTTCTCAACTATTTGTTTCATAAGATCCGCTCAAAAGAACTCCTCAGACTAAATTTCTTAACACGCTGAGTTTGACGCTACACACCAGCATGCTAGAATGATTTTGACGGGTTTCATTTAAAGAAGGTTATGACTATCTCATATTTCGACCATATCAAGCTTTACTGAATTTCTCTACTATGGTTAGATCCGTGTACTAATAATAAGTCCTTTTTGATGACGTATTTTAACTGTTTAATAGAAATATGATGTCCATAAGAGGTTGGTGATCTTTAATAACCGAAAAGATTAAGCCGTTGTGCTTTACAGTTTAGCATTTCAACACAAATTGTTATAATTGATCTTTATACTGATGTATAGATATTACAGGCTTTTTGTTAACTATACCACGTCGATTTCTTTTGTCTCTTTAAAATATGTACCTGACCGGCAGAATGCTACTTTTTAAAGTTTTTGGAACTGACAAGAATGTGATCACGAATGCTTAATATTATTAATTCTGAAATGCTGTATTGCAAAATAAATTTACTATTAGTATATTTTACTCGAGATCTAGAAAAAGTTGACAACGCGATTTCATATGTGCATCAATCAATTTATATGCATTGTTATAATACCTCTTCAAAATCTCAAAGTGATGGCTATATGTTGTCTGCTATCTAGTGGTATCTAGCGGTTAAAAATGAAATTAGAAATTATTTCCGGATTTCGGTTAATTTAAGATTCTTCTCTGGAAATTTGATTAAATAAAGAAATTCCTTTCGTTAACAAGTTATAATAACAGGTGATTTAGAAATTCACTAAAAAATCTTGCTTCTTTGATGCTGGTCATTCTTCTATGCATCTGATCTATCTTGGTTGTCATTTTAGAATTTCTACCGAGGTTCTTTCAATATTAAATATTGAATGTTACTTATGACGTCCTCGTTAGCTTTTGCTGTTTTTAAAAATTTTATTTTATTATGTAACAATTTAACAGAAATTAACAAGTTTGAATATTGATGATGCATCAGGCATCGCGCAAAATAGGGAAGCTTGATGATGATACAAGACGTGCTTTTAAGATTGAAATTCAATTAACAACAAGTGAAAGAGAAACCCAAGTGTTAGTTAATGTATTGTAACCTAAGGTGTAGATAGTAAAGTTCTAGATATTGATATCTTTTGAGATATTTTTGAGAAAATGATCCTGCATCTTGATAAAATGTTTGCTTCTAGTCTAGAAAATTCTATACAGTAAAACAAGATATCCTTGAGCCAAATTACTAATATAAACATCGATAAAAACATTAAGCACTATAAGAAAATAATTTTATGCTTAGAAAACTTGCAATAATCATAATCTAAATTCAAAGATTAATCATTCTCAAATATGTAGGTACGTACTTACCAGATTTGCATACACGAATATTAAATATCACGCGAAGATTTATTGTAAGGATAAGTGTGGTTAACTGAATAAGTAAGCAAAGTTGTAAACCACTATCTTTACAAGCTTAATATTTCCTACAACTGTTATCTTAAAGACAAAATAAAAAGGTATTGTGTGCAACATATAACGACTGTTATCATGGGGCAATGTGCAAAATTAAAAGCACACTTACTGTCATTTCTATAGAGATTAAGGTTTGATTATTTTACTTAAGGAAAAGCTGAGGATTTGCTGATTTTGCAGAATGTTTGTCAATTTATCAGTTAGTCGTCAAGCATAATGTAAGGATTTGGAAATATAATATAGAAAATCAAGTTGAAAGTGTTTCAAATTCAAACCATTTGAAGATGAAAATTGATTCAGAATTGGTATAGTTATTCTACTAATTCGACACTGTTAAGACTTCTTAAGAGTTTATTCTAAAATAATTTTTGAAATTGTGTGTTCGTCCATTTCTTGATTCTTTTAATGTTTATGAAAGCATTTAAAAGTGATATAACACAACGTACTATTTCAAAATTTACTAACAACCAAAGCGTTTTACTGAATGACTGCATCAATATTGATATCGAACTGCAAAGTTGACCCATTTAATTATTTCGTAACGATCCTTTTCAGTAATTGGAGTTACGTGTTTGTGCTCACACACATATTTAGTAAGCTTTGAAATTGATTTATTAAAGGTTCTGATAAAAACAAAACAAAAAGAACCAAATTATCACAACACAAATCTTGTTCTTGACCAACATTCGATATACTACACAAATGCCAAAATTTAAAACAGATGTAGATAGACTTTATCACATAAATCTTGGGTAATTGGAGCTTGAAATTATTTTATTTCATGCCGAGACCCTTGTTTTCCTCGTGTACGTAAATAAATGTCATCAATCAAGTTTAAAACATTAAATATCGATTTTAGTTTAAGTCGTAATTAAATACTAAACGCTAATCTGGGTAAATAACAAATGATGTTTAGTAAAAATGATACTATTTTAAAAAAGAAAATCTTCAGGGAACAGCTGCCGTTGCACATGTTTCATGTCACTATAAATTAAATGTTTCATGTATAAAACACTCACCTACAACCATCATATGTCCGTGTTCGGTGACGGTTTGAAAAGAGGGAGCTTCGCCGGAGACTTCACATCTATAAACGCCTGTAGTCGATAGTTGAACGGAAGACAATACTACCTGATTTTCTGTGGAGTTGTGCAACTGTAATAAGAAAATAAGTAAGAGTTATAGAATTGTCAACACAATGGAAGAAAGTTTGTTCGACGAGTTACTCGTTTAAGTCTACCAATTTAAACGATAACTTCGATGAAACGCTTGGAATATGTAATGTAGTAGTAGAAAACTGATAAAAAGTCGATATTCAATCTATTTCCAATTTCTGTCAATAGTCTGCCCCGGTGCAACCCCTAGGTGATACATCACTGAATTCTTGTAAGGCAGTCGCCTACGAAAATTGATCGCTGCATGTCGAAATGCTACTATCTAAATTTATAAACGTTCGATCAGGATTCAAGTTATTATGTTTCTAAATTCGGGCACGGTAAATGTAACCCTACTAAAAGCGTAAAAGTTTTCAATAAATCTATTCCTCCAAACAGCACAGCGAACACGATATTGCAATGTATTGAAATTAATGAAACAAGAATTCAACATACTGTCATGTTTATCAGTTATCTATACTACACATTTTATATTTTAAAAGTACCTACTCTATAGTGCGCACATTTATTAGAACATTAATCCTCCTTTTTTCTGTTGCGCTTGTAAAGATACAATCAGCATTAAACACGTATTTCCCTCGAACTATACCTATAATAAGAATGTACATTTTCCGCTTGATATTAAAATCCTATCCCCGAAAATACATAAACCGACCTGCCGCTTATATCTCAACAATATTCAAAACCACTACATCAGTTTCGACAGGAAAGGGAAACACAATTAAGTATTCGTAATAAATTTTTGGCAGTTTGTGTATTTTTGTTTCTCATAAAATTGGGTTGATATTATTTGATATTCTGATATCGTGCTACAATGCGTTTCTCCTCGAAATATAAGAAATATTATATTAAATATCTCTGTTGGGTTATTAAATGTCACGAATAGGGGCGTAAAACGTAAATGATTTAAGACATTTTGTAAAACTTTGCTTTATAGCTGTACTATATGGGAACCGAGATCAAGTATAAACTGGACAAACACGAAAGAAACTATGTAGAATCTTGTAGCAGAGGCTTTCAAAAAGTTTTCAGAATCAATGCTTGTTTTGAGACGAAGCAGACTTAAATATTAAAGTTTCGTGTTGTATTATGGCATAAAAAGCTCTATAAATAAATAATTTAGCTTGGATCTAATTATAAAATTTTAACTGGTTTCAATGCTGAAAAATTTTGGTAGAGCCGAATTTAATCTTGATGAGTAGAATTGATCGAACATATTAAAGCTCTTAGTGATATTAGACGGGATTATGTTATATGTCAGAGTACTTAACTGATGTGAGAGTAACAGTGTTGCCACTATATATTTGCAACACAAATTATGGTTGACGTATTAAAGCGGAAAAGCACAGGAAAATATATTGAAAACATGACAAATTAATTAAAAACAAACTTAAAATAAACAAACACGTGTAACTAAAATTATTAATTAACAAGAACGAGAATGTTTACATCAGAAATAAAAAGACAACTGAATTAAAAAAAATTAAAGGTAAATTCTAAAATGAACTTGAAGTCTAAACTAAAGGCAAAGAATAAATTCAAAATTGAGATTTGCTATTTCACTTAAGAAAATTTCAATTCAAAGAATTCCTGTGTGCAGATCTACATAGTGCGGTGATTATATATTCATAAACAATTGATCACTATGGTTTAGGGCAACTACGAGGGCGGTTCAGTAAGTACCCGTGTTTGACGACAGAAGGCGTTCCTGAAGGAAGTTGGTGTTATCATCGTGTGCTGCCATCTATCAAACGACGGTATAACAAATTGCAGACTGATTGATAGGTTAGTTTGGATTTGACAGCCATTTGAGTAAGACGTGTTTAGTGATTTTAGCTAAGATGGAAAAAGAGCAGTATCGTTCGGTAATTCGCTTTCTGTTTTTGGATGGGAAAAAATGCGAGGAGATAAAAGCAAAGTTGTATGCTGTTTATGGGGACACTTCGCCATCTATGACCACAGTTAGATATTGGTTCAACGAATTTAAACGAGGGCGAACATCCGTTTTTGATGAGGAGCGACCATGACGCCCGGCAGACATGGTTACCGAGGAAATCATTCAAAAAGTCCACGACATGATTCTCGCTGATCGACGAACGAAAGTGCGTGAAGTAGCAGAGGCCGTAGGTGTGTCGACCGGAACGGCAATTAATATTTTACATGATAAGTTGGCGATGAAAAAATTGTCGGCGCGATGGGTGCCGCGATTGCTAACGGTGGACAACAAGCGGATGCGGCTGTTAACTTCGAAGCAGTGTTTGGAGCAATTTAAGCGAAATCCGAAGGAGTTTTTGCGTCGAGTTGTCACCGTTGATGAAACCTGGATTCATCATTACACACCAGAAACTAAGCAACAATCAAAACAATGGATTTCTACCGGTGAATCTGCTCCAAAGAAGGCGAAGATGGTTCCATCGGCCGGAAAGGTCATGGCGACGATTTTTTGGGATGCGAACGGCGTCATCCTCATGGATTTTTTAGAAAAAGGAAGAACGATCACTGGACAATACTACAGTGAGTTATTAGACAGCTTCGACAAAAAATTGAAGGAGACACGGCCGCATTTGGCGAAAAAGAAGGTGCTGTTTCACCACGATAACGCACCAGCACATTCATCCGGAGTTGTCGCCGTCAAACTGCATGAATTGCGTTATGAATTGCTGCCGCACCCCTCGTATTCACCCGATCTGGCTCCCTGCAACTTTTTCTTGTTTCCTAACATGAAGAAATGGCTCGCGGGAAAAGAATTTAGCTCAAACGAGGAAGTCATCGCCGAGATAGAGGCGTATTTTGGAGAGTTCGACAAATCCTATTTTTTGGAGGGGTTAAAAAAATGGCAGGAACGTTGGGAATTAAAAAAAAAATTTTTTGATAAAAATTGTGTCTTCATTTCTAACACGGGTACTTATTGAACCGCCCTCGTAGTATAAATTTCGTGAGAGGTTTTAATGTTCATTTTATCTTGTTATGATTGCACCGACAATGATAGCACGCAGAAATGGGACTTGATTACTAACAAAAACCTCCGCATCAAGATATTTGTAATGTCATTTTAAACTTTTGCGTACTCATCCGAATTCTGCGTTGAATTTTGACTTTAAATACATTCATTTATTATGACTTTATCGTTTCATCTTCCTTTTTAATGTTTAGCAAGTTATTTATACTGCTAACAGATATTTTTCTTTGGAGTTCTGTTGTTAAGAATTAAAATGTGTTCAATAAATTGTTCCATGTTTCTTTCATTAATGGAATTCCATACATTATTTTATTACTAAAACGTGACTTTTTGTAAAATTTAATCGTCTATAGACGCCTACACATTTTTGTGTTACTTCAATTTCAAGAAATTTTATTTACGTTCAAGTTTGTTTCCAAGAAAAAAAATGTTCATAGTGTGCAAGTTCATGTCTGGCAAAAGACAGTTTTGCATTAAAGAAATAATATTTGGTATTTTTCCATTTTCCAATTTACCGCCTGTGCTTTGTTTGAAAATATAGTGTACTTCTTTATTATGTTAAATTGCTTTCTTTGTTACATTTTGTGTGTTCCTCGAGGAGTCGAAATTTTTTTTATGTCTGGCGCACGGTTAATTTTACCATTTAGTGGCTACGAGTTTGCTTTCTTTGGTTTATGGGCATTAATTGCATTTTTGGTTAATCCTTGAGGGAGGCCTCTGAAAGGATTAAATTAACGCTCCACTGAGCGGATGTCGGATTTAAACTCATAAGTTGAAAGGTGTTACCTATATTTTCTAGTGTTTGTAGGTGAACAAAAGTTCATCGTACCCGTCTTCGATTGGAAGGATCGCGTAAAGAAATAACCGTGTCGTGTTGGTCATTTGAAAACCATTCAGTTCTGATTTTCTTCTGGTGTTTGTGGTTCAGTTATTTTGGAAATTCCAATATGTGTTTGGTGTTCGTCGATTCCGCTATCTTCATCATACTCCCTGGCTGGTGGAAATAATATCCCATCTTTAGTGTCCAGGAGATCTGGTATTCTCTTCGTCATTAAGAAAATTAAAGTTTGGTGTCTGTGGAAACTAAGCGTTTAAAATTTTATAGCGTAGTAAATTCAATTCTGCTTAATGGAAAAAGTTGCTGGAAATCAAAGAACCTCCAGATTTAGAGTAAGATAAATAATTGTTTATGTTACATATATTTGTTTGCATTTTTATGTTGTTTTGTCTAAATGCTTTGAATATTTAACGTCAATATTTGGTTTCTGTTAATGATAGGAAAAGTATCTTTATAATGTAACCTTTCCCGAAAAATCTAGGGAAAAATAATAGGAGATTAAATTTTACAGTAATCTTTTGGTTGTTTTCTTCTTGATTGTGATAATACAATTTCATATGCTCTAAATTTTTATTGGTGATAAGTTTTTGTTTTGCTTGGGTTTTCGAATTGTTGAATTTTGTTTTCTTTGAGATGTTTAATTCAACTCTTTTGTGTTTTAATGATTCTTAAAACGTATTTGTTTAACGGGTCCTTCAGAACTAATTTTTTTATAAAATAATTTCTTTATTCAACCATACCATTTTGAACCTGTTTTCTTGTACGAATGTTTTTATTTGATTTCAAAGCATAATAATAAACTCACGTAGTTTAACTTTTGTGTTCTTATTTTTAGAAGTTTGTTTTGTTCTATAAGCTTATTTAGGTTCCGTAATGATGGACCCTGGCTTCTAGCAACCAGCATAATATTTGATTTTGTGATTAAAGCTTTGTTTACAGTTTTGAGCAACGAGAGAGAGGCTGGAGATTTATAAGTTGCGGGACCAATAAAGGTTCCCTGGTAAGTTAAGAGAGTATAATTTAATCTCCGGACACGATTTTCAAGTTATCTGTATACAAAGTGATATTTTATAGAGCCACTTGTATACAGGGTGTTGTCTTGTAAGGAACTTATATACAGGGTGTTAGTTTCGAGAAACTGTGTGGGCTAGTCATTGGAACCCTATGACCTTCAGTGTCTGGCGCCCTTAATTCTGGACATCTTTTGAACTCGTCAAGAGTGTTTGGTTGTGTAAACTTTCTTTTTCTTTTTGGTAAAGGTAAGTTTAGCTAGGACCACCCCGTCTTCGACTTGAGCTATGGACTTGAACATCTTCCAACATCCGTGACGGGCATTATGCTTCTTTTTCAACTTTTTCCCGTTACATACTGTATCAAGTAAAACACTTTAAACCAAAATCGTTGCTATGAAGTACGAAGATAATTAAAAAATATCAAGAAAAAAAGCTTAAAGTTGATTTCTTTAAAGAAGACATGACGAATGGGTCAAGACATTGTCTTATTTCCAATATTTCATTGACAGAACCAAAACTAACAATTTTTAAAAAATTAGAAGTTTGGGTATCTGCAACGAAATCTAAATAATATTCTTTGGTCAGTAAATCAGACTTGCAATAGTAAACTAGGTTCAAAATCACAAACGACATTAATACTTAGTGAATATATTGTTTGTTGAACCTGGCAACAGCAAACCTCTGAGAAACAAATTTTATTATTTTATCGTATTATTTAGCATAGTTCAATAGAAGAAGTTATTGATCAAGAACCAAGCGACTCCAGTTGGAGTTTTCGCCAGACTAAATATCTAAATTGGGAAGAATACGTTTGACAACACCAACCACGTTTGCAAATATAAACATTAAATTATTGTTTTCTTTTGACTTATTTCTAGCACTAACAGCCTTTTTTGCCCAACAAAACCAAAGCTCGGTTTTGCCGTGAAAAGTCAATAGAATTTTTACTTTCTTCCTAGATTATACAAAGACAGAAGTATATAACAATAAAAACATTTAATGTGCCTATTTTGCATGTAAGAAAGAGGCAAAACTATTTTTTTCTATCACAGATACGTTAAAATGCCTTACAATCAAAGTCACGCTATTTTGTTCTGTGTCCTTATCACTAGAGTCTAACTGACGGGAATAAAACATACTACATCGAGACTACTCATTCAGCAATATTCAAACGGCCGACTTCATGCACATGTGTTGATACAAACATAGCCCTTCTAAATAGGCAAAATAGAGTCTGTCAGATCCTTATGAAACTTTAACTCGGTTCAACTTTAGTAGTCATTACAGGGTGTATACTGTAGAGTAACAATGGATAGGTAGCAAGATTGGAGACAATGTGGCTTACCCAGCACTAAACGAGATTAATATTTATATATCAAAAAAGACTGAAAAAAGAAGATTAATATAATTAGCTACGTTTAGTTTATTCACGATTATAACAGGTTTTACTCATTTGTTTACACCCCAAATAGGAATCAAGAATTGCAGATTTGCAAATAAAGACCAGGATATAAGGTGCTGGTTGCAAGACCAATACAATTTAGCTTAAAAAGTCAGAATGAATATGAAACTTGAAAGTAGTAAAACACAGTAAGCTACAGTACATACAGAAAGGCTAAAGAATGTTGGTCTAGAGCAGTGTTTTTAATTCTTACCAGGGAGCATTTGAGAATTCAAAAGGGCATGTCTGCACAAATACTAATTGGAGGACGATGCTGTCATCTAGACTCTAAAGGAGCATTCTAAGGCTGACGTTAGTTTATGCTAGAAAACTTCAGAATTGCAATGTCTAAAAAACGATAGAGCCAACTACATGCGTGGGTTGATTCCTCAGGCGGATAAATTTGATTGAATTTCTCATGCAGCTTTTACTCTTCCACTTTCACTACATCTCTCATGTCTCGTTATAGAATAAAGTCAAATTCAGCAAGTTCTTCTTCCTCCTCTAATTTTCGGCAGTGGTTAGCTTTCACTAATTTTGTCAAACAAATAAAGCGACACGACGATTTGAATAAGATTGGGGTACACTGATCTCAAGCACTACTGCCCGTATTTACAGTCAGTACTCGAACTTGAGCGCAACTCAAGCATGCTCCGATATTTTATAGCCGATGCTTAACTTGAAAATACCATAGTGCTCAGGTATAACGTATAAACAAATAGACGACTTGAGTTTATCTTATGAGCTGAGCATTTGTGCTAAATCAAGGCGTGCTTGCTGGGGTGAAGCTTTAGACTCACTCAACTATTGATTATGAATATGAGCATAACATTACTTAGTCTCTTGTAAGAGTTCTTTCAAAAAATATTGATTATCTTACACTAACTTCAATTTTATATGCAAATGAAATATTCTTCAAAAGCTATCACAGAAAGTATCAAGCTGCTGGAAATATAATGGCAGTTTTAGTAAGGTGTAACAAAACAACAATTTTAGCAAGTTGTAACAAAACAAACTGCATTTGTCCGCGGAGCAAGAAACCGATTAAAAACGAAATTCTCAGTGTTGTTTGGGTTGGTATTACTTTGGTAGAGGTAAATTCTATCAGGAGCTTACAATATGTAGCATTTGATTGTTTCTTAATCGTTGTTAGAAAATTAGTTGTCTACGTAAAGGTATACATTTTTCCATTTTCCTATATTTCAAGTTTCATAAAATGAAACCACCTGTTGAAATACGTTTAGAACCAAACCTGTCAATACAGTCCACTGTTTCGGCATTTAACAAAATCAGTGACAGGTATCGTCTTCTTTCATATTTCCGAAACTTAAATTTACACACGTGTGCTCATGTTTTTGTTGCTACTGACTTATTAAGCTTGTGTCATTCACTACATGACCTCAAAGACAAAAAAATCATTGAACATTATTAATTTTATCCTACGTATATATTGCATTTACTGATATCTAATTATAGATGTAAATTGAAAATGGTAACAAAACCACTGCTAAGGGAACGAGTTTGGAAAGATTAGCAGGGAAAGAAAATCCTATTTAACTTGGCTTTAAGGAGGTGTGAGAGGTGCAGCGTAAGTAAGAGACGGAAAAATACGAAAGAAAAAACAAAAAAATTATCCTTTAGAGTAATACCTAAATTATGTGTGTACTTACAAGCAACATTTTTAATTCTGCAAAAGCTATAGTGAGCACGAAGCACGAACCTTGCCCCTCTCCTAGCTCAATTATGTATTGATGCAAAATCAAGGCGTATTGAAACAATTAACTCGAGGTTATGTATCGAATGTAGCCCTTCAATGATGTTTGATGAATTTATATTGATTTAGTTAAGGAAGGCATAGAAATTATCATCTCTCTAATTGTATCACTGGATTACGTCACTATTTTTTCTTCCTTGACAGAATTTAATCCATGGCAAGAAGGTAAAAACCCTTTTTGCATGAGAGTCTTAGAGAACCTATAACAAATTTAAATTGCCCTTAATATAAGATTCTAACATGATTATGTGCTCTATTCAGTCTTGCTATGGGTTATAAATTTATATTTGACCTTAAATACTTTTTAAACAAAAATTTATTTTCTTTGTAAATATTTGCCGTGAACGTAGTGAACTAGTTGCAGTATAATACAAGCAACCACAAAACAATACCGCAAACAAATTTCAGATTCAATAAATAACAAGCAATTCCAGAGGTCTTGAAAATAAACAATGCGAGTATGCCTTGAAATATATTTGCATTTATCATTTCTTGTTATAAGAAAATTTTCTAATAAAAATTCCTCCAAATATTTACGATAAAAATGGTATTTGCTGTTTTATATTTCCCCTTATGTTTATGATTTTAATTATGTTGAACTAAAACTGAATGGAGTAAAATAGAAGGAGCGTGTTGGTGGAGTGTAACATTATGAATGCATTACTGAAATTCCTTTTGGTAGCTACAACGTTAATTGAAATCTAGTCCATTCGAGTATAATTGATGCCAGTGAAAACCCAAGCTAAACCTTGCATTGATGAGTATAGAAAGGGGGCTCTTTTGAAATTGGGGATTAAGTGGGCGTGTAATACGTTGTGATAATGATAAAACCATCCATGTCCTTCATACCTGTACGTTTATGTAATTAACATCTTCATTAAATGAAAGACGTAGATTTAGGTTAAGATTTATTTTGTTAATTAAACGATGCAAAACACAACCTGGATAGTTTTATAATATGATCTGTGCTAACTTAATTTCAAGCTAGCAAGGAAAAAATAACAAATCGCGAAACATTCATCTCGAGTTAATGCACAAGATCTGATGAAAAGAATAATAAAGTTTTTAGAGTAATGCATTACCATATAATTACGATATCAAGCAGTGTCGAATGATAAATGAAGTAAAACAAAGCAGCCGCATAATGAGATGTCCTCGTGCGGTGGAAATTGAAAACTGACACCGAGTAAAGAAATGCTCTCCGCGACGTGTTTACACAAAAAATTAAATCGCAAATCTTTTAAATGGGATCTCCCTCGCGTTGCAGAGGAGTATTATGATAACACGGGGTTGTTAGGGAGAAATACTGCCTTAATATCTTAGCGCTGGTTGGCTGGGGATAACAATGCATCATATTCATAACGCCCTGCTTCTATAAGCACATTACATGCCTCTATAATGGGTAAGTTCTATTGATATTACCGCTGTTCTAGCTAATGTACATATTACTGTTGTATACTAGTCGACATTCTGCATTTCCTGCCTAATGATGGTCCCCTTTTAGTTGCCATTCTGTTTATATGTTACGCTATCGCAAAACTTCCTACGGCAAAATATCCATAGAGAAACTTCTACGGTCAGTAATAGTAGTAAGTAGTTAGGGAACCACCCCTGGCACTTGTGCATTATGCCAGTTATGTAATACCTTGCATGAAACCTTGCCTCGTTTGCATAAATTATTGCCTAAGTGACCAGCAAAACCAGAACGCAGACAAATGTGTAATGAAGCAATGTAGCAGAATTCTAGTTCAAATTCCGTTGCGTAGAGAATGCTCAGCATATTCGCAAAATTATGTACGTACTCCGCCACTACCTACATATAAACTAGCATACTAATCCTGTAAAGATTTCTCTGTATATGTATAACTGTATTATACTGAATTCCATAGTACGTTAATTAAACCATTTAGTGAAAATTCATTTCCGTTCAATTCAATTTAGATGTGGCTTTATCAAACGAATAAAGACGTTTTAATAAACCTAAGTTACATATTCGTAGAACAAAATAGAATCAACATTTAACTATCACGTTTAAGGCACGAAATGAATAAGAAGTGAATAAATAAATGCTAAAGCTATACGTTTAAAAAGTGTACATTCAAAAAGTCGTTAATGTACGTAGATCTAAATCTTCTACGTAGCAACCAATTACAAAGACATTAAGAGAAGTTAATTATTTTATGACTGTTAATTATGGCAACTGTTGTGGTGCCTGTTTAGTAATGTTTCTATGACTTTGTAGTATTATAATATTAATTCAATTAGTTGTCGTCTTACTGAAAGAGATTTTCATAAAGTAATATAAATTGTAAAATTTGTCAGACATCACTGATTAGAGCTATACTATCACAGGCTTTGTTGGCATTTTATTACCTTAATAGTTCTGAAAATGGGTAGCAAGGTTATTCATTAGAAAACTTGGATTTCTTAAAAACCAGATGGGAATCTTTCTTTTTAAGTAAAGATACCAAGTCTTGTCGTCTTTGCTTACCACATTAGCACAGTTTTTCTCACTATTGTGAAATTCTTTCTTTGTACAATTGACCACGAATAACATTTTTCATCTTAGAGTATATTAAGAAAAATTGTTATTGTGTCAAATATGTGTTGATCTTTTCCTGTATAAGCGGATCACAGATTGTCAGTATTCGCAAAAAACCAAATTGTCTCTTTATAAACATCTGCAAGATAGCGAATTTGCTGAGTAAGCATTTATTATTACTCTAGACGTAAAATATTTTCAGAATGTTTTGTAGATTTGTTACATTTTCTCGCTGTGTTAACTGAACTCTGCCATTCTAAATTATATAAACTTACATAAAATGTAAACCTTGAAATCCCTTCATTGTCTTATAGACGTTACAGTCTCGCCCTTTGTAGTTTAACTTCTTTGTAGTTTAACTTCTTTGTGTTACTCCTGCTATGTATCGCTATAAAACCTAAGCAGAATAATAGAAAAAATCATGGGTGAGATACAATTAACTTTGCCTGGCTCGTCGAAATTTGTGACAGTTTAATGGAAATGTTTTTCCTTCCACTGTTATCTCTGTATGGTCAATCTAAGAACTGAACGGCATACTACATAAAAGGTGGAAAAACGAATACTGAAAATTGAAGAGGCTAGTTGTCAGGAATAAGCAAATTGGGTCGTCAGACATCTAAGAGACTGCTTTTAAAGATTATCCTCTTCACTACAAGTAAAACAGCAAGAAGATTAGTCCATAATAAACTTCCTGCATCTATTGAGTGAGTGTGATTCTGTTGGCTTTCTTTGAAGATTCCCATTATGCCGGTTTTTGTATTTCTTGCATGCTTTGGGAACAATTACCTTTGATAAGAAACGATACGAGAAACCTTCTTAGTACATACATTTATTACCACCAAGAAAGCTTGATATTGAAAAACATTAGGTCTTCCAAGAAATCTTTTTTGCAGATGGCCGATTCACGTATTTAATGGATAACTAAACCAAGTCTCTAATGATGCTTCAAGGTTTTCAAGCGTTCTTCGTCCAAAACAATCTCGTCTAATTCCAAAAGTTGCAGTTTCATCACTGATTTTTCTCGTGGTAATCACAGTCATTATTCTAAGGTTTGGTTCAGCTTTATACTGAATCGTAAAATAGTCAAGTTCTTTATTCTTGATAAAACACAAGATTGTGTCTTTAATCAATTTTTTTTGGAAAGAATGGCTACAGTGATAACGAACTGCACCAAGCCATTGAGGCAATTGTGATTTTTACTAATGCAGCTACTTGAGTTACTAAGTAACAAAAATTTAAACGTTGCGAACCGTTTGCTATGATAAGCTCCAAGGTATACATGAAATTGTGAAATTTCTTAAATTTTGATTTTTTCCCAGATATTTTTTTAACGGAACAGTCTGAGTTGTGCAGTGGATCAAGTTTTATATTCATAATGATTTGCATGATTTACGTGGCTATTTCATTTAGTAGTTCAAACCCAACCAATTCCAACTTTAAAGTTAGCAAGACACAAATGAAAAGTTTGTGAGTTGATTGCCATTTGCCAAGAAGTTATGAATCTATGGCTTTTTTTTGGCATTCTTCTTTGTACACCTTATCGATTTTAGAGAGCATTTATTTTGTTGTTAATTGGATTCCTGTTGCAAAACAATACATATAATATAAAAAGAGTGCACAAAACCATTTGAAGAGTGAAAAAACACATTTAGCTCAAAAACGTTTCTTTAATTACAGAAACCTACTTTTTACATTACATATCTCAAGTTACTGTAGCAAATGGGAGCTGACGTGCAATATTTTAATTTTTGTAAGACTGTGACAGTACCAAAGAAAAGTTTTAAAGGAGAGTTAATGATGCGTTTATTTTATCAGACACTTGTTGATGTACCGAACATAATTATATAGTTATAGGATAACTTCACTTATCATTTTTGATGTCTTTTATCTTCTTATACTTATTTCTTCCCTTTGATGTCTTGGCAATGGTATCAAACTAAAACTATTTGTGGTTTTATATGCTATGGAATATCATGTTAAGACATTTTTAAATTTCTTTCTGTATATCTTGAAACATTTACTGCAGTTGTCATCGACTATTTCTTGAAGCTGTTATTACCTTCATGAAAGATCTGCCATATGGAAAAAGGATTTTTCCTCGGATAAAATTATTTATATTGACTTTCCTTTGATGATAAGAAATTGCTTCAACCAGAAACATTTAGCTTAATAATTTTGAACTTAAAACTAAGACATTTATCAAAATAGCCTTAGAACCTTAACTTTACAATTTGTCCAAATTGTCCAATTTGCAGTTTCTTAGATCTATTTATCTGTTTCTAATTTAAGACATCAAAGCTTGCCTACTGAGTTGAATGGATTTGAAAAACTTTTCAATTACCATTCAAGTCTATTACAAATCAGTATTCTGCACATAGATTTTCCAATGAACGTATAAATATATGAAGCTACGGAATACAAACACCACTTTAACATCAATGCTTTAATATTCTTAGACTGTTGTAAAGAAGGCCTTGCGGTATAAATTAAAATGGTTTTCAAATTTATTTCAAAATACCTTGTGGGCTTGTATCTTCCAACATAAGCTATTCTCTGATAAACATATAAACTTGATTGCTTGAACTTATAGTTGATGTTCCGTAACCAACCTTGTTACACACTCGGCTACATAGTAACTCGGCCAACAAATCTTCAACGTGTAATTAATATAATTTGTCGTTAATTAAACACCCACACGACATTAATTAACTGATAGGTAATTTTAGAGATAATTTAGAATTTTTGCTTGTAAGATTGTTTCACTAAGAGAAATATAGCTAAATAAGTTGTATAAATACTAACTAAAGTAGGTAATTAATAAATAGATAATATTTGATTAATCAAACAAAAGTAGTTTTAAAAACTGCTAGAAATAAGTAAATTTCGAATTGAACTGGTTTCATAATATATTTTTAATGATGTTTGAATAAAATTAACAAAGTTTCACTATAGATGGGTCAATTTAAAGTATCTGTGTAGAACATGTTTGCATTTAATTATTGAATAATGTATGCTTTCCTCGTGTTTAATATACTGAAATACAAAAACTCGTCACTCTATGTAGCTAGTGTGACTTTTCAAATCCAAACGACAAAACATTAAAAAAATTTAAAAATTATTAGTGTTTAAGGAAAAACAATTTAACCGAATTGATTACAAACGTCTAATTCAGTAGAACAATTTGGAAAAGCTGCTAGGAATGTTGCTTATTTATGTTAAACTTTGGTTACAAAATTAAGTTTTATAGATGACTGCAATTCTGCAACTTTTTGATTACACGGTATTTTATTCAATATTCTGTTAAGTCATATTAATCTTGCTTTACTGTAACAAACGTAACTATTAATCAAACAAATTGAAAAAATGATCAGTATGATCAGAATTAATATTAAACCTAGAATGAATCTTCCGAGCTGTGGAATGTATCTCGTGTAAAATCCTAATGGAGTTACCGAGGTTGTTGCTGCTACTGTAGGACTATAAAAGTATAAAAAATTGTCACTTTTATGAAAAGGGTCTGCGGTCAAGCTCAACCCCAACGAATCAAAAGCATACGCGTGCAGATTACCTTCCAGAATCCGTCTACAAGCGCGGAAACGCTTCTTAATAAAACGACAATTTAAGTCAATGATGACCTCGCTTTAAAGAGGGGAAAATCGATTCGGAACGCAGTTTACTCTGACCTTTACATTTAATAACTTGGTATTTAGTTAGTGTTATTATTATTATGAAACACGGCAACAACATTTCCTGAACTTACATCGACCGTGACTCCATTGAGTTGGAAGACCTGGACAGGTGGCATATTGCGGGGTACGAACCGATAGAATTCGTTTCCGTCCTTGTACCACTTGACGGAATACAACGTCTCACCGTCCAGCTCGAAGTGGCACTCGAGACGTACGCTCTGGTTTCGCACCGCATGACTAGGGATCCTCAGCTCTACAAGCCGCAAGGACATTCCTCCTGAAACAAGAATCCATTAATTAGACTTTGAAGCTCAATCGAGTTGGTTAACTGGGTGTTGTGTTAACACAGGCTTAACGCACACTTTGCCAAAGTTAGACCTAGTTTAAAATACGTCATGACACCTCCAGCTGTTCTATCAAAATACCTCAGAACCTCAAGTATTTCCATTAAAAACATTCTTAGCTAATGCATTACATAACTGTTAGTTTACAAATAAATTTTTTATTAAATCTCAATTTTTAGATTTTTTTCCTCTTTAACGTTTTACTGCCAACAATTCGGAATCTCAGACCTTTTCCGTTCAAAACATTTTTCTACGGTTTGTTGATTTTATCTGACAATTTCCGATTCAGTACTTAAGAAGCTTTCGTCTTTGATTTGAGGAGAAAACTCCTAAAAAGTCGATATTATTTTTTTTAATAACCATCTTTATTTCTATGTATACTAAGACGTTTGTATACATTTTAAACACCTGGAGAGTTCTTTTACAACTAAATCAGTAAAAAAACGTTTAAATAAATTATAAATAATTAAAACAATTTTAGAAAATTACTGAACAGGTAAATATTTCATTTAAGTGTATTAAATAAGTAACAGTTTTACCAATCATGATTCCAAAAACACGCCATAAATAAAATGTTAATGCTAATCAAAAAACAGGTAAATACACCAATCCCTTTATTTTAAAAGTTTTATTTATGGTTTTAAGTTCAATATTTAATATTCAGTTAAAATCCTGTGATTAAATACGATTAAATCACAACTGCAAGAAAGCTAAAAACAGTTGAATATTTCTATAAAAATGTCCAAGAACATATTTCTCAGGAAACTCAAACATTCTTAATTCATAAGCTAAAGCGTCAACAATAACTGTAGGGAGAAAAACATCTACTATCCTTATCCGTTTAGAAATTATCAGGCAATACCTAGTGGAGATAAGACTATCTTAGTCCAGCGGGTTTCAATCTCTTGGCGTCTTTGTATTTAGCGTTGTTTACAAACTGATCCCCATTCTAAAAGTCAGAAACTTTTTGGGCTAATTTCTAACTAAATTAAAGTACCTCGAAATCTGGTCTGAGATTTCAAAACAAAAACTGTTTCTATTAGGTATATGTACTTATTAGAATCAAAAAGAAAGGAAGGGAAATCAAGCTGTAATATCATTTTCTAATATTGCGTACATATCCGGACTCTGCTTTGAATTTCGTTCTAAATGTAGTCATTAAATTCTTATGTTGTCAAAGATATTTTGTTCAAGGTTGGTTAAGTTTTAATTATCATATGTACCATCAGCGTAGAATTGTTTTTATAGACGTCTAAACATTTTTACGGATTATCAGTTCGTAGATATTTTGTTTATGTTTCAGCATTTTTATGTTCGCAAGAAAGTCGAAATGTAAGGGTTAAAATTTTTCCATGATTGATATACTTATATATATTTGGTTTCATAATACAATGTACATCCGGTTTCTTTTTAATTTTGAATCATTTATGCGTTAGAAAAGTTTTAGCATTTCTCAAAGAGGGTTAGCTTAGCTATCAGCAAGGCTGCAAGGTCGAGCTCACTCAGCGGGCTTGGCTTGCCTGTTAACGTGAATTTAAAGTATACCGTGAACTCGCAGTTTCTAAGTTTGACGGATTATGATGTCCTTCCGGGGGCTGGTTCTGAAAAGATAATTACGACATTCTCGTCGGATCAAAACAAAGAGTTCACGTGTAGTGAATTAAAACTTCTATATATCGGTTTGTTCGCAATTTAGTTCGGTCCTTAATGGGGATCGTGTTGTTAACAGCGAATTTCTTAAAGCCTTCATTATTGCATTTATTAGCAATTCAGTTGCCGCCGGTAGTCCGGGAAAGAGATTTCGTATGCTGGCCATGAATGCAGTGATTTTGATGTTTTGTTACTCTGTATAAACCACCCGATTATAGCAATACACACTGTGTTGTAGACAAATAACTTCTTCTGAGAACAGTTTTGAAGATGTTCTAATTTAATTCACACTGAAATGTTTACGAACGATTGTGTTACAATTTGACTGCGAGCGGGCAAGTGATGACCGCTCAAGAAACCGTCTGAAGCCCCTAGTCGTTAACGTTTATCATTTTGAGGACCCATGTTGATCAATTCCGAAAAGCACAGAACTTAGTACGTAGAAAGTTTATTACATTATTATTTGTGGTTAAATTCTATTGATGTTTAACGTATAATTTATAAGTTTTGAAAAAATCTTCTAAAACCTAAATTAAAGAATATAATAATTAGTTTTTGTAAAACGAACGTTCGAAGGTAGAATTAAGTTTTAATTGTTTGTCTTCTTTTATGCTAAACTAAAAGCAATTATTTGGTTTGCGGTTTTTTATGAGTAAAGAAAATCAAACTACAAATACGTACTTTAGAAATTTACATTTTTGCAAATGAATTCGTTGGTAAAGTTATAAACTTTAGCTTTTTTATAAAGCATTTTATTTGTTCTCATATTTACTTTGATTCTTCCCCTTCTGTGTAAAATAATAAAATTTTAGTTATTTATATACATTTTAGTGTTTTTTTGTTATTTTCTTTCTTTTCATTATAGATCTAATAAATCAAAATAAAGTTTCTTGTTGTGCTTTATTGAAGTATACCTGTAAGGACTTTTATTTGTCTAGTTGTGCTTATTTTTTTTAAACAGAGTGAGTCATCCGTTGGATCCTCAGAAGGGCTCATACAAACAAAGTATTGTGTATAGGAATAATGTAATTCCAGCTTAAAATATGAACGTACATGAGTGGTTAGCAGGTTCCAAATTGTTATTTATATTATTTGTTTGGTAAGTGAGGGTGCATCAAGTCAATCACCCCAGTAAAATTCTGTGTAATTAGAATTTATGAAACTAGAACGCCAAACACTATATTCTGAGCATTTTGATAAATCGTGTCTACTGTGAACAATTCAGGTGAGCCCATATACAGGGTGTTATTTTGTGAAGAGCCCATATACAGGGTGATATTTTGTGAAGAGTTCGTATACAAGGTGTCAGTTTACAAGAAGCTGCGTGGGTTGGCTTATGATTTCCTTTTGACTTTCAGCTTCTGACGCCCTTAGTTTCTACCATCTTTAAGACATATCTAGAGTTTCTGTAAGTGTGAGCTTTTATCTTTTCGTTTAAGGTACGTTTAGCTTGAACCACGCCCATTTACAACTTGAAACTGCGAGATTGAACATCTTTCGTCATCCGTAACGGGAATTGGGCCTCTTTTTCAGGTTTTACCCGTTACAAAGTCTTTACAGTCCTAGTCTGAATTAGAACTAGCTTTATATTTATAGTTGTCTTAGAAACTTTCCCAATAGGTCTGGTTTGGTCTGATTCAACTGAAACTAATGCAATTTGGAACTTTTTCCTGATTGATACCATACTGTCCAATTGACCTAAGTGTTTTAAAAGTGACTTCCAGTTTAGTCTGAATCCCAACTTTCAAGTTGTCCGGACAACAGTTGTTTTTTTTAGAAATTTAGGTCCATACAGATGTTTCATCCGCAGGATTTCGACATTAGCGTCTGATTTTCTGAAGGTATCACTATTGATAAACAGTTTAAAAATTAAAATCAAGATAAAAGCAAAAGGCAAGTAAGTGGGAGAGCAAAATTAGATTGATAACTTATTAGCTTTGTCTCAATTTATGTTATCTGTAAGAGACGTATATCACTATTAAATTGCTTGAGAATGTAAATTAATATCTAATATCTGTGGCATTAAAATTTGGTATTGTTGTCGTTAGGTACCGTTTAAGTTCTAAAAGGTGTTCCCCGCTAAAGCAAAGATGTAGGTTAGTAGTATTAGGTCCATATTCCCGAGCCAATTAAATGAATGGTTTGTTTTGATGAATAACAGCCCTTAACTAAACAATTGTGTAACAAAATCACGGTAAACAGTCGAAACACCTAAATTTCATAACAGTGTTAGATACAAAATATTTTTTAAACAGTAGGAATCTGAGCACACATATTTCGAAATCAACAAGGTCAAATGTTAATATTTAGATCGGGTTTAGTTTGTTATTTGTAGTTTTTCTATTTGGTTTGACAAACAATGTCTGTTCTGAATAAAGCTGATTTTAGCCAATTAATTCCCAAAAGTATAAGTGAGAAAGAAGTTTCTGTTAATAACAGCGTAATAAATATTTTGAAAATATTGAGTTTGAAACACTGTAAATTTACTTGATATTATTAAATTAAATCTCAATTAAATTAACCTTGAGAATTAGTTTGAAGTTACAATCCGCACAGAAAACGTTAAACTTGGTCTTGAAGCGAAGACGTTCAGACCAAATATTTACTATCAAATTAAGTTTATGCAAAGCTCCGCCATAGATGCACCTGACTAGCTGGATATCTTTCAGCTAAACTTCGAAACACCCAACTTAGGTAGACGAGCGACCATGTAAACCAATTCCATCACCGTCACGGATTCTAAACACTTTCCACTAGCCGTCAAGCAGTTGATTTGTGCCTGTCATTTATTCTATCACTATTCACCTTCTGGCTCCTTCACCTTCTCAATTTAACTGTTGACTGAGAGAAGACTAACTAACTAAGCAGTCG
>VTPC01000809.1:113238-146137 GCA_011009095.1 Ignelater luminosus
GACGTTAAAATATTTTTGATTTATTGTAGGTGCATGCAGATGGTTAGTGATCAAACTCCATAAACATTAGGATCAAGATAAGACAAGCTAGACAGAACACAATCCGGAATCAAAACCAACTATCAAGTCTTCTTGGTCAGCATCAAGGTTAAATTTTTTGCCGGACCAAACCATAGAAAACTTAAAATTGTACACTCTATCTTTGTCTGTATTTAATATCAATCTGAGCCTAAGCAATCAGAATGCGGCTTGTCGCAAGCTCCTATGCATGACTCTCAGTTATTTACCATTGTAGGTTAAATTCATTTCAGTGTTGCGTGACTAAAAAGAGTATTAAACGCCTCAAAAGCAAATTATGAATGATAACGAGTTGTAAGGTACGAGCACCGTTAGTAAGATTTGAAAGAGTTCACAAAAAGTGCAATCTTTAGAAAAGTTCCTGTTTTTAGTCGAGCAGTTATTGCTTCTACCAAACCAACAATATGTCTAGCTTTGTTCAACCTTTTAAATAACATCACACATAAATAAATCATCGGGTTTTACAATGTATGAAAAAATAGAATCCCAACTTAATTAATGTTTACTAGCTTTGCAAAAAGTCTTCAACATTAATACGCCATGTCGCAGTATAAAAATGTCTCCAAAACAACAGATTTATTGCAATTGTTTCCATTGGAATGATCAAGAGATTTAAAATACAGAGTGTATTTCATTTAAAAGTTTCACAAATAAATAAAACAGGTTAAATCAGAACAATTGCGTAATAAAAAAATTTCAACACGCAAAAGTTTTTCAATTTTCACTTTTACTTTTTAAATAATTAAAACTTCAACTTGTTTAATTATTAATCATAATTAAGCCTTTAAAATCTGTTATACGCTAGTACATTTTGTTTACTATTCATAATTTCAAATTTTTAACTATTCATGTTTAAGTGTTGAAAGTAAAATGTACAAGTTTTACACGCCACTGTATCGATTGTTTTTTACTTGGACAATATACCTATTTTCATTTTAAGATCAGATTCAAGTTGTTCTAATTCACGTGTAGTATTATCGTTCACTCTACATGTGCATTTAAGAAGACCAGACATTTCTATTTTGGGCATACAGGTGGGTATATAAATTCTCAAGCTATTCCGGAGTTGCCATAAGTTAAATTGTGAAATATGTGCCCACTGTCCGCACAGATGATATTCTCAAAATGACAAATGGTCGAGTGAATGTTCTTATGTTACATGTATGTGCATACTCATCCGCTGCTAATTTTAGAAGCTCAACTGAATTTTCTTTTTTCCTTTTTCTCTTTTCTTCTGAAGGGCACTTAAAGAAAATAAAAATAAATAATTTATATCCTCTTCAGTTAATCAAAGTTTCATATTAGAAACAGATAACAAAAAAAAAACAAAAACAAAAAACTTCATACATTCTTATGTAATACTTATTGATCCCAACTTGAGAACTTTGTATTTCTGAAGAAAACGATGCGCTGACTACGCGGGTAGACAGACATCATCTCCACCCGTTGCAAATAACCAGGTCGTCGAGAATATACGCCAAGACACCGACCGTCGTTGCCTTTTATTTCTTCTCTTGGTGAGGAGAACACTAAAATACCAATGTAGAGCCTGCTCGAAAGAAAACCCATTTTTCCAGCGAATGCATCGCATTAATTAAACTAACAAATTAAGAAAATGAAACATTTCGACGTCGCTTCTGCTGCTGCTACTACAGCAGCGGTTTAAATCATTTGGCAAATAGAAGAAGAAATTAATGGAGAAATGTTTCATTATGCTATTTTTTCCATTACCTAATACAAAAGAGAAAACATCAGTTTTCATTTTGTGGTGTCCTTTTACGTAAATAAGGTTTGTTTATATCAATAAGCTTCGTTTGGATAAAAGTACATTTAGATCGATTACAAATTGAAATCCTCTTTGGATACTTGGAAGGATAAACCGCTGAATAATATAAAGTTGTCCAAATGATAGGGTAATGTAAACTGGAGTACTAAAGCCGAGATGCCGCTAGAAGAACGAGGACTATGCGAGGAGAGTAAAGAAGCGTTTCCTGCAAGAAGATTAAAGGCAGCAGAGTCCCTCCTTTTGCGTAACCCTATTTTCAGCATGAATATTTCCCTCTCAATGTTCCGATCTGTCTCCGTGGATTTACCATTAGAGTCGCTGAAAAAGACTGTTGATTCAGTCCGTAATAAGAATCAAACCCCAGCTTTTTCTCGTTACGTTTATTCAGATCATCCATCGAGGTAATCTTTTTATAAAATTCTATTTATCCATTCAATTTTTCACATATACCTTTTTATTTTTTGTTTCAAACTGAATATCAATCAATGAAATATATGCAGAATTATGAAAAGTGGGCACATTGTTAACATTTGTAAATTATGTATGAACGAAGAGAATTTACACAAATTTGCTTTTAATAGTTAAAAAATGTTGAACCACAGACAGATAAATATAATTTCAACAATTAAAGCTAATTTGTAATATCTATCTATTAAGCATCCCATACAAAAGACGCAAACTGTAAATTAATGAAATATTTTACAAAGGAAGTATTTTCATCAAAGAAAGCGTAACGGGTATGGCATTCCACAACCTAAAGGTAGATAATTCCGACGAAATTCTTGTGGAAATAGATTTGTTTTACTTTAACCCCTGTATCATTCAACAATGGCATTTAGTATTAAATTATTGTATACGCCTTGCTTTTAACCAAAAATTTCAATTTAGCTTTAAGCTCCTAGTTTTGCTATTCCTTTTGTAGAACGCATCGATGTGAATAACCGTTCCAGTACATAAATATTTTTCTTTGATGAACAAAAGAGATTTAGCTTTACTTTGGGTTTCTTTAAAGAAGCTTATTTAAGATGTGCCTTTTGTTAGTTCCAACATTTTTAATAAATGAATACTAAAATATTTTTAAATAAAGTTGAGAAAGATTTTATAACCTTTTCGTAGAAATTTCTTAATAATAAATCAAATAGCTAGTTAAAATGGCTGGAGATGTTCCTCTTTAAAATTACCCTTTTATTAATTTTGTAATTCTATCGATGTTCTACTGAAAGATAAAGTGAGATATCCTTTCTGAAACATTTTTTTTCTTTAGAAAACCCAAACGGAATTCTAAACATTTTTATTTAATTACGCAAGAAAGTGAAGAATTTTAACTGTTTGAGTTACAAAATGGATGCACCACGATATATGAGTTTCACATAGAATACCAATCAAACTATTTCGGTTTGTGTGCGTGTTACATACTAACCCAGTTAGAACTTTTTTTAGAATGAAAAAGAAAGTCCAACAAATTCAATTTACTCAATAATAAAAATTTGAAGAATACGCAAGAAATGTAGAATCTGGGAGAAGAATAGGACAATAAAGACAAATGATGCAGCAAACAAAAATCTTTAAACCTGTACCCTGAAGTTGATATGGAGAATAAACAATCAACTAAAAAGCTTAAATTTTTTTTAAAGGATACTAAATCAATTGGGTGGGAAAATCATAGATAAAAACATCACGGGGAATAAGTTACAAAGAAATATAAAGTAGAAGATAATTTCTTATCTTTGGTGGCCTTGTAATGGTAATTTATAATAAAAGACACCTAACAGATTATATTAAAACATAAATCCTTAAGTAATTAATAATTTAATTGAGTACAAATTAATATTCAGATTAAAACTCCTAAACATCATCTAACAACCTAACTGCATAATATTTAATTCAAGCTCTGAATTTAAATTAGCTATGTTATTGGGATAATGAAATTTCAAATAAGAATATTTAATTTATCCGTAAAATTTATATTATTCCAAATCGGTATCCCACAGAATATTTTATTTCACAAGTCCATACAAATTAATATGAACAGCAACTTTGATATAAACGCCTGCTTCAATCCTACAGTTAAAATTAATTAACAATGCACAATCAATTACCTTTCGCAGGCTTCCATCAGGCGTTTACAGGTTAGAAATAAATATTTTAATTACAAAATCCTATTGCTCTAAATTAGGGACTGCACTACACGTTTCAAAACTAAATAATTCCCCTTGTTAGTTCAAATATTTACAATGCTACCGGCTAAACATTGATCTGGACAAACTGTTACGTTTAATTGTTTAAATAGCCGAATAATATAAATAGTGAACGTAGAATTACTGATTAGCAATTCCAAAGCGTTAAAATGATTAAACATATCTATTTTAAAAATGTGTTAAGCTTAAGTAATGAAATAATTAATATCGTCAACAGCATTTCAACCAAAGTTCCTTTCAGATACAAGATCCCACTTAACGCAACCTTTTTGTGCTCCCAAAAAAGAACTAACTGTCGCGTAAGGAAATCAGGTGATCAAATTTAGTCTTCTCTTGATCGACAAGTAGCGTAAAAAATGAAGAACTTTCTTTTGACATAGAGCTCCAAACCATTAAATCCAGTAGTTGTTTCTATAAAATCCTATAGTTTCTTTTGACTGCAGTACATTCCCTCTTCTTTCTCTTTCGGTTAGTCCAATATCACTATTACAAATATTTATGCTGATACTACAATATCATTTTCGATCTACCCAATATTGTAAATGCTATACCTAATTAATTAAAGATGAAAATAACACAAAATATTTCACACAAGTTTAATGCATTTTCTATGTTATATTCTTGATCTTATATTCTCATTTCCAATTTCATTGTTCTTCATTTTGAGTTGAATTGTCTATTAAAATTCGCCATACCTAATTTTGATCTCTTTTAAATCATTTTGGAAAACCAAGTCATCTTAATAAAGATCTTCTATTGAGTCTCTTGTAATCCAGGTTTTTGTTGACACAAGACAGAATTTCTAATCTCTGTCATTATATCAGTGTAGACATGTATAAAGCTAGAATGGCAGAGCAAAATATCTAAATTCGTCGTTCAAGAGAGCCCGGATGCGCTAGTTTGAAGGGAAAAGAGTTTAAAAAGGACAATTTTGTACAGTACAGCATCGTCTATGGCAACAAGAAAAGACTCCAGTTCCTAACTGGAAACCTACCTGCGGATCTCAAGACAACAGATCATGTCAGTTAACCTTACATCAGAAGACGCAAAATACAAAATGGAACAAAAGCAGAGACCCCCGTCAGTCTAAAAACTGTTATCACTAGACCGAGCTGAACAAAGTAATGATTACGGAGAAATATATTAATTGGAACGGAATGCGAAGAATGTGAAAGGCTAAAGTTAAGAGCCTTACACTCTATAGCTTGGGCCGATATCTTGATTTTATTTAGGAGGTCGAGTAGTTTTGAATTGACAGTAAACGAAAGTAAACGTGAAGCTGGTTGAAAAGATAAGAAGTTAAAGAGTGTACAAAGGGCTATTCGCTAGACTATAGCCTCCTCAAACCATTAGCAAACGCCATCATTAAATATTCCTCGTAAACGGTGATAGTTTTTGTGAGGAAACAGACCAAACCTATTTCTATACAATTTGTAGCTAGTAAAGTAGTGATAATGCCTCATCAAGAACGTTTTTGTTGTTCGAAAGGGTACGACAGGTTTCAATTTCCATTTGCCAATAGTAAATATATTCTTTTCGTAATGTCTTTATTCATAGTTACAGATTACTCTCCAAAAGCAGTACTGAGAAGATATAAAACCTGACCGTTCTTGTCATTACAAGTTGCAGAATGAGTCTGGAGAAGTGAATTTTTGCTTAAGTGCATCTTGGTATATCGTATTTGTCTTAATAGCGAATTTTTATCTTAATACTCTTCCGTTAACAAAGAGTTGTCCCAGATTGTTAAAGTTTTCTTTTAAACCATCATGTCAGCATTCTGGTTTTCTTGATATTTGTACCTACCCAAAAATGGACTAGATAGATAACTTCTCAAGCATTCAGTAAAGACATTTTACTTCAATATTATTAGCTATTAAAATATCTATAACAACTGTATCAAGTGTCACTAATTGATATTTCATGCATTTGCTAGTGTTTCACAAAAAATAGTTTATGCCGCAGTGTGCAAACCAAACAGTTCACGACCAACTCAAGCTTAAGTAAAATGATAAGCTCAAAACTGATAGCTAGGAGAATAAAACTGGGAGTATATTGGACAGTAATGCAGGCATTCCTAATGTACGGAAGCGAGACCTGTCTTTTGAGACAAAGAAATAGTGGAAAATCTTAAGTAAGATATGCGGAAGAATAAAAAAGAACAAAAGCCAATGGAGAAGGAGAAGGAGAACAAACAATGTACAATGCATAATCAACCAAGCATAACGCAGAAAATCCGTGCGCAAAAGGCACGATGATTAGGGCACGTATACCAAATGCTCAAGCAGGCAAAAGAAAGTGTTACTATAGAAGGAGTGCAAAGTAAGAGAAAAATAGGAAGATCAAAGAACAAGTGGTTAGAAGCACTTAAATCAAAAATTCCAAACTAGGAAGAAAGGACCAAGAGCAGAAAAAATGGGGGCAGATAGTTAAGAAAATTGAAGCCTATAGCGCCTGAAGTGGTGATATATGGTAAAATATAAACTACATAATTTTTAATTTCGTGTTGATGTAAATTAGATTTGTAGTTATTTACGTTTTTAATTTTATTTAAATGAAAACTGTGATACTATAAATCAAGTTCTTAAAAAGTCTTAACAATCTTGTTTTTGACTATCACCTAACCAAGCCTTAATCAGTTGACTGTATAGGGCTGCCCAGTGAGATGTTAACGTATGAGGTATGTAATTATTTTATAAATGCATAACTCAGATCTTTGGTAAACTTAGATCTTAATTGGCTTTGCTATTCTTAGACTCAGTTAAAGCCTTCATTTTTTATGCTTACTACTTAGTCCCGGCAAGGATATACCTATTGTACGTATGTTACATTTCTGTACATTTTCCAATAATTCTAAAAACTAGAGAAAACGCTCTACATTAAGAAGCTTCGTAGTTCTTTTCGGCAGTAACGCAGGAAGTTAAGAAAAAAATCTATGTGGTTATCTATAGACCAAAATTCAAAAATACGTATCTACTATCAATTTGGTAGTACTTTTGATGCTGCCGTGATCTTTATCTTCTATTGCACAGTACCACAAAGTTCTAGCCACTGCTGTCAAATTCTGTCTAGTACTAGCAAGTACTAGTAAGTTCATAGTTTCTTCTAACGTTCTAATTTTATTAAATACTGCCATATCCAGCCTTAGTACTTACTATACGGATGTTGTTAAATACTGGTTGCTCTTGCACAACTGCTAACAATGTTTGCTGAAATTAAGGTTTTTCAGAGTGATAAAGTAAATGTAAAAAATGCTGACAGAAGAAATTAAAGCAGTATAAAAACAAAACACCGATTCACAAAATGGACTCGACCGAACCGTTTTGTGTTTCTGCACTGATGAGTCACACTGTCTTCTCTATCTGATACATCTTTACTTAGTAGTAGTTGGCAGAATCTAGCAGTAGTTGGCAGGACCTGATACGAATAAATAGAAGCGATTGCCAAAGAGTTGTGACAAATAGTTTTGTTTTATTAACAAAGCACTCTTCGTTTTGAATATTAATTTTGATGGTAACAAAAAATCCTTCTGCTATCATTGAATTTTTTCCAATGTAGGTAGTACTTCTCAACATTATGGCAATACTAAAAATAGTCAGATTTACGTACTTTTAGAAAACTTCCTTTTCTTATAGCACTCTGTTTGCATTTGAATCAAATAAAGTAAGGCGAGGTTCTGCTTTAGTATTGCCAAATCATACTGACTACTGCCAGATATTGTCAAGTACCACCCTATCTTGCAAAGTACTACCAGATCTTAACAACTGCTGCTTTTGGCAGTATTAAGATAGGACAAAGCAGTGATCGTCAATGATAAGATTAGTTATGATAGAACCTCGCATACTGGGGTGAACTTGGCAGTCGTAGAAGACACATTTAAGGACGATGAAAAACTTTTTGATTTGACTTGCCTTAACTAATTCATACACAAAGTCCATCAATCTTGCATAAACAATTTTGCATAAACAGTTCTAGTTTAGAGAATTCAAAAGCAGGAAAATAGAATTTATCACTATTTAATTAGTAACCTAAAAACTGAATATTTATCTGTTGAAAAGCTCAAATGACAGTAAATAGTTTTCAAATTCTTTTTCTGATCTAGAGAACCAAAAACCATTCAGGTATCGTACATATGCAGAGACTCAAAACAGTCATAGTTCATTATTTTTGGCAAAAGCTCACCACATACTGCATATTTCAAGAAAATGTATACGATTTCGTCATTTTCAAGTTTGCAATCCTTAACCCTACTAAAATTGGTTGACGAACATTGTGGTACAGAAGTAAAGGATTGTTTCATCCTGTACGAAGGCGGTTCAATAAGTACCCGTCTTAGAAATGAAGACACAATTTTTTTTAAAACTTTTTTTTTTATTTTTCAACATAGTCTCCTTTTAGAAATATACACTTCTCCCAACGTTCCTGCCATTTTTTTAACCCCTCCAGAAAATAGGATTTGTCAAACTCTCCAAAATACGCCTCTATCTCGGCGATGACTTCCTCGTTTGAGCTAAATTCTTTTCCCGCGAGCCATTTCTTCATGTTAGGAAACAAGAAAAAGTCGCAGGGAGCCAGATCGGGTGAATACGGGGGGTGCGGCAGCAATTCATAACGCAATTCATGCAGTTTGGCGGCGACAACTCCGGATGAATGTGCTGGTGCGTTATCGTGGTGAAACAGCACCTTCTTTTTCGCCAAATGCGGCCGTGTCTCCTTCAATTTTTTGTCGAAGCTGTCTAATAACTCACTGTAGTATTGTCCAGTGATCGTTTTTCCTTTTTCTAAACAATCCATGAGGATGGCGCCGTTCGCATCCCAAAAAATCGTCGCCATGACCTTTCCGGCCGATGGAACCATCTTCGCCTTCTTTGGAGCAGATTCACCGGGAAAAATCCATTGTTTTGATTGTTGCTTAGTTTCTGGTGTGTAATGATGAATCCAGGTTTCATCAACGGTGACAACTCGACGCAAAAACTCCTTCGGATTTCGCTTAAATTGCTCCAAACACTGCTTCGAAGTCAACAGTCACATCCGCTTGTTGTCCACCGTTAGCAATCGCGGCACCCATCGCGCCGACAATTTTTTCATCGCCAACTTATCATGTAAAATATTAATTGCCGTTCCGGTCGACACACGGCCTGTGCTACTTCACGCACTTTCGTTCGTCGATCAGCGAGAATCATGGCGTGGACTTTTTGAATGATTTCCTCGGTAACCACGTCTGCCGGGCGTCCTGGTCGCTCCTCATCAAAAACGGATGTTCGCCCACGTTTAAATTCGTTGAACCAATATCTAACTGTGGTCATAGATGGCGAAGTGTCCCCATAAACAGCATCCAACTTTGCTTTTATCTCCTCGCATTTTTTCCCATCCAAAAACAGAAAGCGAATTACCGAACGATACTGCTCTTTTTCCATCTTAGCTAAAATCACGAAACACGTCTTACTCAAATGGCTGTCAAATCCAAACTAACCTATCAATCAGTTTGCAATTTGTTATACCGTCGTTTGATAGATGGCAGCACACGATGTTAACACCAACTTCCCTCAGGAACGCCTTCTGTCGTCAAACACGGATATTTACTGAACCGCCCTCGTATATTGGTGATTTTACCAGCTGTCTATTATTTTTGATAACTATCCCAGTATTTATACTTTTTGAAATACTGTTTTCATTTGATTTATGATAAATCCTGTTTCTTATTCTATTTATCATCATGGAACTTCTAGAGTTGGCAAAGAGGACTCGTCTTCGCTATCGCAAACAGTTGACTAGTTTTGAACATTTACCTCTAAAAATATATTCTGGGTGTCAAACTTTTCCTACTGATAATATTTATTCTACGCAAACACATGTGTCATCTGTAGAATTTAGTGACGTATAGAAAACAATTTTTATTACAATTCATTTTAATGTCGTTTCAATGCCACTGAAAAGATATTTGTAACGATGAACTGACTAATTTTTCGAGTAATACAGAACCAACGGCAATTATAATTATTATTATTATAAAGTGAACTGTGAACTTTCCAGGAAATCTTTATTAGCTTGAGGGTCCCAATCTCTTTATTCCTTTGTGAAATATTTCGATAGAAATAAGTATTATTCAAGGAATATTGAAACTGTTTTTTTCCTCTTAATAAACGAAAAAGGGAAACCTCTTAACGAAGAAAAAGATTTTTAATTTACAACAACCGAGTTATAACGTCTCTTATTTTACATTCTCTCTTATAAAATTGAAATGTAAGGGATATCAAAAAGATCACCTCAGAAAACACGACACGTAGCAGGCATGAAATAGAAGGTTTGGATTATCTTTTATTAAATAAATCGCTTTTACGTATGTTAACAAAAATGTCCTTGACACTTTTTCAATTTGCCAAATCCTTATGTCAATATCGTTTTGTGCAAATATCTGTGTTAATAAAATCGGTGCCGACATGGGACGCGGTAGTAAGTTTCATCGTAGTCTAGATTTTAATCAATCGTACTTAGAGGGAAAGTTTGAAATTGGGATCGAGATTCGAAAATTTCGGCTGGATTAGAGTTCAGGCGAAAGATGACCTTTAATCTGTAGTTCGGCTGTGTAGGGAGGGCAGAGGTGAGCTCAGAAATGATCAATCCAGTCCACTTTCAATTAACTGGGATTAGTTGTTATCCAATCAGTGGCGAGTAAAACAACAGCGATCCCCTGGCGGTGTTAAAGTGAACTATGTAGGAGGGTTGCGGTCTTATTGGGAATACTAACTAGACTTTATAGTTCCTACCTTTGTTTTAACATTCACCGCTATTTTATTAAACTTTAACAATGATAAATCGCGGCGGTTTACCCGAAAGTTCGCTGAAATTGAGAATTTGTCCCTAATTTATCAAGCCGGATTGCGATTCTTTTTGGAGTTCTTTAAAATAAAATTCTTCCCAGAAATAATGGAATTCAATGAAACTGCTTTGTGGAGTTGTCATGTTACTTCACATTTATTTCGTCTTTATTTATTCTTTATCTTTATTTCCACCTCGATGCGTCTTTTCATGGCCGTACTCGTCAGATTTCTTATATACAGTTCTTCCTTCTTTTTTAAGGTTGATTAATGTCCCACCGTTTATAAAAATATTTTTATTTTCGGATAACTTCATTTTCTCCAGATACAAAACTATGTTTAACACAAGAAAGAAGAAAGACTTACATCAATCAGTACGCAACGATAAATTTCCTTTTAAGACGAAACTAATATTGTTAGATCAAATCTCAAAATATACCTACTTAAATAAACCAAAGCGTAGAGTAAAAAAGAAAAACGTTCCACATTTCAGGGTGCCCCCTCATAATTTGAAATTTAGAGCTTTGAAAAATTTCCAATAGCGCAATGAAAGAGCGAAAAGTTAAACGAGGTAGAATATAAATGGAGTCTACCAAGCTTCAGTAACTTATGACCGAGGATTCTGACTCGAGTGAACAAAGCGATACGCTCTTCCAAATCAGTTATACAGATGTATGCATTGAGGAACAGATTGGATCGAAGGCTTTACATTTATCTTGATCCTGAATACGAAATGTGCATTCCTATTCGTATGCCTTCCTTCCTACTTTCCCCTTTTATTTTACCAGGTTGGGTAATGCAAGACGCAGATATACTTAGGTAATTTCTAGAAAAGGATTTAACAAAACTTTCCACAAATGGAAATCGGGTCACAAAGAAAACGGTGAGTCAGAACGTAGTTGCCCTCGTCGTTACACACCGTTGGATTCCTCTTTGGTTTTACTTAGATAAAAACTTCCAGACTCTTTGCTGCACTGGTTTTTCCTCGCGAAAAAGATTTCCAGTCACGAAAGAATTTAAATTCTAAAAAATGTTGTATATTTTCCGAGATTTAAATTTAGTTTAAATGTATGTTTCTAGTTATTTATATATACGAATGTTTTCCGAGTGCACCAGCTGCATTCGATGCAGTAGCGATACAAGTAGGTACATAATCCTGCTACAGACATCTTAAATATGTATTCATAGGAAGGCCATACATTCCAAATAGCTTCAAATATTCAATGTGCAGCACTGGATAGTGGATGCAAGCAGATATGATAATGCTTGCATTATTGATAGTCGACACTGCTACTCGATATCAGCTATGCAATACCGCTCTCACCTCAAAGAGACGCGAGATAGAGAATTTTAATCTCAAAATACAAAATACCTTTTAATATAGTGGAAAAGGAAACGGGAAGTCTATATTATTCTACTTTAGAAAGTCGGATAGCAAGAAGGAGGTGTTAAGTAGCGATGCATGTATGTTAAAATCGAATTGTGTACTACAATTTATCTTCAAAGGAGCGGAACCTGCTCGAACTCCGCAAAGATATGCTAATGGGTGCTATTCTATCGGCTTGGCGAGGTAACAACGGTATTTATGTGCTCGTGTAGTGCGGTAGGTATAAAAGAATCGTAATTTTCTAAACAAATTCAACTGACTGTAAGGATTAAATTAATGTTAGATCACTTATCAAAGGCGCTTTTATGTCGAATCGTTCGTGTACCGCACATAGATAGATTCTTTACACTGAAATAACTGACACTAAATCAGTATAAATGACCAATAACGTCATCCACACCCGTAGCATCATAAATAATTGCAGACATAATTAAAACGGCCAATATTCATAAAGTTCAAATCCATTTTAAAATCGTTTATCAAAACATCCTGCAAACATGATATTAATTTGGTGTCAATATCATCAGATTGCGTAAATTATATCCGCGACCATGATTTACAGTCCCAAAGGAGAGCATTAATCATTTATTCAGAAACAGCCCTTCGTACAAAACGCATACATGGCTTCTTGGACTTTCAATCTGCGTGTCGTGTTGTTGGGTTTTAGGGAGACCTGAATAGAAAAAGCCTGTTTTAATTAAATCGGTTTTTCTTTTTGTTACTTTCCCCACACGTGATTCAACGTACCAAACCTGCAGAATTTATTTAAAGTTAGATTTGTTCAGAATCCGAGGGTTAAAAGTTCACAGTAATGCATGTGTTGCAGGAATATTCTACGGATGTTGTACCATACATCAAGCTCAACCGCTGTGATATAAATCAAATTTGATTGGTAGAGCACATGTTAATTTCAGGGCTTTTATTCTGATATAAATTGAATCCCGCACTTATTGGAAATTGTAAATATTAAATTAAATTTCGTTAAACGTGCATTAATTCAACAGAACAACAAATTTACATTCGGTAATGAATGCAACGTTTAGAAGGAATCAATATTTAAAAGTCATTATTATCAAATTGCATGAAAAACGCACAAAAAAGCAATAACAAGAATGCAAAGTACAAAGTTAAAAATTCTTTAAATTTCATGCGCTGTTCAAAAGGTAAACTTTATTTAAAATACACACAGACCTCGGGAAATTCAATAAATATTATAATAGGTGGAATGGATTTCAATAAAAATTTATCCCTCATTGCTTCGTTGAAGGAATATTTAATTTCTGGATTTCCTTGATTTCCTTGATTTCCTTGATTTTCCCGTCCAAACTCTATGTAATAATACTGATAGATCACCTTTAAATGGAAACCTTGTTAAAAATTAAATTAGATTTTAATTTTTTTGCTTTTATTAGAAATCCTATACTGTTATCGGATAGTTTTACAGAATTGTAGGGCATTAAACTTGAAGTTTTATTGCGGTTACCCACTGCAAAGGAATATAATTGAATGTGATAAAAGTTTCATGGGCGTCGTAAATTACCTACTAAATACTTAACTATATGTCCACAAAGAGAACAATGCGGTGAGTTGAGTAGTTTACATGCTACATTGATAAAATATCTTGATCAGTTAATTTTAAGGCGAATCTAACGCGCTTACATTTCGTCATCAGAAGAATAAAACGAAAGAATTAAATGGATTTGCTATATCCGTTTATCAAAAACTTTTCAAAAGTTAGACTTTTTGCTAAAAATGTAACATAAACAAAAACAGAGTAAATGAGGCATATTAAATCGAGGGTGCGAAAGTTTACAGAAAAAAGTTTTACAAAAACACTACATAAATACTTAAAATGTGTGATTACTTTAACATTTCATAAACATGCATAAAAAATGAACAAACATTGGGCATTCAACTTTTTTCTAGTTTCTGAGTTTAACGTTTTTAACTTTTCCTTGGCGTATTACATAATTAATCAAAGTTTTCGTTTACCCAAAACAGCCTGCTGATCTGTAAATACCAATCATTTTGCTTAGTACATCTGTGTATTGATAAAATAGTTGTTACTAAGAGATGTCAAGATACAGAGTATCTGAAATGAATAGAAATATTCACACAGCAGATTTCCGAGTCTAAAATTTAAACTTATAGCAACCTCTATAACTATTGGAATGCATATATAGGTGGTGAAAGTCCAATGGAGACTCAAATTATTTTGATACAATTTAATCAAACGATGAGTGGTTAAAATGGCGTGATCAGCAATAAAGCATCAATCTATTTTCATAATCTTAATCCGCAAACACCGCAGAACTTCCTATGGTTTGTGTCTTTTAAAGCTATCACCCAGTGGTCATGAAATTTCAGCATCAAAGTGGTCAGAGAATCCTTTTTTCCACCATAGTACTTGCATTGATTCTGCTGATCAAGTTTAATGTGGATTCAATAGAAAAGTTTAGTTTGTGAGTTAATGCCATCCTCTAGCAATTGGAAAAATAAAAAAAGCTGGAACCGTTTAACCGCTTAAATAGTGAGCTTTTAATTGCCATAACGCTGTAAATGCAGTACTATTTCCACAATAAAGACAATTTTATTTGTTTCTTCAACCTTTTTCTCCACGTCGTCGTAGCAAAATGTTCTAACTCGGCTTCTTGGTAGCGCTTGACAACAACACTAGGCCTTACTTAAGAACATAACTACAAAACTAAAGTGTCTGCCAAAAATGCTTCACTTCTTAAGTACACGCGCAGTAACCTTCTGGGACGCAAACGAATGAAAGAAAAATATTTGAAATACTCAATGTGGTTAATGTCATGATTTAGCTAGATGCTATTGGCCTTAGCAACCAAACTCAGGAATTAACTGACAAAAAAAACGTATCTTTGTATTTTGGATTATCTACTGCACAACCCTATCATTTCACCATCACAGTCCGATTCCAATTCTATATTTATTCTCATAGAAAGTATTCACGCTGTCAAAACCTATCTGGTAATAGCGAGCTTATTGCGGTAAACTGGAGCAACCACGAGTAACAGTTTTCAACCCTACGTCACGTCAGTACATCGCTGTAAGGATCACCTTGCAAGGTGATGAAGCTACAATGTAAAATATGGATATGATGTGATGATCACACAATGGAAATTCTGTGTGCAATATTTAAAACAGTTATCACATACTTTTGATTTCTAAAAGATGTCAGTTCAAAATTGAGAAACATAAACGATTCTCAAAGTTTGAATCTCTATATCTCAAGAACGAGTTGACCAATTTTCACCGTCTTTGGATGTGTTGGTCCACTGATAACCTAAAGCTCTCAGTAACTACCGCTAGCGACGGTGACGCCTTCTTTGCAAAAACGGTAAAGATTTCCTAGATCACATGCGCGACATTCAGAAATTGGGAGTAGGAGGGCTATCTTTAATCACCACCAGCCTCTCTACCCATGTACGAGGATGGTCTGAAAAGTTTCAGAACTCAAAGTGAATTTCGTTGATCATCTGTTGACAGTTACTAACCAACGTTTCAGCCATTTTGGACGCGCAGTTTTTATGTAACAGTCGTTTGAGTGAATTGATGTGTTTTTTTGTGAAAGTGGACAAAATCGAGTATCGAGCTGTCATTAAATATTTGTTTTTGAAAGGCAATACGCCTTCGCAAATAAAAGATGAGTTGGATTCTGTGTATGGGGACTCTGCACCATCATTTACCACAGTGAAATTTTGGGCTGCTGAATTTAAACGTGGCCGTAAGAGCTTGGGAGACGATGAACGTTCGGGACGTCCAAAAACTGCAACTACCGACAAAAACATCGCCAAAGTTCACCAAATTGTGCTAGACGACCGCCGAATTAAAGTGAGAGAGATAGCAGAGGTTATGAACATGTCAAAAGAACGTGTTTGTCACATATTAAATCAACATTTAGGCATGAGAAAGTTGTCCGCTCGTTGGGTGCCGCGTTTGCTCACGTTAGACCAAAAACGTGTTGGAATGAATATTTCCAACGCTCTTTTGGCGCAGTTTAGGCGAAATAAATCCGAGTTTTGGCGCCGATTAATTACTGTAGATAAAACTTGGATACACCATTATACGCCCGAAACAAAAATACAGTCCAAAACCGGCTCCAAAAAAAGCAAAAACTGTTTTTTCGGCTGGAAAAGTGATGGCGACTGTTTTTTGGGATAGTCATGGAGTTATTTTAATCGATTATCTTCAAAAAGGAAAAACCATTACAGGAGCATACTATGCATCATTACTTGACAAGCTGAAGGCAGAACTTGCGAATAAACGGCCACATTTGCAGAAAAAGAAAATCCTGTTTCACCAAGACAACGCACCGTCTCACACCTCAGCGGTTGCCATGGCGAAAATCCACGAATTACGGTTTGAACTGCTTGACCATCCGCCTTACTCACCAGATCTAGCCCCAAGCGACTTCTTTTTGTTCCTTCATCTAAAAATTACGCTCGGAGGACAAAGATTTTCGTCAAATGAAGAGGCAATCACCTTCGTGAACAATTATTTTGCAAAGAAAAATGCCGAGTATTATTTGGACGGGTTACAGAGATGGGAGCATCGCTGGGAGAAGTGTGTGGAGTTACAAGGAGACTATGTTGAAAAATAAAAAAAAATTTTCAGAAAAAATGTCTTGTATCTTTGTTAGGTCGGAAACTTTTCACACCACCCTCGTATACTTCTAATTTTGATTCTTAGACTTCCGTCAGCAGGGGCGCGATTGGAGTTTTGAAAGGTACCCAAACGAGTTCTAATGGCCAAAATTCAATAAAAAATGTTATTTTTCAATAACGGTAAGAGATAAGCTAGTCATGTTTGCGTTTCTCCCATGCAAAGGTTTACGAGTAAAAAACAAAAAACAATCGTCAATTCTGACCATTTGCAAAAAATGACGAAAAATAAACTCTAAACAAGATTTTGTTTTCTTATTCCCACCCCCGCATTTAGGAAAAGGAACAAAACGTCTCATCAAGATGGAGTTTTTTTGTGTAGCGACTGGACCTAACGACTCAGCATAATAGCCTGATTGAGCCTGATACTTCTCAAAACAGTTAGTTCAGGAAAAACTTTTCTGAATTTATTATAAAGAAGGTTTACTAGGTTTAGTAGTTGTGCAGGTTCAATTATGACCAGATCCTTTTAGAAACGACCTGGACTCCGTTAGCTTAATGCGAACACTGCTTACTGGGCATTTGATCCTCGGCCAAAACTTATGATACCGTCAAGATTTGAAATATCTTGATCTTGTGCCCGTCGAGAATTCTCGGAAATTTCAATCTCATTCAATACTTGAGATTTTATTGATCTATATTGATGTTTATCTAATAATGAAATAATATGAGAATTTAACTATTAAAATTTGCTGATAAAAGATACAAAACAAAATTCTTTACTAAAAAATCAATATTCCTACTTAATAATACAGAAAAGAGGGTAGCAAATAAAATAAATAATTAAGAATGTATTACATGAATAATAGTATTACAATATATTTGATTTAACAATTTCTCGCTATACCATATATTCAAACATAACAAACATCTAGTGGACTTATGAAGTAACCTATTTATTTCTGCGTTTACGAATTGTTAATTCCGCTGCTGAAAAGAGGCACCCTGCTGGCACACTTGTGGCTGTAATAGGAAACGGCAACGCAAGCAGTGCATATGGTTTATCTGTCATCGCCGTCAAGCTCTTGATATTCGTTGCTCAACTGCTTCGCTTCACATTCGTATTTTTTCGGTTATTGATTCGTTTCATTTTTACCTACGTACATAGGCACAAATTAATTAACGATACGTCCGAATTGTATGCAGTTTTAACCCAAACTGCTTCTCCAGTGCTTATTTATGCTCATTTTCTCAAGATAAATTAGCTTGGAGAATCCTTGGGGAATTTCCTACTGTTTGCATGTCAAGATAAAAGTGAGATTTTTTTTCTCGTCTCGAATACGACAACTCCCCTCTTGATCTCGTCTTGCAGCATTACTACAAACCTGAGGTATAATTTGCCGAGAAAAGTTTAGTTAAATGTAAAAGTGTCTGTAGATATGTATTGTTGTAGAAATCTATACTATTAAGCCTATCACAATAGAGCCAGTACAATGAAATTCCCAAAAAACATGAAAAGTGATGGAAAGTTATCGTTCATTCCATTATAATCTATTGCGCATTTCATTACAGCCTACCATTGTGATGCAAAGTAGTTACACATCATGAACTGGATTACAAAAATCATGAGATACCACGTTAACTAAAAGTTTGTTTAAACAGTTTAGAAATGCGCCAAATATGATGTCAGACATGAAGATCTTCTCAAACTTAGAACCTTCGAAGTAAATACACAAATGGTGGTTGAAAACCACACAGACTCAATGAGAAACAAGAAATTTCACATGAGAAGCAAGATTTTGGAAGATATTTCCTTTTGCATAAAGACAAATATCAATACTTAAACTCTTAAGCAGCAGCTGTCCGGGAAAAGTCACTTTATTTGTTGTCAAGACCATGAAATAAGGTTGTGGAATTTCTTTTCCCATTTGCTGATATGACCATCAATCTAGAAGCATTCTGGAATCATTTTCAGTAGACTAGAAATTCATATAGGAGATTAATAAACACAGGACATTTTTTGGTAGGAAAACCAATTTTTTCTATTTACAGTAAAAATCTTTGTAAACAGAATTCCAAATAATGATCACTAAGTACAGATATCCCAATTACCCACAGGCAATTCGGCTAAAACGAATAGATTTATTAAGTGTAATTTGCGTAAAATAAAATTCGAAATACCTTGACGTTCTCGTATTTACAGCTGCAAGAAATACTGCAATGAGTATACACCACAACCATCTAGCGCTTAAAATGAGTAATTTCTAAGAAAACCTGAAATAGCTCAGATCGCATAATTTCAATCAGGACTTAACAGTCAAGAAATTTTAAAGTAGAAGCAAGTTAAAATATAGAGAAAAGCTAACTGGAAATTACCTAGAGGGTAATACTCAAGAATTCTACTTGGGTTCGATTTTTAAATAAGTTCGCTTTTATGTATTTAATTGTAGAGCGGCTTGTACATTACGTAATTTTAAAATATTACAATAGCGTCGGGCAACTTGGCTTTTATATTAAGAAAAAACTAAGTTAAATATTTAATTTATTTCTGAATATTTTATAGCGTGCAATGTAGGCGCTTGCCACTGTAATGCATAGAATTAAATTACTTAAAAATCCGGACGCAGTTTTATTCTATACCGGAATTCACTAGCACATTTAATTGTCCTCTGTTCGTCTTAACTATGATTTACTAGTTTTAGCTTAAGATCGTTCTTATTATTAAATTTCCAACTTTCCAAACACTTCAAAAAAATGTGACATATAATTACTATAACTACTAATTCAAGTAATGAATAGGAATCCAATAGCGGCCAAGAAATAAAATTTGATAACTCTATCACTATACGTATCATGACAAACTGAAGAAATTAGCATGATTTGGTTGATTTAAATTAATCTAATAACTATTATTGGAGTTTAACTGTGACTAAACTTCCTTACACCACGCTCAAGGCCACCTTCTGAGTCTAGCCGGCTTAAGACCAAAAAAGTCTTAGTTAACGTATCAGTATTCTTATAACTTAAAGTTACGTTACAAGGTTAACAAAAACAAGCGATATTAACTAAAGGGGTACAGAAATTTTACTCATACATCTAGTATGTTCTTTGATCACCAAACATAATATTTTGAGATAAATAAGTGTGCAATTTTTTCCTTAAACTAAGAGATTACCATTTTTTAATTGGTACATATTTGAAGGATGTTGTCCAGTAATGTTTTAAAATCCTAAACGAGAAAATAAAGACATTTTTTTGCTGAAAGGTTTAAATTAAAGCGACTGCTGTTTCCACATTTTAGAACCACTTATCTTGCAAACGACACTTGACTACCATGGTTCATACGAATTTACGAATGCACTCGGCTCGGTTCCCCACAATTTTAAATAAAAAGCCCACGGAATTGTAAATAAGCACATTGTGTTTTTTAATCGTGCATCTGATGTGATGATTGGATGAGTTTTAGAACGCGTTCCTTAGAATATTAGAAAATAAAATATAAGAAAAGAAATATCGAGTCAATTATCAAGTTAAATTTGTTAGAATTTCTCATTTCTATTTTTATTCTACTAATAGATATTTAAATTTCCTTTTTTCTTTTCTTTCAAAATTAAATTATTTGGAAAAACCGAGCACACTTGCGCGGTTGCCTTTTATCTACGAAAGAAAAAAAAATTGGAGCAACGTGAGTAATTTTCAGTAGGAACAAGGATGGAAGGCAGGAATGGTTGCGTCGCTGCGTAATTGTTTTATTTGTTTTTTTGCTTTAGTCCCATGTACTTTCCGAGAAAGTTTGTCCACAAATTTTTATTATCCTAAATGGGATTCAGAAGTGAGATTTTACTTTAGTAACTCAATGTTTACTACATTCAAGAACTATTGTTCTAATAGTTTTATCTGCGAGAATAGTAAAAGTAAGATGTAAAGCTATTTCTCCAAGTGGTTTTGTTTCAAATAACGGAAAATATAAAAAAATGTTTACACTGTTAATCTATTATTTAAAAAAAAGTTGTAATTCAAACAAAGAGTGTTTAGATAATTGATTGTGTAAATAACCACTGTTCGGGTAGTTTGGAATTAAAGGACAAAGGTTTATATTGTGAACATAGAAATTCCTGCAAACTTCAATAATAATTTATTATAGCCATTGAGGTAGATTGAGTTCCTATCATCGGTAGATTACAAAATTGGAAATTGATGGAAACTAGTAATAACATACATTATTACCATACTCAGAACAGTACTTGTTATTACAGCCTGCAAAATAAAGGTTTCTTTTATTACTAGTAAGGTTTTTGTTATATTGATGTTTATTACCTAAGATTTATCCATCCATAAAAAGGTGTTGTAAAGTTTTGATTGTGAAATATAACGGAACATAAAAAATAATCAAATGAGAAACAACAGGTAATGAGACATAAAAGTACAAAAGACATCTCTACTTATATACTATACCTTACATACAACGGTGCAGTTCATTAAATAGTTTAAGATTTAGTTCAAAATCTTATGATTTGTCAGCTAACAAAAGGAATTGAGAATATTTTTTCAAATATTCTACAAGTCCTTAATATTTCTCAAAAAAAAAATTACGCTTTGGATCTTTCACAAAGTATTTCTTGGGTCTTAGCATTTGAGCATTTTGTTTTTTTTTCGTAAAAAGCAAACTTGTCAAAAGTTCTTTTTTAAAAAGAACTAATAAAACTGCAACTGCGCAAGCTAGTCACGTATAGTATATAATTGAGTGTATCCGTATGGCAACAAATCGGTGACAAATACTAATATTGATCGTTCCCCCGAATGTTGAAATAACATCAGTTTTTGATTCAAAATGATTCCTTTATTAAAAATTTATGCAGTTTGGGGTGGTTTTGACGGTAAACTGAAATGCGTTTATATAATTTATTAATCGTTCTATATTTGATTGTGCATATCTAGTTGTTAAAAGACTAAAATTTGAGCTTGAACATGAAAATCTTGCTTTCTATAAGAGATACAGGAAAGGTTTAATTTTGGCATTTGAGCTACATTTTATACTGTAGAATAGTCTAAAAAAACTTAATCCAACTACTTCAGTTTTTTGATTTTTGTTAAAATAGGAAAGACAAAAAAGTATAACATTTAACAGGTTTAACAGTCTCTAAAATTATCAACACGGAAAGAAAGGTCTGTCAGGTATAACAATATTTTTGCAATTGGAAACCAAGAAAATGTAGTACAAAGTTAAGCTTATCGAGGCAAAACTAAAGCGCAAAATATTTGTATTGATCACATTCGCATAAATTCGTTTCCTTAGACCTGTTTGACACTATGAAAAATTCTCTGATAAATTTCATAGAAATTACTTTTAAAAAAATTTTTGATCGTTGCAAACAGAGTTTGCATAGAAATTTTTGCGGAAATTTCGTTGAGCAAAAAATTTTTAGAACATGTTCTAAAACGTAGAAATTTTGTGCGAGAAAATGCGCACGGAACTCATGCGCACATGAAATTAGCTGAGACAAGGTGGACAAAACGTTAAACAATAAAGCTTTTATGGAAAATTTTGTACAAGTTGCATACAGAGCAGGTTGCAATAATATACCAAAAGTTTTTTACAGAAATTTGACAAAACTTTCTTTCTAAATTTTTACAAAATTCTTCAGTGTCATACAGGCTTAGTACAAAACCTTGAAAAAAATTATTTTTACCTATAAGGGCTTTATGTATATTTAACTAAGTTTGGTGATAGATAAATGCAGTATAGACTGAGATGCTGAAATTTCTGACAAGCTAAGATTGTATAGTGTATGCTTTGTGTATACCATTGTTGTGCTTTTGTGTGTTCTATTGTAACCCACACCCCGCCACACTACACTATGACGAAACGGTTACTTGGTACTTTGAAATAAAGTTTAGATTATTTAGTAATTCTAATTAGATACAATGAAAAATATTTATGTTTACCCAGAAAAAAAAATCAATTCTATTTCATTTCTGCATAGGAAACGCGACGATTAGCTTTACAAGCTTTAACGCTCCTCTGTAGCCAAGTTAGGGACAACATGAGGAATAATTTAATTTCATGGAAATTACTATTTCGGTAGTACAAAGAGGAAACACAAAAACCACTCAGCCATGACGCTGCTCAGTGTGTTCACTTTCCTACTTCCAATGGCTCTCCTAAGAGGTTCCAAATCTAGACAAGAAACATTCATAGGAAAAGAATCAAAATAGTTACAAGGATAAAATTTGATTTTGATACTTAGAATTTCTAAAGCAATTCCTATTTCTCTCGAAACCAAATAGAGTACTTTATCCTGCATCTCTGTAATGAAAAGTTGTATCGACACAGGACTTTTTGTGCTATATGCACTGTAGCACAGAGTATAATGCAGGCACGGTTCGACTTAACTTTCAAGGTTTTTCTGTTTTTGCTGTTCTATAGTCGCAATTAAAACTATTTATGTCAGTAAATAGGTCATCCTCTTTAGTCATCAAATTAATAGTGGAATGGTCTAGAATTGCAAGCACCAGAACTGAAAATCTGGCGGATAGATAGACACAGTAGACGACACAAAACCAACCGTCGTTGTCGCGTCCGCTGTAATTTAAATCGTAGGCTGCCAAAGTTGGATAGTGAGGCAGTTGATAGACCGCAGTCCAAGGAATCTCCGACAGTGATGGCGAACTGATTCCAGCGGTTATGATTAATGTGGAGCGCCAGCCAAAGTTCTTGTCCGTTTTCACAACACAGGACGCGACTCAACCAGCAGTATTCGAGTACGGGGTTGGACGTCTCTAGTCTTCATCATATGATGGGAATCTTAGAGTAAGTGTCGGTACTTTATTTCATATCAACTGGCTTTGATCTAAGCAATGTCAGGAGCGGTGCGTCGTTTCAAGAATTCGTAATATGGTCGAAGAGATTAATGTAGTGCTGAAAGTAAAAAAATGCAGTGTAAGGAGGGCTTGAGCACTGTTAATGACTTGGATAATGGTAGTAAGAAAACATTACTCTACTTTTCAGAACCAAATCGCCGTACGCCAATACGCCAGGAAGGTGGAGAGCAGTATCGGAAAGTCGAGCAAATAGTGCTAGAGGTGCATTGAGACTTCGATGGCTTAAGTAGATTCTTACTTCTCAGCGATCCATCGAAGAACTGATCTGAAGAACGCGAGCAGTTTGGAGGCGGCTTATAGACGGCTTCTTCCCACAACGACGTTGCGTCGTCTGGTGGCAACCATACAGATGCTGAGACGGCCCGTGCTCTCAATACCCAAGAAAGTTTAAAGTCTGTTAAAAGGTGCTTTCGGCTACCAGAATGATCAGTTCAAGTTAGAGTGGCAGGTCGCTTTAATAGCAGCTAGGAATGATGAAGGCACCTTACCAACATCTTTTGATTCTTCCACAAAAAAATTTCGAAAATTTTTGATCGAGAGCCGAGAAGATAAGGGTAGACCCATCTACAACCTCTCCTGGAGTGTTTATTTATTGGCAACTAATTACGAAACCGGTGCGAAGAATTTTGATAAGTCAGATTTTGAAATGGCAATCGAGGAAAACCAATATAACGATGTTCAGGCAATGTTTATTCTTTTATTGCTGACTTTTGTTTACCCGAGAAACTTAAAGACTGTAGAATTTTTACTGATTTTGTACGGCATTCAATCAATGCGTCATTTATTTCTTTCCCATGCAGAAAATTGTTTTCTTACATCGGATCGCAGTATGTACTTGAAGTTTCAAAAAACATTTTTGAATGTGCATTAAAATGCACGCTACTTGTGATGATGCATGTAAATATCAGTTCCTTGAGCTTTTTGGTATGTTTTTCTCTACAAATTTCTCCTATTTCCGAACAAACAGATACAGAATCAAAACCATTGAGATTTTTTGCAAACTTCTGAAGTATCATAAAATAATAATTTTTTATAGTTTTGTGCAGGAAATTACTGAAAAATGTAAACAACTTAAAGTTGACATTTCGAATTACACTTCAAGCTGATACAACCGCCAGCAAAGTCAGCTCACAAAGTACAAACGTCGCAACTGTAACACTATTCCCAGGGTTTAATATGTGCTCACCCCCCCTTCTTCTCTTTATATTTTATAATATTTATGCATGTATGATTTATCAATTCATCGTTCGATTTTTATAATAGTAAAAATGAATAACATGCTTTCAGATATGCTTTCGATAAACTAAAATTACAGGAGTAAACAACGTACACGAACATGATTCTATGATAGCATAAAACATAAAAAGAAAATCAATAAATAATGGATAAGTTACAATTAAGTTAAAGGAAATATGTAATATATAAAACTAAACATTAGAAGGGGAAAATTCCTCTTTCGAGATGCTTTTAAGCTAAATGTGCACAAGCACATAAGAGGTTAAAATTTGGTTTCCCTATTAAAGCCATCTGGTGCTTCAATAAGGTTTATTGTCTTTTCAGAAAAATTGGAAATCAATAAATTTCTAAATATCAGCGAAAATTTTTTAAATATGTTTCAATAAGTTCTATTTCAAAGTTTACTATGAAAAAGTATAAAAGCTATTAGAAATATCCGTCGATTCTTAAAATTAACATCTAAATACATAAAGCAAATAAGGGGAACAGCAGCATTAGCTCCAAATTTAACTTGACAGGAACAGAATTGTTAGCAATTTAAATGCTGAATTATTACACGATTAGAAAAGGAACATTTAGACTTGAAATGTACTTAGACAAACTTACATTAATCGGCGCAGTCGGGTTAGAACTTTAACTGTTCCAACTTACTTGGTTATCCCTTGTAGTAGAACACAATTGCTCGAGACAACGGTGTGATACGCTTTATGGTAACGATAATTTCGAAACGGCGCTTGCTGCTGTTGTGCAACGTAAATTCGAGAATGCATCAATAAACAGAAGATCGAGAGGGGAACTTAAACCCGTTCTAATTTCCCTCATCTCACAAAGGGTAAGACTAACAACATTTTACTCTGCTATCGTTTCTATGCCCGTCACGTGTAACGTCACGCCGGGTCACCATAGAAAGAGGCTCAAGGATGCCTCAATTTGTACGCAGAGCAATCCTTACCCTTCCTGTTCACCTTAAATATAATATTTCCCAGCGTCTCTTGGCAAATTGAATATTATATGTCTTGATATTCTGACGGTTCCTAGACTCTTTTGTGAAATTTGCAAAATTGCGTTAGAAATTGCAGAGACTTGCTTGAGCTATACGAGTCGAAAATCCACGTGAGATATATTTTTAACCCCCGTAAAAGATTAGATTTTAGCGAGGCGCCAGACCTACACCTCGTCAACTTTCTGTCGGATACACGTACGATACAAAAAAAAATCCCTACTCTCTTTCCAATATAACATTATTTTTTTTTCGTGGAAAATAAAACATTTTAAAAATGAAAACAACCTCAGCGGAAAAAGAACACATCTTGCAACATACACAGGGTTCGTGTTAAATAACTAATATGTATGTAGTTGATGTATTTGAACAAATCTGTCTTTACCATGTAACTAAATAGAACATCAGTAGGGAAACAGCAACAGCACAAATGTCTCCTTCACATTGATGTATATTTGTATATCTCTGTACCTACATAAATTATAAGGTATACAGATCTGAAACGTTTATGTTTATCTACACTGACATCCTTAACGCGCTACCCGCCTCAAACGATTTGTATTAAAATGAATGTTTCAGATCTTACGTATTTACTACTTCCATTTAAAGTTTGTTATGGTATTAAATCCTGCAACCTAAGTACATATATACAGCATTTACACATTTTCTTAATGATATTTGTGGCAATTAAGTAATTAATTTACAAGATAGCAATTATAATGAATGTCACAAATTACACCGCAGTTTATAAAATAATAAGAGAATTTCCTAAAAGCTTGCATGAAAGGAAAACATAGTATAAAGCAATTTATGATAAGATAAATTCGTTTCAGCTAATAAACATTGCAACAATATGCACAAAGAAATCAAATGTAAATAAATTCGTCGTTGTTCTTTAATTTAACTTACTGTTAGTTATAATCTCTATGTTAACTTCTATCTACTTGGTACGTAGTAGATGAGTCTACTAAAATTTTTTTAATGCAAAAAATTACTACAAGTAAATTATTACTGAAACTGTATACGAGGTCTGCTCAAAAAGTATCGCGAATTTTGTGTTTTTTCAAAAATTATTTATTTATTCATGAATATCTACTTTGTCCTCTTCAAAGTAATCTCCATCAGATATTATACACTTGTGCGAACGTTTTTTCCAATCCTCGAAGCACTTCAAAAAATCATTTTTTGTGATCTTGTTGAGCTCCTCTTTCGATGCCGTCTTTATCTCCTCAATCGTAGCGTAGCGTCGTCCTTTCATGGGCCTCTTCAGTTTCGGGAACAAGAAAAAGTCACAGGGGGCCAGGTCTGGGGAATACGGTGGCTGCGGCATCATTAGTGTGTTGTTTTTGGCCAAAAATTCGCGCACAAGCAACGATGTGTGAGCAAGGTCGTTATCATGGTGCAAAAGCCAATTTTTGTTCTTCCACAAATCCGGGGGTTTCTGGCGGATTGCTTTGCGCAAATTGCGCATAACTTGCAGGTAATATTCCTTATTGACCGTTCTACCCTGTGGCAAGAACTCATGATGCACCACGCCCCTGCAATCTAAGAAAACTGTAAGCAAAACCAAAAGCACGCTCTTCGTCGTTCACATCTTCTCGGCCCTCTGAGAACATTTTGTACCACCGATAAACGTTGCTTCGGTCCAAGGTAGCTTCACCATATACCACAGTCAACATTCGGAATGCGTCCGCGCACTTAATTTTGTTTTTCACACAAAATTTGATACAGATTCTTTGATCCATTTTTTGGAATAGGCAAAAATCGAAGACGAGCCAAAACACGTCCAAGCAAAACAGCTGTCAAAAATTAACTGCACATAAGCCTAAGTGAGGGACATGAGTACCAACATAATGCCACAAAAAATCGAAAATCGAATATACGTAATCCGCGGAAATTCAAAATTCGCGGTACTTTTTGAACAGACCTCGTATAGTAATAGTAAAGCCCTGAAGAGCTTATTGAAAATTTTCATTCCCTCTTTGGTTGAATTAATTTATCAATGATCTAATATACTTTATGTCCTTGTGGTAACATTGTTTTCTATTTTTCTGGCTTCCACTTCTAGTTTGTCATTTCTACACAAAGCCATATAACACTCTGCTCTAAAACAGAAAAATCCAAATCGGATAGTTTTCTTTTTTTCTCAAATATATTTGTAAAATTGTAACACCATTAGGGTCTATTTCGTTGTCATAGTAATGATGTCTTTTTTTAAAAATTCTTATGTATGTCGTCTTCCATACCATGTTTTGGTAACAATAAAACATTTCTAGAAACCCATGTCTTTATTTTTATCCTAATACAGTAAGCCCATTTCTTATTAAAGTTTCCAGAGAAGGTATACACCAACACTACCAATTAGTTGCAAATAGAACTGGAAAGCCTACTTTTAATTTAGGTGTCTCATTCAGAAAGAGGTTTTTGGCTATAGAATAAATCTACTGAGTTTGCGCGTCAATAACTGCAAGACAATTGTTCTCTATGGCTAGTTTTCTATTTTTTGCTTTGCATTTTGTGAACCATAAAAATACATAGCTTTTAAGTCAGTTGTCACGTTCCTAAATTAACGTCTTTGCTAACTTATCATCAGTTCTCTACTTCATTCTTTTCTTCTCGAATAACTCATCTTCTACATAGGTGTATACCTATGAAATGAGACTTTTTTTTTCAATTTTAAACGTTTATTAACCAAAAATGGTTACAAATTTAATCTTTAAAATAATAGCCATCGCTAGCGACACATTTTACCCATCTCTCAGGCAATTTGTGAATGCCGCGCCAAAAAAATTGGCCGTCTTTGGCCGCAAACCAATCATCGAGCCATTTTTTGGCTTCTTCGTGAGAATTGAAGCGCTGCTCGGAAAGTGCGTGGCCCATCGATGCAAACAAATGATAATCGGAAGGCGCCAAGTCTGGTGAGTAAGCCGCATGCACCAGCGGTTCCCAATCGTACTTCTTCACCAATTCCCGGGTCGCTCTTGTTCGATGTGGTGGTGCATTGTCATCGAGAAAAATTACTTTGTGACGCCGATCGGCATATTCTGGGCGTTTTCGGTGTATAGCGCTGTTCAAATCGGCCAATTGTCGTTGGTAGCGTGCACCGTCAACTGTTTCACCTGGTTTTAATAGCTCGTACCAAATCATACCATGCTGATCCCAGAAAACACACAGCATTGCCTTGCGGCCGAAGCGATTTGGTTTGGCCGTTGATTTTGGCTTGTGGCCGGGCGGACCATACGATCGTTTACGCTTGAGATTGGAGAAATACACCCGTAACGATTCGATGCAAAAAAGACTTCCTTTTGAACCGGCAGAGCAGCATTTCACAAGTGGTTTTTCGGTTCTCTTGCTGCCTTTCAGTCAGTTCATGCGGCACCCATCTTCCGACCTTTAAAATTATGCCCATGTCTTTCAAACGTTTGCAAATGGTTTTTTGGGTCACTCCCAACTGCTCTGCCATCATTTCTTGCGTTTGACCATCATCTTCATTCAACAATGCTTGCAATTCGGTGTCCTCAAACTTTTTCGGTGGCCGGCCACGTTCCTCGTTCTCCACGCTAAAATCACCACTTCGGAATTTTTCAAACCACCTGAAGCACTGTGCTCTGCTTAGAGCATGTCCACCGTAAGCTTCTATAAGCATTTGATGAGCTTGAGAAGCGTTTTTCTTCAATTGATAACAGAAAATCAACGATGTCCGCAAATCGTAGTTTAAAGGCACGAAATTCGACATTTTTAAGAGCGAAAAAAATGCGTTGTTGTATGAAACATCACAAACAATGAATTGAATATTGTTGACAGATGATAGACGAAAAAAATAAGACAATTGGGACAGTTTAAAAATACTCCTAGCGACATCTGTGGTCTAATAGCTGAAAGTCTCATTTCATAGGTATACACCTGGTAGATTTATCTTTCTTCCGTTTCATTTCTCTTCAAAAATATAAATAATCTAATACCTTGGTTTCTATTCGAATAAACCCAAGAGAAGTAAACCTTAAAAAACTGACGATTACTACTGAAAAGAAATTGTCTTTTTAAATGAAGGGGTTAGAAAAACATCACAACTTTTAACTGTTTTTAGTAAAGGACAAAAATCAGATTCATCTAACCGTGGTATCTTAAATCTCTAAATATTCCAATGCACAGGCTTATGATCTTTTGCTTGTATACCCTACTTTGAACCCTATTTGCCACAAGTCTGTAGATTACAAGAACAGAAAGACAGAAAAATGGTATCAACCTATAACTCTTTAACTCAGCAACCAATTAATACCTGACCTAAAAATGAGATTATCCAAAAGCATAGACTGACTCTAGAATTCCACCGATACAAAAACTCCTCAGTAATAAATTTAAAGATAATGTACAATAGGAGTTGTAAAATGTACTGTTTGGGTCGTCTAATGATTGATAGGTTTCTCTTACTGTTTCGTTGTGGATCTTTGCCGGAAATCAGACTTCAGGTGCTGAGAATCCTCATACTATCCATTCTGGTAGATTATAGGTCTGTAGAATATTCTAGCAAAACATATGGCATTACTTGAATAGATAGCTGTACTGGTTTTGGCCAACTATAATCCTGAACATCTGAGATTTCAGATCGCTTCAAAACTTATTTTTGTTCATAAATTGATTTTGTACAATAGCAGCAAATTTCTCGGAAGACCAATATTTTTAGGAGCCAAGAAATAGTGAAAAAGAATTATAAGCAAAATTTGGAAAATATTGTAAGTGCAACAAGATCCAATTCACTACAGGCCCTGAAAGGAAATCACGGATATGGTTTGGTTAAACACTTTGAACTTAGTTTTTCATGGTATGCTTTCTAAGAAAAATTTGATATCCACAAACATAACAGTAACAATAAAACAGTAATAAGCTCTCTTCTATCTGCAAGATATACAGTAAATTACAATGAAATTTTGATATTTTAAAAAAACAAGAAATATAGTACAAGTACAAATATAGTTATAGCAGATGAGAGTGATGACAAAATAAAACAAAACAAGAAGCCAAAATCTTTCAATTTGCATCTACAAGTCCAAATTTAATTTTCATATACAAGACTAGTTGATGACAGTTACATTAGTATCTCAAGGAAATTGAGTGCTGGTATTATTTTCAATGGGATCCTCTAAGTGGGAGGTTCGACATGGTCAGCCACAATCGGGGTACTATTATATAAAAATTTTTATTGGAAACTGACCTTAAGTTTTAAAATGGCAAAGTCAGTACCAAAATAACTACAGTAGAAGGCGAATAAATAAACTCCAAGAAAAACGGAAAGGAGGAGACAACAAAAACATATCAAATGTAAATCAGTAAGTTTAAGTACAGGAAGTGATGGAAAGAAGTGCGGCATGAGAAAGGAGAAGTGAAACAGTGACCAAAACAAAAAATGATAGAAAGAAAAACTGGCCAAAAAAGGAACTAATAGGGAAAAAGAAGATTAGAAGTTAAAAGAGAGAAAAACAGAAAGGAAGAACGAAGAGAAAATAAAAAATGGAATACACCATGAAAAAGAAAGGAGGCGAGAAATAATAATAATAAAAAAATAGGATGAGTGAGGTACGGAAAAGGGCCAAGAAAGATAAAAACAAAGAATAAAAAAAGGTTAAGAAACGGAAAAGAGAGAAGAGAGACTTAAATCTTACATTAGGTATTCAGTAGGAATATTACATAACTCACCATTCAACATTTTGGATAACGGTGGATAACGGTGGATAACGGTACTAATATGTTATTATTGTAAGATTAATACTAACTGGCTCTTGACAAGACACAATGATTCAGTTTCAGAAAACTTCCAGGTTTAGATAGTAGACCTTACATTTTAAATTCTTCTGCAATTTTAAGCTTTCCCTTTTCACTGGAAGACTTCCTCGACAGTTACAAACTTTTTGGACATATTTCCGGACCTTCCCGATAGTTTCAGATTGCTGGACAATGGGACACGCATCGTACTTCAATAAGGCAGTGACGAACTTCTACAGCAGCTTTTCAGTTAAAACAACCAACGCCATGCTTCTATGGCTAGCTGTTCTATTGTAGTTTGTTTCTAAAATAAATGTTCTTAAATTTAATCAACTTTTTGTATTCTTAAAATCCATTTTGGAAAGAGTTAAAGTAGGGAAAAATTAAGTAAAATATCGATATTCAATCGAGAAAGAACAATCCAATCCAAGCAATAGGTAAATCTCGGTGTGTAAAGGGATTTTGCATCAGGTGGATTCTATAACTTTTGGTGCATGCAGAAGAAGAATTCCAATGACAAACTAAATAATTCCAAAGTTTTGCTGAAGATGGTAAAAGAAGGTATAGTACCTATAATTGGTCCCATAGGTGAAATATCGAAACTAAGCTTTATCAAAGCCCAAATTCTTATTGTAAGGACCACCATCTGTTCTGTAATATTACAGATACTCAGCATGTTATTCAAATAAATTAATAAAAGAGATTATGATTTTTTATGGCAAAGCAAAGATGCATAAGGAGCAAACCTGTGAAGTTGCAATTTGGACTCAAAGCTTGTAAGCCAACCAAATCAAAACAAAAGTTTATCATGCTGTTGATCACTATTTAAAGTCTTCATTTCCAAAATAGATAATGTAACTGCTAGAAAAGCAAAAGAAGGATATAAAATAATAATTAATTTCCCCAAATCCAATGCGGTTCACAGACTCAAGTATCATCAAGAATAAGAAGGTTTTGCTCAAAGTCCTATACAGCTTTTGTTATTCCTAACGATACTTACACGGGCTAAAGATCTGGGCATGGTTACTGTTAGTATATTAATAAATTTCTTACTTTTTTTGGTATATACGTATGTAAATCAATTTAATCTGATTTTTGGCAAATGAGAATTATTTAGCAGTTAAGAATTTTT
>VTPC01000810.1:0-14402 GCA_011009095.1 Ignelater luminosus
AATTATAGCTTAAATAAAAACTTCGGTTAGACTGTATTATTAAGCTCGTAATTACCTACAACTTCTTCCTTTACACATTTTTTCTAAAGTCAATAATAACAGAGCTATAGGCACCAAACGAAATAACAAAAAAATTATTTTTGGAAGATATCTAGTTAGCCATGCATTTTTTCCAAAATAACAAAAAGCTTATTAAATTGAGCTCGTAAAACTGTAATTCTTTACCGATTTAATCGTCTCTCTATCTCCGCTAGTTTCCGAGATCCCCATACTAAACATTGGAAAAAACTCACCCTGTATATGGCCCCATTGTACGTCGGGGAAATGATAAAACCTAACCCAATCCAACCTAATTGGTTGTCGTTATCGCCTCTAGCGACGCACGCAAAGTGATTGTTTATCCCATTGGTTTATCTGATTTTATCCTTTCTGTGACGTCACAAAATTACAGCGGTAAAACAAGTTTGAATCGCGAAGTAAGTTGTTTTTTTGTAAATATTTGACTATCAATGACATCTAAACAATTGTCAATCCTATAGCCTACTTGCTTAGATTTTGGTTCAGAAGTAAATACGGATAACAGTTCTTATTCATTGTAATCCAACAATATTCTGCATGTACGATAGAACAGCAAGATCACTAGAGATTTTGTTGGTGCTTAATACCATACAATTACAACTTACAATTAGTACTGCTCGTTGTGACTGTCTAATACCAACTACCAACAAAATTATGTAAACATCTATGTATAAATTTTAGAAACATAAACAGACCTACAAACATTTATCTAACTACATTTTTCCAAAATGCTTTAACCGTTAATATTTACTGTATTTACATTAGTTGTTTTATTACATATCCTATTTACAGTTTAACATTACCATGTGCTTTTTACATAACGAGTACTTTATTTACATGAATCAATATTACTTATTACTTATACTCCTTACAAACTAATGATGAGACTGGTTACTAATGTAAATATAACTTATGTTTTGAGTATTTTAAAAGACAACAGCAAATCACGTTTGTTACAAAGCATGCTAGCAACGTTGTTACTAATATCACAATATATATAAAAAGCTCGTTACATCAAACAATTTGTTCTTAAAGAATAAAAATTAAATTTACACTTACGATTAAGTAGTTAGTTACAGTAGTACTGAGGTCCTTCCGCCAAGTTTTAAAAAGCTTTTGCAACGCAAGCTTTTTTAAATTGTATTACATAAATTTATCTACCAATTAAAAGAAGGCTCATATTTTTAATAGATTATTTGTGACTAGAGTCTACATAGATATAATTAGTTTTTTAAATAGAACTATATTTCTACTTTATTAAACATTACAACTTCTGTATAATATTCTAAATAATGCATGTACATTAACGCAGTACTTGTAGTTCTTCATAATTCATCTTTACTTGGATCCCCGACAATGTTATCATATTCCTTTAGAGGTAACGACTGCCAAAATTCTGTAGGTGCTAATTCATTTTTAGTAACCATTTCTATTTCATCATTGTCAATGTACAAATAACGAAATCCATCTGAATCTATCACCGGTTCCCACGTAATACCATTTGAAGTAGGTTTTCCATCTTTAGCAAATGATGTGACAAAATCTACCAGAAGTTCTTTAATTCTTTCATCAGACTCTGACAATTTACCTCCAGGAAATATAAATCCATAAAAATTTGCTGTATATACCATTAGAGTATCGCTTCCGTGACTAACACCATACTTCTCAGGACCAAACATCTGGTCAAAAACTCCTTCTCGTTTTTCCACATTATATCCATAAATTAAAGAATAAACTGGTGATTTCATCATTTTGGCTTGTAGTCTTGCCGACTCTTCTAAACTCAAATAGAAGTATCTATCACCAATAAGTTTTATAAACGATTGGATATTATCTTCTGTTACTTCATTACCGTCAAGATAAAACTTTTTGATTTTTTGTGCAACAGAAGCCTTATCTGATTCAGCTACAGTATGGATGTAATCTAGTACATAAGGTAAAAGAGTATTCCAATGTTTATTAAGGTCATCATACTGGTAATTCAAGCCCTTAATACCATAAATTCCCTCTTCAGTAGTTCCTGTAATAATCCACGGTACATCTGTAATATTCCCAGATTTTAAAAGTTTATGTGGATGGTCTGTTATAAATGCGCCAGGTAATTCATCTTCAACTACTGGAGAAAATGGTGCCAACGGAAGTATACCAATTGGTGTATCGTACAATTTCTGAACAATCTGCCTTGCTGATCTTCTCTTTAAACAACTAATTAATTTTTCTCTTGATGAATCATCGCAACCAATAGATGCAGCTAGACGTTTTGCTTCTTTTAACGGAGCTTCATGAAGGGCCCATGGTGCTAATGCAGTCCCACCTTGAGAAATACCACGATGGAATAGTCCCCTTGAGAGTGGAGAGAAATAATGAAAATGAGCACATGATGCCCCAGCAGATACACCAGAGAGAGTTACTGAGTTTAGATTTCCTCCGAAGCTCGTAATGTGTTTCTGAACCCATCGAAGAGCCATTACTTGATCTTTCAAACCCATATTTCCCGAGACTACATCGTCTTCAGTGCTTAAAAATCCCAGAGGTCCTAGTCTATAACTCATAGACACGTAAACAACATTTCTATCCATTAGGTATTCAGGACGAGCTATACTTGGATCTCCAAATATAAACGAACCAGCATGAGTATGTACTATTACATCTAAATCGGGTTCGTCATCTAATTCATCGTCTGGAACGTATACGTTCAGGTATAAACAATCTTCACTTCCAGTAATCTGACCAGTTCCCCAAGCTAAATGTAAACAAGTATGTACGATGTTTGCTTCCCATATTCCAGTCCATGGTTCTACTTCAGAAGGTTCTTCGAATCTCAACTCATCTACTGGAGGTTTTGCGTAGGGGATTCCTTCAAAAGCGGCAAATTTGCGGCCACCATAGGATTGTAGATAATGTCCCCTGACTTTTCCCAGAGAAATTTCTACCATGGGACGATCTTCTCCCAGTGATAGGCTAACTGCAACAGTAAGACGTTTGTATATAACTTCACATTACAATAAATGATATGAATAAGAAGAAATGTTAACTGTATGAACAGCATCTTATTGTTATAGCCACAATGAGTAAAGAAATTACTGTCACTGAAAATCATTGATGTGAGTGTACAATGTGTTCATTAATGATTGAACTAGCCACTTCTCAAAGATTTTTTATTGACAGCTTATGTATTAGTGTGATAACAACTAATGGTTGTGAACCAGAATAACGTTGCTTATGCAACCCGATATGCCCAAAATTATATATCTCAGAGATTAGGTTTGGCATACTTGTTGCAGTTTGTCAATCACGTGACATTCAGTCATATTTTAACACCCTGTAGTTGCTTGTTTAACTAGGCAAGTTTGCATTTTTGCCGTGTTGAGTATATAATTTTTTCTTGAATTGCCTAAAATTGACATTTTTTTATTTAACAAACGAATCGAATCCAAGTCGAATCAAAAAATGTCTCAGGCAAAAGTTATTTGCTTTTTGGCATAGAACAATGAAAGAAACATATAGTTTATCATTTAAAAAAGAAGAGTTAGCCATGATGTGACCTTGAAAATGTTTATCAGAAAACAAATTAATAATGTCTTTTGTTTCTCCCTTGAAACCAAATAACATTTGGATTAGAAATGCATTTTTTAAGGTATTCTACTGTCTCAATCTAAGAAATGTATAATCTACAGGAAAACAACAACTAAGGTGTGGAAAATCAAATTGTAAATGTGTTTAATTTGCTATAAGTTTCCACAAGAGTCACAAGTTATATGAAGATTGTCTACTTTAATTGAAAGGTAAGTCAAAAGTCCCTCTACAGGTTTCAATCTGTGATTGTTAGTGGTGATTGTTCTTAAGTATCACAATAAACTAGCAACTATGTATCATGAATTTGGAAGTAAAGTACTTATGTCTGAAAATTGTTATACTATTGATGAAGGACTAGATAAGTTGTAATTGTGAAGATAAGAAAACTATCATTTTGGACTGACAAAAAATAATCTACTTGTTAATTGTAATATAATTAGTTTTTCGATGTGCTTTTTTCTATTTATATTTAATTGGTAGAAAGTACGTTACATTATATTTCATTGGTGACTTTGAAATTCGACGATCAAATTATATTTATGATTAAATTTACAGCTAACACACAAAAAAGAGCTAAAAGTTTTCACATCAGAAAAAGAACTGCACTTTTCATCTTTGAAAGCAGAAGATCTTTGAGAAAATATCTGTGGGATCATGTAACAATCATTCTTCTATGTGCTTTGTTAAAAGATCGATGAGAATTATCTTTTAAAGCAACACCACACGATTGTAAAACCTTTTAGCTATGGTATTTGTTGCAGATCATTTATGAGCATTAATTGATACAGTAAAGCAAAAACTTAAGCATTTTTAATTCTTATGCTTTATATTTGATAATGAGCGAAAGCCCCGTGCTTAAGCTTAAATTTGAGTCACCATGTATAGGGTAAGAGGTTTTTTTACTTTACACCTATAAGAGTTAATAATTGAGAAGAAATAAAATAAAATCTAATCCATTCTATTATAAAAGCATAATTTTCTTTTTAGCAAAATTAATGAAAAATCCTCACCAAAGCATAATATAATCACAACACTTATCCTTTGCGGTGACATGTTAGCCGAATTGCTATACAATAAACAAATCATTTATTAAAAAACAGTTTTATATCTGTAACGAAAATGCGTATCAATTTGACGCTGATAAATAAGTATGAAGATAATAAAAAATATAACTTTGCTTAATTACGTAATATACTAAGTAGACTCGATTAAAGAATCTACTATCATGTCTTACTTCTGGTGATATATAAGCGACCTCTTCTTTATAACACCGACCTTTTTTGACCATACGCATAATAATACTTTTATTCTTTTTTCATTTTGTTTTTATGATCCTGACAGTAATAAATATTAAATTACATATAGAAAAATTACATTTTTGAACAGATATTAGACAGAATTTGCACAAAGCTGCTTTTTAGAACAAAACCAACTTAGCTCTTTATTTAACTTATACACTATATCAAGAAAGTAACGCCCAGAATCATTTATGGCATTTGTTCTACTTTTTTAGAAAATTGTTCAAACAAGTCGACTCTTCTTTTTTATTAGAATCATAAGCAAAAAAGTTCTTGTTTCAAGTTTCAATGAATGTTATTTTATAAAGAAATAATACAATTTTGAAGTTTTTACCGAAACAGCTCAAGTACTACAGTATTTTATCCATGCAAAGCAAAATGGTGTCCTGTCAAAACATCTCAATCTTTTCCGTTTCAGTTTCATTATTAAATAATTCTATTTTGTAGCATTTGCCTATAGAATATTGCATCTGAATTAATTTAGAATATAAGACCAAAAGTGGAGAAAATGAAATGGAGATTTAAATGTGCCGCCTTTCTTATTTTATTGATATCAATGGATGCATTCAGCAGACTCAACAATTAACAAACGGTTGAATAAGATTATGATGACACGCTTCGCTACCAACTGCTACATTTTTCATTCATTGACAGCCTGGACGTTTCAGAGCGGTTAAAGTTGTAACTTTCATTTTTTGTTTCCGTTACATGTGTGGTATTTAATCGGTGCTGTCGTGGTATGATTTTTTCATAGTCCGGTCTCGAGCGCCCGCGAAACGGTCGACCTGGAACCAGTCGGTGCGGTAATGCACTGAAGCAGAATAGTAAGCAGCACTCCGTATACTCCATCTGCAAGTGCCGCCGGGTCAGGGTCGGGACCTGGTGCTGGCAGAGTTTTTCCAATTTTCTCAGCCTCTTCCGAATCGACCTGCACCTGGGAGGTAGGTCGCCAACTCCATGAACTCCTCGGCTGATGTCCGCGCCTGAGGCTCCGCGGTATCGCCACCTCCAGCTGCTGAATTTCTGCTTCCGTCCGTTACCGCATTGATGCTCCTTTACCTTTCCCATCCTCTCCCTTCCTAAAATCCTCTCACGGCGCGAACCGTGGGGGGTTGTGTTTCTGAAAAAAACCGTTAACCACACCCACCTTCCCTCCAATATTACCCATATCCAATCAACTCCTTTCCCACCAACCATCCTTCCAATCAAAAAATCATCCACCCTACCTCGCTCCGACATCTACGACAACATCTCCAACGCCGCTACCGCTCCTCCGCATCAACAATTATCCACGATGACGGCTTCCGACAATTCAACAAACTCCAATTATACAACACCAACCAGCTAATTCATCCAACATCTACAAGTACCGCCGCGAGCCAACGAGCCAACAAAAATAATCCAGCGTCCCAAGCCGACTTCACTGCCTTGCCACCAGCACCAACATCAACTCCAACTGCACCAGCTCCATTCAATGGACGAGCAGCGTTACTGGCCAGAATACCACCTCCAGAATGCTTAAGAGAGACTTACAGTCTCTAAAGCAGTCGCGCTACGCGCGACAACTGCGATGATCTGCCTGCCTGTATGATTTTGTACTTTTTGTAGTTTTCTGTTGTTGAAGAAGTTTTTGGTACTTGTTGCGAGTTCACACTGAGAGGTTGATTATCTTTTGGTAGCCTCCCATTTTATGAAATCAATTTAGGGTTAATAAACTTTTCAATTTTTATTTAGTATAACAAACGAGACACAGGGTATAATTCTTCAAACTTTTATTTTTATTATTGCAGTATTTTGAGCTCTCACAGCTGTGGGTTGGTTTCTGGTTAACTTATTTTAATATAAATCTAGTTAGCAAATTGATAAGGGTTTTTTTCTTATTATGATTTAGTAATTGTAATTTAGATTTCTCTTTTAATTATTATGTTACAAAATTCCCTTTGTATATGATATTTGAATCAGTGGTCAAGCGAAATTGGTAAATGTTAGTTCTTACTTGTTCATTTTTTTAAAACTCGCCCATGTGTGGTTTTTTTTGTTTATGGTTTAACCAAAATGAATTAAAGTTGAGATTTATATACCATCCCATTTGTAAGCTTATTTGGTTTCCTTTAACTTTAAATTATGATTTACAATTACGTCCTCGTTGAGGTATTGAGACTTCATCGTTTGATACCTTAACATTGCTGCTTGATCATATTGTTGTTTTATCAGAACTTCTCATCCCCCAAATCTTTTTTTGATTATTAAAAATTTAATTTTTAAATTCCGGGATTCTGATTGGATTGTGTCCGCGTCATAGATCTCTTAGCTTGTTCCGCGCAATAAGGTCTTTAATAAACCGGAAGGCTCCAGGTAGCCAATCTCGCTGCCGTTATTTGTGTCCAGGGATGCTTAAAATTCGGAGTGTGTGACAAGCCTCATTCAAGCGAGGGAAGTGGGGTTGTTTTGTGTTTTTTTTATTTAGGTCTCACGGAAGGTATATTTTTTTCATTAGCTTGTTACCACACCTGTGATTTCATCGGTTGTGTATCACTGAAGAATTTATTCTCGCGGTAAGAAAATTTTTGAGTTGCAGTAGAGGGTTAAGCAAGTTGATGATTTCTGCCTTAAGTAGTTACATTCCTCAAGGAGTCTATGTTTTTGTTTTGTTCTACTCCCGATCAACATCTGCCTCGGAATCCTTATCTTCGATTTGAATGGAAACTTCTGCTTGATTCGTAAAGAATTGGATGCTGCACACATGGTGGACAATTAAAAGCTGGTTTTACTTTAAGAATATTGCCGTCAAATATTTCAAATAAGTATAAATTATTATATTTAACTTATTTCAATTTGTTTGCATTTAGTAACTTTTATCTTATCTCACTTAGACGCATTTATACGAAGTTTAATTGTATGCTTTAACAGTTTTAATTCACATTTTTTTTTTATTTTATTGCTGAGTTAAATAACTTAGGAAGCGTGGGTTAGGAGGGGTTTATTTTCGAGCGTTTCTTTCAGATTCATCCCGTCCCGAATTACAGCGCTGTACATCAGAGGCGGATTCGTGGTAAGTCTGAGTTGAAAACACTTTGAGAAATCATCTGTTATTACTACTACATCTTTAACACGCACACACCACATTAATCGAGCTTGCGATTTAGAATATATAACTAACAAATTGTGGCACACTAGCGCCAGATTCAGATTAAACAATCTAACACTCCTTGACTTTTACATTATTAACATTAGGTACATTAAAAATCGCTATTATTGCAAAATGTGTCAGTTGTTTTCTTCTACTGGAATGTTCGTTAGTTAAACTTTTAGTAAACATTTTTTTTCTTTTAAACCTTGTGGTATTTCCAAATATACTTCGCTATCAAGCTTACTATTTAAATATGCACTTGGTATATCTAGTTGTTTTACACTTCATCCTTTCTGTACTGATTGTGCAAGTAAAATTTTTATGGTTGTTAACCTGGCTACTGCTGAATAAACATCGATAAAATTATTATTTTCTTGGAAACCTGTAGCAACTATATGAGCTTTTTTACCTCCATCTTTCTTTGTCTTAAAAATCCACTTTGCATCAATCACTAGCTTTCCTTCTGGGAGAGTAGTTACTGTCCACATGTTCATTTTGTTATGGGTTTCTTAATCATTTTCAATTGCTTCTTGTCATTCTTCATCTCTACTTAACGTTTCTTCATATGTTCTACGATCTTCTTTTTCCGCTACTAAATAGAACGCTGTGTATAGTTCATACTTATTTAGGTACTGTGACTTCCTTATTCTTCTATTACTTTTTGCAGTTACATCACCATTTTGTTTCTTTTTCTCTTCGCTTTCTTCTCTTTTATCTTCTCTTATGGTTTCTTCTTTCTTTTCACTTATACTTTTTTCTCTTATGGTTTCTTCTTCTATCTCTTCTTTCCTATAGTATATCGCATTTTCTACTGTCTTGTTTACATTATACAATATTTGCGATTCATCAAATTTTACATCTCTTGATGCCATAATTTCATCAATTACCTATATCCATTCTTTCCATATCCAACCATTCTAGTTTTTCGTGCTCTTTGATTTAATTTAGAATTTCTTGACAATGTTACTGTCTAAGATTTCGCCTTAAAGACTCTTATTATATCTAGTTCTAATTTTCCTATAAATATATTGGCAGAAATTTTATTATTAATAGCTGATGATGGACAACGGTTCAATTGATGCGCAACACATATTATTGCTTCACTCCGTAAGCATTTTGGCAGTTCTGTTTTTATCATGAAAAATGTGAACAAAGATGAAAGAAGATATTTGTTTTTTGCTAACAACAAAGTTCTTCTATGAGAAACTATTCAACCTACAAATAAAGAGGTCTGTAAAAATACAGTGTGGTTGATTTTGCATTACATTCTCATTAGTTTTGCTGGGATAAAGTTTTTCAAGAAACTCTAAACCTTGACTTAGATAATTTCTTGCCCTCTTTGCAACAGTCTAAGATAAAAGGCACATCACTCATAAAACTAAAGGACAGCTATTTGAAGAATAAGTTTTTTAAATGACACACCCTGTATTTTACTGAATAATTAGAATGTGTCCTTTACTTTTTCAATTGACCAATAAACCTATATGTACATGTTAGGAATTATTAATGTTATTGTAACATTATTGTAACCGCAGGTCCCTGAAGAAGTTTAAAATAATTAATTTAAACGAAGTCTTGGATATATAAAGAAACAATAAATAAAACTAAAACTTACACATATCCATTATTATAAAGTGAGACTAAATCAAAATTTAAATTCAAGGCAATTCTAATTTATTTAATCTAACTGTTGTTGCTCAATGCTTGCTTGACCGTCGCGATGCGAAGATCGAGAGGAGAATCCGTAATCAATTAATAGACAAGAATTGAAGAAAGTGCGTTTAAGTCAACATAATATGATTTTTTTACGTTCTGATTTTTTCTAATTACAAATATACGTTACGATAATTTTGAAAGGTAGTCAGAATTGGTTTGTTTCTTGGGGTTTTCGTGTATCTGAGTTTAACGTTCTCTTACGTAAAAAGCTATGCAATCAAGTTGATTTATGATTCACATTTCGTAGTTTTGCTATTGCTTGTAGTTTTTCAGAATTAAAGTGCTACAAATGCTCACCAAAAGATATAACCACAACTGTTATCCAACGCTGCGACATGTTTTGTAACTTGCTATAAACTGATCAACTACTTCACCGGAACTGCGATGACTTGTGTATGGGATGAAAAAACAACTTAAAATTTACTTTGAGTTAAGTGGTTGTATTTGTACTGGATATATTTGGTTTTTGTAGATTTTTTGTTTCTCGTCAATGAATTATAATAATATTTTGTTTAATAATTAATTACCGATCTGCAGAAATAATTTTATCAAACTATAGTATAATTCCTAATTGCAAATGATAGCACGTAAAAGCTTGTTTGGAATTACCTATAGAGCAAAAGTAGACTTTTTTAATTCCATTATTCGGAATAGGTAGACATTGATCAAAATAAACAATCAAGCAAGGAAACATACGAGGTCTGTTCAAAAAGTATCGCGAATTTTGAATTTCCGCGGGTTACGTATATTCGATTTTCGATTTTTTTGTGGCGTTATGTTGGTACTCATGTCCCTCACTTATGTTGACAAGTTCGGCCATTTTGAATGTTCAGTTAATTTTTGACAGCTGTTTCGCTTGGACGTGTTTTGGCTCGTCTTCGATTTTTGTTTATTCCAAAAAATGAATCAAAAAATCTGTATCAGATTTTGTGTGAGAAACAAAATTAAGTGCGCGGACGCATTCCGAATATTGACTGTGGCATATGGTGAAGCTATCTTGGACCGAAGCAACGTTTATCGGTGGTACAAAATGTTCTCAGAGGGCCGAGAAGATGTGAACAACGAAGAGCGTGCTTTTGGTTTTGCTTACAGTTTTCTTCGATTGCAGGGGCGTGGTGCATAATGAGTTCTTGCCACAGGGTAGAACGGTCAATAAGAAATATTACCTGCAAGTTATGCGCAATTTGCGCGAAGCAATCCGCCAGAAACGCCGGGATTTGTGGAAGAACAAAAATTGGATTTTGCACCATGATAACGCCTCTGCTCACACATCGTTGCTTGTGTGCGAATTTTTGGTCAAAAACAACACGCTAATGATGCCGCAGCTACCGTATTCCCCATATCTGGCCCCCTGTGACTTTTTCTTGTTCCCGAAACTGAAGAGGCCCATGAAAAGACGACGCTATGCTACGATTGAGGAGATAAAGACGGCATCGAAGGAGGAGCTGAACAAGATCACAAAAAATAATTTTTTGAAGTGCTTCGAGGATTGGAAAAACGTTGGCACAAGTGTATAATATCTGATGGGGATTACTTTGAAGGGGGCAAAATAGATATTCATGAATAAATAAATAATTTTTGAAAAAACACAAAATTTGCGATACTTTTTGAACAGACCTCGTATACGTACTTTGGTGTATTTTTGTTAGCAGTGTTACCAGAACCAGTAACTATTACTGTTGATTGATATGTCAATCAACGCTATTACAGTTGTTAGGTAAGCAATCTTTCATTCCTGCATGAGCCTTAGACATGATTACTTCCTAGTTTTAGTCAAATTCCCATTGCAGAAGTCGGATATTTAAAAAGTGAAGTGACCCAAGTCTGATCATTTAGCATCCTTTTTTAATATACATATTTATAGGAATTGACAAATAATTTATTAAACAAATTTCGTATGTAATTTTATTAATTACAACATTACATCTTCCGTTAATACTAAATTTCATGAATATTAATGCAGTGTTTGTTAATTCATCTTACTAGAAACCCTGACAACGTTATCATATTTCTTTAGAGGTAAAGACTCCCAAAATTCTACAGGTGCTAATTCATGTTTAGCAACCGTTTTTACTTCATCGTTGTGAATGCATAGATAACGAAATTCATTTAAATCTGTTACCGGTTCCCACGTGATACCATTTGAAATCGGTTGTTCATTTTTAGCAAAAAATGTTACAAAATCTACCATAAGATCTTTAATTCTTTCATCAGATTTTGGAAATTTATCTTCTGGAGATGACATTCCGGCAGAGGGTAATGTATATAATAAAGCAGCATCACTAGTATGATCAACACCATACTTCTCCAGACCAAAGACTTGATCAAAGTTTTCATTTCGTTTTTCGAGTTTATATCTATAAATGTAAGAATAAACTGGCGATTTCGCCACTTTGGCATGCAGTCTTGTCGACTTTTCTAAATCCAAATGAAAGTATCTATTGCTAAAAAGCTTTATAAGCGACTGCACATTATCTTCTGTTACCTGATTGTTGCCAAAATAAAACTTTTTTATTTCTTGCGCAACAGAGGTTTTATCTGACTCAGCTGCAGTATGTTCATAATCTAGTACGTAAGATAAGACAGTATTCCAATGTTCATTAAGGTCTTCGTAATGAAACCCAAAACACATAATTCCAAGAATTCCTTCTTCAGTGGTTGCTTCAGTTATCCATGGTGCATCCGTAATATTCCCCGATTTTAAAAGTCTATAAGGATAATCTGTTATAAATGCGCCTGGTAGTTTATTTTCAACTACGGGAGAAAATGGTGTTACCGATTTTTAAATCGTGTGAGCTCTGAATAATTTGACTCGCTGATTTAAGCAGTTAATTAGTTGTTATGTTGAAGAGTTATTGCAACCAATAAATGCAGCTAATCGCTTAGCCTCTTTTAAAGGAGCTTTACGAATAGCCCATGGCGCTATTACAGTTCCACCTTGAGAAATTCCTCGATGGAATACTCCTTTTGGCAGTGGGAAGAAGTATTGTAAGTGGACACATGTGGCCCCAGAAGATAAACCAGCGATAGTTACAGGGTTTGTGTTTCGTCCAAAGCTTTTGATATGTTTCTAAATCCAACGAAAAGCCATACTTGATCTTTCAAACCCATATTTCCCGAAACTACATCATCTGAGCTTAGATATCCCAGAGGACCTGGTCTGTAATTCATAGACACGTATACAACATCTCTATTCATTGGATATCCTGGACGAGCTAAGTTCGGATCTCCGCCATAAATGTACCACCATCAATATGTGCTACTACATTTAAATTGGTTTCGCCATTAATTGTAGCATCTGGGACGTATACATTCAGGTATAAACAAACTTCATTGCCAGTTCCCTAAGATAATTGTAGACAAGTATGTACTATATTTGCATCTCATATTCCCGTCCATGGTTCTACTTTAGCAGGTTCGTCGAATGTCAAGTTGCCTATTGGAGGTTCTGCAAAGAGGATTTCTTCGAAAGCACCAAATTTTGTTGATAATGTCCTCTGACTTTTCCCAGAGAACTTTCTACAATCGGACGTTCTGCCAAAGATAGACTAACTGTAAAAATAAAGTGTTTAATAAATAAAACGACAAAACTACGAGCAACACCTGATCGCTGTAGTTGAGTATCTTGAATAAAGCAATTGTTGTAGTAAATGCAAGAAAAACGTTTTTTTGATTAAAATAGTTGCCTTCTTTAATTTTACTTTGATTGGTTTTAAACAAATTTCTTTTGAAAGTGTACGCTATTGAAGTGCTGGATTTTGGAACCTTTTAATCAAGCACAAGATAACTTGAGTTGGAAAAGGTAAGAAAACTATCATTTTGTACAAATAATTTATTTTTCTAACTGTAATAAAATTAATTTCTCATTTATTCTTTTGCTTTGAGATATTTGATGCCATAAAAGAATATTTTGTGGATGACTCTAAAATTTACAAACAATACTTAATACAGTAAGATAATAGAATAAGATTTAGTCTGTGAAAATTCTCCTATTCTACGCAACTTATTTTAGAAGTTAAGGACAAAGATAATAAATTTAATTTTGCTTATAATTTACGTAACCTGAGATCGCTTGAAGGATCTACTATTAGGGTGGGTCTGGACAAAGTGAATAGCTTAACTTGAGAACTCGTCTAAACGAGCTCTAAAGGACTAATCTAGATTCACTCTTTACGAAAATAAGAACTGGTACATCATAACTGGTACAAGATGCATGACTCCGCAGTAAGCATGGTGAACACAGGATCCAATCTTCCAGTGGTGTATGGCTCATTGCACGCTTGACAGAAATATTTAGTAGTAGATTCTTTCTGTTTTTGCAATTGATATTTGGGCAAAATATTTCTAAGCTTTCTCTGAGCTTTTACAATTGATTTCTTCATTTCTTATGATAGCTTGTGGCTTGTTGTTTCTTTACATTCCTCTATCCTCTTGGTTGATCTTCGGATAACATTTTTCTAAGATTTTTCTTAGCGTTTTCGACTGACTTCATTTTTTTCTTAGATTACGGTAAACACATCAACTATTGAACAAGAACAAATATCAAATGGACTAAAGCTTTTGGATGACCCAGGTTGGGCAGTAGAATCATGCACTGGACTTGA
>VTPC01000810.1:39212-254605 GCA_011009095.1 Ignelater luminosus
TTTACTTCCTTCTCTTCAATTACTTTCTTCCCAACAGATTCATGCATAATTGTGGATTTCCTTTTTAAGTTTTCTGTATGACTGTCCAAGTTTCCCAACAGTTCTTTTTTCTTCCTTTTCGTCATCTTTCTGCCATTACTAGATAATCTACTATGTGATATTTCACACTCAACCCTCTTAAGAATGTCATAGATGATTGTATGCAGAATCCCTTTTGGCTTTAAACAAGTGACTGCAAATAGTTTTCCATGCTCACCATGTTTCATATAATATTCGTCAATCAATCCTCTGCAACTATCTCTATTAAGTTGTTCCACATTCAATGATAATAGTTAAGACATCAAAATTGTGGGTGCAGTTCAAACATGGCAATCTGATTTTCAAGTAAATTTGGAACATACTGTATACATATTAAATTACAGAGTTGTTTATTTTTATAGCTGTTGCAAGTTACTTTTTTTGGGTTTAGTTCTTGAATCATTTTCTTAATCCTGTTCTACTTTTAGCAATGAATATAGTATCATGATAGTATTTGATATAAATCTCCAGATTTATTAAGAAATAAGTTCAGACATTTGAAGTGAATGAATAAAACAAAGCAAAAGATGTATATCATACAATATGTTATCTCAAAAATAATTGTAATAAATATAAATAGAATCTGATGAAGTATTCCACTTCAATTGTACAACAAGCGTAACAATTATCTTTGTAAATTTTACTACTATAATGTATATAATCGTAAATTTTTATACAAATATGATATGATGGGTTGCATGTGCAATTAATAAAATATGTGTAGATTACTTTTTAGATACTGCAGTTCATGATAAATTTATTGTTAAATAAATATTGTAATAATACTAGTTGTTTAATTTACATTTTGTCTAAAGTTCCTTAAACATTTGCTTATCACACCACTGACTACATTCTATTACACAATAAAAAGTAGGATGAAGAATAAGTAGAACTAATTATCAAAGTGATAACTGAACTTGAATTGCATACACAATTCTCTCTCATCTAGCTTAATTAAAACTTGGCAATGGAAAGTTTTCTGATATTTATACTATTTTGTGTTTACAAATCAAAAAATAAAGAAATTAAAAATCTTAACTTTGCATTAATGTATTCTGATGACGTCAGACATTTGTTTTAAATTTACATAAATGTCTTGTCATTCTTTCATTAAGTTACCCATAAATAACATGTATATTGTTACAGGGAAGTACAACGAACTGCGGGAGTATCAACAACAGATCTGGTTGGTCGTATGTTATTGCTGACACGACAGCATTTTCGACAAGGAAAATTTGAATATGATGTAGCAAAAGAACATTCATCAACCATGGGACAAGATTCATCAGCAAGATCACCGTGGACAGGTTGTTCACAATTTTTACCAACCACACAGAAGATAATTCAGTTTTCAGATGGAAAATCACCGAAACCTGGAGATAAAATAGTTTATGTAGCAGGAGCCTTTGATCTCTTCCATGTAGGCCATTTGGACTTTTTAGAAAAAGCAAGACAGCATGGAGACTATTTAATAGTAGGCTTACATACAGATCCTGTAGTAAATAAATATCGTGGGTCAAATTATCCTATAATGAATCTCCATGAAAGAGTTCTAAGCGTGCTTGCTTGCAAGTACGTTTCAGAAGTGGTTATTGGTGCTCCTTACGTGGTAACTAAAGATTTAATGGACCATTTTAAGGTTGATATTGTAATTCATGGTTCAACTGAAATTGCGATCGATGAGAGTGGTAACCATCCCTATGAAGTGCCTATGCAGTTAGGAAAGTTCTTGGTTGTCGATTCTGGGAATGATATGACTACAGAGAAGATTGTTGAGAGAATTATCAGAAATCGTCTTGAATTTGAACAGCGTAACATGAAAAAGGAAAAGAAAGAATTGGCAATTTTGGAGGTTTTAAGGGAGAAGGAGAGAGAGAAGAAGGAGAAGATGATCGAACTTATTGTGGGAAACTAAAACAAACAAATGTTGGTATAAAAATAAAATTAGATTGTAATAAAAATCTGTAACTATTATTAAATCGGGTAGGTATAGGTAAGTTGGTCATTTATGGTCAGAATTGGTCATAATTATCAACTTTGGCAGAAGAAAGTGGGTACATTTGGGCATGTTATGTTAATCGGTAAATAATTACTTCTTGGCTAAAATAATTTTGAAGTTATTAATGAACATTCTTCAACGATTATACTTAAAATTACTTAACTCAAAAAAACAGCATAATATCGCAGTATTATAATAAACGCATTGCTTCAATAGAAGAAAGAAGGGGAGTGCTTATTAGTTGCCATGCTAATAAAAGTAAACATTTAGACATATTAATAATAAAAATATAAACATTTTCATATACTTAAGATCAGTATTAGTGTCTTTGGTATTATAAATTATGATTTAATGATTCATTTATAAAGTCAGTTTTAATATTTTTTGCATGAAATGAGTGCATGAGAAGCTGTGTGTTGGATTGTGAATGGTCTTCGACTAGAGTGAAACCTTTTAATTTATACAATGGCAAAGTTTAAAAAGATAATAAAAATTCATTCCAAATTTGGACCTACTTGCACAAGCCCGAATGTGCTCTGCTTTGTTCTGTTTTATAACATTTATTTTTGTTGTAAAATAGAATGGATATCAAAAAACAATATCATTAAGGCTTTATTTTAAGGTTATGTTCTACAATTCCAAATTCCAGTATTTTAGTTACAGTATTGGTTTGTTATTTGACCAATTTTTAAACATTTTATGACTGATTTACTAATCTTCTACATATTTTGAAAAAGGAGATCGAGGAAGACAAAGGAAACACGATTTTTTATTGTATATTGTTACTTTTTTATATACATGCATATGAAAGCTAATTATAAAACTTTGTATAGAAAATTTTTAATTTACCTAGTCAACACATTTTATACTCGTATTTTATTCAAACTGTTTTAAAAAAACATAATATATCAAATACTTGTTATTATTATTATTGTATAGAAGCTATAATTGTTTTAATTTTTGAATTTGTATACAAAATTTTTAATTAAAGTTTTTTTTCAGTTTTTAAGTTTTAATGTTTTTGTCTTGTACAAATATTTAATGCCACAACGCATCTAGTACTGTTATATATCATAGTAAGCCTAATCTTTTTAACATATAATTTTGAAACGAAATCGCATGCAGTTGTGGCAAATCAAGATATACTTACATTTATACTAAATTGCTATGTTGTAATGTATATACTTATCTTAAATGTGTTACTATATGTATTTGTTATTTATTGAAATGAGAATATACAGCTTCAAAAAGAATCTGACTATTTTTCTGCATAGCAATTGCAGATGGACAACAGGAAACTTTCTACAATCAGAAAATTTTTAAAAACTTCTTGGAAAGAAGTTAAACTCTTAGAAATCTTCCCTTTTATTGTTTGCAGAAATGAGGAAATAATTTGCAAACACAGCCTTTGAATTTTTCACAAATAAAGAGAAAGTGTTATGTTTTACAAAATCTGCTTTACCTATTCTAAAGGAACTCATTAAAAATAAATCAACCCTTTAATGTTTCTATTATTCTGAACCACTAGATTGTTATTGGATTAGTAGTCTGTTCAGAAAAGCAAACAAAATTAAATGATCTCTTTATTTTTTATGGATTCATTTTTAATAAATGTATTTCCTTAGAATACACGTGTTAAGAGAGAATGTACATTAATTAAATTGCCATCTAAAAGAAAACAAGTTGACCGTTTTCTAATTGCAGTTTTAGAACGAATCTTGTCAAAGTGCAGCTTTAATTATTGGGTTTCAGAATGTAGTATTTGACATCAGCTGCTTATCTGTGAAGTTAATATTAGGTTCTGGGTTGTATATGGCTGTGTTTGAGTATTGTAAACCGAGCTGTTTATCTATTAACTCAGCTTGTAAAATCTTATTGATGCTTAATGTGCTTTAAGGTTATGATTTTTTTGTCTTTTTTTTTGTAACTGCAAATATAAGCAAAACTTGATTTCTTTTTAACAAAACAAAACTAATCGGTACTAAACGTTTATGCAAAATTTCTGATCGTGCAACAGCACCAAATGCAGCTGCAGGTACAATTTTCAAAAAAAAAGGAAACACTTCCAACCTAACAAAATGAAAGCATGGCCTGTTATGACCCAGAAATATCGTGAACGAAGTATACAGACATGTGAAACACTGCACTTCGATAAAACAAATGAAGAAAAAAGTTTCTCTGAAGATGTTCCCGGAAATGTTTTTCAAACAAATGGTGCAAAATGGAATTTTATAGCAATGCAGTATAGAGTTTGCAACCATAGAATCCTACCCAAAAAATGAATCTTGAAATCACAGAATTCTATCATCACCTATCACAGGATTTTGAGATTTTCAAAAATTAATTTTTCTCTTTCATTACATTAAAAAGATTCTTCACCTAGTTTAGTATATTTTCGTCACTTCCTAATAAAACAGCATGTCCAGTCATACTTGCATTCAAGACCCAATGAGATCCTTTAGATGTTACGTCCTATTAAAGAAATGTTACATTTTATTTACATTGACTGTCACCTACAAAGTTGACTATAGGGCAATAATAAGTTCAAAGAGTCTTGAGTAAGACAGAAAATTAACACTTTTAAAAGGCAAAATAGTTGAGTTTCTATGTAACAGTGGATATCGGGGACAAATCCAAACCATATTACAGGGGAGGGGCAAGTCAAAATCATTCAAATAAATAAATACAGAAAAGGGTAGAGGCGCATAATACTCCAAAGGGTAATTTATTAATTATTACTGATAACTATAAATATCAAATTTCAAACATAAAACATTAAAAAGGTAAAAAAAGACATTGCACAACTATAAAACACCTTAAAACTGTAACGCAAACATGGGCAACATCGAAAGCCAACATGTAACTTTCAGATAACAAAATCAACTCGTCTCTGTATGTGCATTAGTGCTAATCGGTTCAATCTGTCTTTGGTCATGGTACAGCGAATCCTAGGTTTAAAAGATTTTGAGGCATTTTCTCTTTTCCTTTTAAGAGTCAAAACAGTAGTCATTACAGCATTAGATTCTATAAATAGCAAAATCTACCTCGACTTTTCATTTAAATGCTCACAAAGCAATACTGCTTACACCACAGCCACAGCCGGTGAGAAGACGACCCCGATATAAACAAAACCATGCTGCAAAATGCTTGAGCATGTGTTACAACTTGATACCCTATTGGTGGCTTGTGTTATTTCTGTTGTTAAGTTTTCAAGGTTTATTTTTAATTATATTAAACTTTTATTTTACAATAATTTCTGATTTATTTTTTTAATTTGAATTTTGTTAGTAATTTATCTTAAACTTTTTATTCTTAGAAACATGCCTTCTTCATTTTACTTCAGAAGACATTTTCTTTATTAAAGTTTCATTGTTTAGGTTGTAAGTGATTTTTCATTTTATCTGCTTGACATTAAATCTCTTTCATAGTGTAATAAAGGCGTTGCAATGTACAGGTCTGAAAATGTCTCTATGGTCTACTTGCATCTATGTACAGCTTTTGCATAAGTAATTGCATAATACATTCTTCTAATGAATGGATTAATCAAATCTACAAAATCCGATTTTGAATATTTAATATGTTTTTAAATAAACATTTTTATTACTATTATTAAGAACAATTATTGATACTTAATGTTTTGAATAATGCTATGGCTTAATACACTTTAAAATTTTTACTCATTGCAATTTCACATGTGCAATCCCAGGATTATAAATTTTTCAATCTTAAAAATCCCATCAAAGACGTTATTTTGGTTTGCAATCCCTGGTGTTGTGTTCATAATGTTTGTACAATCTCTACTTTTTTTATTATTACTACTCAATGTCCTTTTTTTTTAATTTGTTATGCTCAGGGCCAGCTTCAGATTTCTTTTTTTGTCAATTCATACTGTTTGTACTTTTAATACAAGAATCTACAGGTCCTAAAATGCAAGAAAATGTCATAAATGGTCATAAAATGGAGATACTATCATAAAGTTTACTAAAAGTGAAAGGATTTTCTTGCGTTTCTCAAATGTTTTATTTCCAGATGACAACTGGAAATTTTCAAATGAAAGGTCAATGTAAAAATTTTTTTAACTGAAAATTTCCAGTTATCGATTGAAAATCTCCACTTGTCATTTGGAAAGTTCCAGTTATAAAAATATTACATTGTCCCTTCAGGGTTTTTGTACCTTTAAAACAAATCAACTGAAGGAGATATTAATTTTTTAAATGTAGGCAAGTTTTGTTTTACATTATGCACACATCGAAGCAGAAACCACGGTGACATATTGATGTATCACATAGGATTCGTCCACATGATTTTTTTGATTCAGCTGTGGTGGGTAAACAAAGGTTTTTATGTGTTATGTACCATCAGGAGCAAGGACAAGGATCTTAATGCTTTCCATTATTAAACTCGTTTTTCTTTTCTGTATCTCTGTAACTTTAGAAAAAGAACACCAAACACTTCAAACTCTGGAGTCTATAAACTTAATTGTGGAGAGTGCAGTGCGGTTTACATCGGTAGAATGCTAAGAGATATTAATACAAGAGGAAAAGAACACTATAAAGCTATAAAGAACAATAACAACAGTAAAACTAATTTTTCAGCTTTCACAGAACACATTTTAACAATAGGCCACAATTTCTTGCCTTCTACCGATGCAACTGTGCTGCATGAAACCACAAACTTCCACAAAAGTTGCACATATGGACAATTCGAAATATCCACTTACAATAAAAATCCACACTATAAATGTGTAAACGAAAATATTTTAGAGTGACAACCCTTATTACAGAATATACAAAAATTCACATTGGAGCACCCGGTATAGTTCACCTTATCAAATAAATTTATTTATGTGACGTGTTATTCTAACAATTTAATATCTGACATCTACAGTCCACTTGTAGGACATTCAGTGAATACAATGAAAACTAATTCTAGAATTTAATATTTTAATATTTAACAATGTTGTTCTTATTTTTACTGTTTAATAAATAAAAACTTGTAACAATGGGAAAGTAAAAACCATAAATTAGAAACTTCTTCTCTGTACATCAAGATATTTTAAGGTAGGAAAACTATTGTGAAAACTTAACAACTTAGGATAAATATCTCTCCTTTTAATTACAGTTTTTTGGAATTTTGTACTCGCCTGAGGATAGTTAAAAACTAATTAGAATTAACCAAAACATGTAGCGAGCATTTGTAATTTATGTATTAATTTTAATAAAAATTTTTGTGGAGAAGACTGAACTTTTTTGATAATCGTTTTTCTTTATTGGAAGCAAAGTAAAAAATATACAGAGACCAGCAAAAAATTGAACACAAATGGAAAACTTTTTGTTAGAGTTTTTCAGAAAATTCTGTTCTTGATCAAGTCTGCTTCTATTTACACAAAAAAACGCTTGCTGTAATTTAAATATACGGGGTGTTCAAAAATACGAAAACGGCTCATAAGTAAAGCACCTTTATTTTTAAAATTATACAAAAATATTATTTGGAAGAGTTGTTTAGAACTGAAAGGAGATGTGAAATGTAAATTCACAGTCACTTACTCCCAAAAAATGTTTCAGTGTTTTTTTTTTCATTTTCTGTCACCCTGTGTACTATGGAATGGTAGAATGCTTGACGCATTTTCTTAGTATTCCCAGTAGGTATAGTCCACGATCTATTTTAAAGGAAAAAAAAAACAGATTTCTACTGTTAAAAAGAATATTGCTGTAATTGTAACAAATGGTTGTGTAGATTTTTAAATATGGTGTTATCATTAATTATCTTCGAAGTTGAATTCTGTATTTATATTTTCTTCTGTTATTTCTTCTTTATCCTTCCTCTAATTGCTGGATTTCCGTTGTTTGTTCTAATAAGTAACAGCATGGATCTGAGAGCTCTTCATTAATATCATACGCATCTTCATCTGATGTATTTGATGTAACATTGGGGCACGAGTGGCCTCTGCAATTGGTACATACTGCTGAACAAAATAAACCAACTTTTTTGCATCTACAATTATAATTGCAACCCTTTTTGCAATTACAAAAAATTGTAGTCAGTAGTATTTCTGGAGCAGGCGGTAGTAAAGTATGAATTGGCTCCAAATCGTTATCACTCATTACCTGTCTCCGGTTTTGAGCGTCCAGATTATTACCTAGCCCAGCAAACATGCATATAACGGCCAGTATACAGTCTTCCTCTGGCACTAATGGCTAAATGCTGGCAATGGCACCCTTAGCTCGGCCAGTCAATGGCCACATATATAGTAGCCATGATAAATGCTGGCAGTGGCATCCTTAACTTACCCAGTCAATGGCTACATATCTAGTAACCATAACAAAGCCGACATTGGCAGCCTTCGCTCAGCCAGCCGTTGGCCAGGCAGGATAACTGTATGACTTTATTGTTCCATGTACTTTTCACAAAACTGAATTATCTATATCTGTCTATAGAGTCAATTTTTTCGGAGCTCCGTATACATAGTAAGAAGGAAACGATTACCATTACTGAGAATGATGTCTGGAGAAGAATCGATCTTTGTAAAACCTTCAGCGCAAGCTGTTAAATCAGTACATTTTTCAAATAATTTAAATACTTTTGTTTTAACCTTTGTCGAAAAGCGCTGACGCAGTATCGCGTTCAATGACGTATACAAGCCGCATACGAGTGTATATCAGAATTTACAACTTTTGAAATCGTGATATCTCACGAATGATCATTCGTAGGAAAGAAAGTATTAGGACCTTGTTTGTAGAAAATTGTATGATCTACAAATTTGAGTACTACTATTTTTACAATAAAACTTACCGTTTAAGAGATGTTTGCAAAAAACCCTTTTCTATGACCTTTGACCTTGAATAAAATCTTCTTCAACGTCTGAATCGATTGGGACTTTTGATATTTTATTCAAAATGGTGATTTGGAAGTCTGCACCATTTTGGCGAAGTTCGGACTTTTTTCGTCTATTTTGACTGGGCTTTCTGTTCATATTTTTACCATTTACTGTAAAATGTTTTTAAGATTAAGTATCATGTATTAGATATCACACGAATTAAAGTTTTATATAGTAATTTCTATACAGGTACATTAGTAAAGGTCATAAACGTAATAAATTTGTTAAGAAAATGATTACAAAAAGTCATCAGTCATAAGATTCTAACTAAATTATTTTCCAAAACTGTTGAGCACCCTCTAGGGTTGATAGAGGGCAGTTACAGAAAACAAAATTTACTAGTCTAAATAAAGAAGACCCAAAATATTCAAAGTTAAGATCAATCATCTTCTCACTTTAAACTACTAATTAATCGCATACATTAAAAACGAAAATTTCCATATTATTTAGACTTTTATTGTATTGATACCGCTCTTTTTGATCTTGTATTTGATGCATTTCGTTGTTATTATTTTTTCTTCTAAAATCAGTGAAAGGTCTTACTACTGATATTGATTTTTGAGTAACTTATTAGTCGTAATACTACTACAAAGTTCAATTATCATCTCAGCTCAGCTCCACTGCACCATCCCTAAGCCCTCCTTACGCCGAATCCAATCGGGCTGCGTCTCACTTCTCTTCGTTTAACCTTGTTGGAATAAAAACGAGTATGAGGACCACCATTCAAGACCACTATTGTTTCAAAACGGGTCAGGCTATGTCAATGCCATCTTCGGTAACCTAAGGTTGAATTCCGCCATTCGTTAACCATCTCAAGAAAAGCAAATACGAACATGAGTGAAGCTGCACCAACTAACTGGCCATTTTCGGTAGCTCCAACTCGGGCTTCATCCACCATTAGTTTCTTAAAAAAGCTAAATACCAACGCGGATCGGGCCGCGTCTTCCAACAAGGTCGGGTTTCGCCCTTCATTAACCTTATTCAGAGAGCTAAAAACGAATACGAGACGAGTTGCGCCTTCCCCTGCTTGTATCATACAGAATGGAAAGGGGCAGAAATGCTGGTTTACTGGAAGTTTTATTAATAACTGACTTTATATAAACTTCAAACAAGATGCGGCTTTTAAATTGGGGGAAAATCTCTGACACACGTATGTAAGTTTTCTGTTTATTAATTTATTACTATTTGTCTATTCGTTAATTTTTGTTATTTTAACCATCTTTGTTTATATATCCCTTGATGGAATAGGTACCTATCAAGATTTAGAGAAGTAGACAGTTTTTCTAACAAACCTTCCACTTCTACCATTGTTTTGGATTATTTATACACTTTTTGTTAGTATTATTATGAGGAAATTATTTAATTAGCCAATGCTTTTACAGACAATTTATTTATATTGGACTGGCTCGAATGTCTAGGAATCTATATAGACTGAGGGACCAAACCAGTTTGGGAGTAAGTAGGGGTAAAAAATTCTAACTTTTTTTTCTGTTTGTAAATAATTTTTTGTGATACTGTCACAATTGAATGTGTTTTCTGGAGGTTTGATCAGATTTTCCATTTGAATTGGGATAAACGAGTCACTGGGTTTAGAAAAGGACAGATGTCATGAAAGTAAAATATAAAGAGAAAGAGTCAAAGAATAGAACTTTGAAAAACGCTAACTCGTTTATGTACACTCTGAACAAAGCCTTCCTTACGAAAGTTGTGGAAATAAAGAAATGATGTCATTATATAGGGGTTGTTCTTCGAGATAACACTTAATTATACAAACTTGCTTAAGTAAATTTACATAAACTCGCTCTTCCAATGAAGCAGTATTCTTTTTCTTCAGTGAGTATTTTTGTTCATCAACAAGCTGCTGCGTTTGGTACATTCTTTAAAGGTTCTACTGCTTTATAGGTACCTTTGTGTGACATCCTTACATCAAATAATAATCAAACTAAGCTATATTAATAAATAAATTGTATTCAACTATTATGATCCAAAGCAAGATAAAATCTCTCATTTTCAGTCTACGCTTAACCATAATATCGTATGACTCATTTATTACTGTCATTTATTTAACAATAATAAACATCTAATTTGTTTACAAAAATTGTTATTGTTTTAAAAAGTATTTCAGTAATAAAACATAGCTAGATTATTTATAAAGTTTAACGCATTGTGCTTGTGCACTAAATTTTTTCAATTTTGAATCTCAAGTTCTTCCAAATCTTCTTTCATACTCTCTTTCTAGTTTTTCTTTGGTCTTCCTCTTCAGGCATGGCCTTCAGGTTCTTCTTAGTACATTATTTTTGTGCGTCTCTCCTCTGATAACCTGATATATGTCCTAATCACCTTAATTGATTTAACTAATTTTTATGGCTATATTTCTTCATTTGTTTTCCTTCAGTTTTCTACTTGCTAAACCCCCATGAATCAACCTCCAAATTCTTTTTTCCATATTTCACTTGCATATAGTGCTACTGATGTTATAGCGGTTTTATATCGTCTCACTCTCATTGTTTTTGATATTTATTTAGAAGATAACGACTTTTTAAGAGCACTTACACTTCTTGAAGGGAGTCTCTTTGTCTCAATCAGAGCTTTTTTGTTTCTAGACGGTATCACAAGCTTTTGTTTTAATCAATCAACATTTAAATGTACATTTCTTTCTTAACATCCTTCTTGAAATATGAGTTTGAGGGTAAGTAAATGTTTGATCAATTTTGGCAAAATCCAGACTGACATTCCTCTAAAATCTTCTCTGAGTATTTCTGTAATCTTTGAGCTGTTATTTTGGACGTTACATCTATAACCTATAGAGTGTTTTATATAGTTACTTTTGTTAGGCACCTTTCTTGTGTGCAGAGTAGAGGCATAGTAACAATTAACAATATTAACTCTACTCTATTCGTTCTTCACCTAGACTTTTACTGTCTTTCTGAAGATCTATTATGTTTAGTATTTCTTCTCGAGAAGGTCATACTTCCTCTTCTGCATGTATTGCCACTATTTTATTAATATGATTGCATTGTTTTGGTTATGGTTGGTTCAGTAGTTCTTTAAAAAATTCTTATCTGTGTTCATTTTTTGTTCTTGTTCTTTCATATGTCCTGGGACACACAAACTACTGTAGAATCTCCTTTGTTTTGTATTTGTTATGACCTTTTCTTGCCAATCCATGATCTGCTACTGCTGATCTTTTGTATTAGCTTTTACTTATTTAATCTCATCACTTTCGAGTCTTATTTTCTGAATTTGCTCCATCTCATCGATTTCTGAGATTTTAAAATAAATTTTTAAATTATTAACGCACAGTAAAAACTTACTAATAGGAAAATAGGGAACCAAAATGAGAACCTTGAGGCATGTTACAGCTCAAAGTTTTGGGCTTTACTACAATCACATAGATAAAAAAATTTTATTCATCCCCAGGCATCACCGACAACCCATACATGATTAATTTTATCGAATTTCTTAAAAAAGCTTGTTTAGTCAGAATTCATTTTTTGTCCTGTTTCAAAATAGTAGTAGATGACGTAAACATAAACTTAATATTGTTGCAATAGTTTTCTGTTCGTAAAGTGAGAGGTATTGATAATGATTCTTTGCTATTGCACTCCTAAAATAAACCCTAAACACAAGATTTTATAAGAAAACATTCTTGAAATTGGGTCAGTGTATTTTTGTTTCCAATGGAAGTGATATACCATAATATACATATTACGTAAGGAAACAAAAGAAATCTACTTTCATCAGCATGAAAATTAATGAATATTTTTAACCAGATGCTTATATAAATAAGGATGATTCGGAAGATATCATTTTCAAAAATATTTTCTTTAATGTAGTGTTACAGTATTTCTTCCAAGGGTAGAAACGGAAACTATCAAAGACACCGACTTCACTCACAAATGTCAAAATGTCTACGTGGGAGTTCCGTTGTAAACGTCGATGAAAAATTTACCATGCGTACTTTGCACGTGGATCACAAATACATCTTGCTAAATATACATTTTACATAATTCTTCATAATAAACAACTAATCATCTTAAAGTAAGCATTTCTTATTATTTTTGAAGTTTCCAATTTAATTTCTAAATTTTGTTATTTGAATTGTTTAAATGAAACCAGAAATTTAGAAATATCTCACGTTGTTTTTTATTGTTTAATTTACAAGTTTTGGCACGTAATATACGTGTCGAGTTGAAAATATTTAGTGATAATGATGCAGATAACATATTTAAGTTTCTATTTAGATCATCATTAGCGCGACAGATTCGGCAGGTAGATAACAGAGACGACGACATGCGTCACAGCGTACACACGTTATGCCTCATGGGCGCCATGTGCAGTCTATGTCTTAACATTCTTTAAAAATTCCTTCTTGCGCTTTGTAGTGCAATTTATAAAGTACATCTAATTTTGGAAAAAAAGATTTCTTAATTTGGGAAGTAACGGTGGGTTCAAAGCTGATAAAATTTGTGAACTCCGCTATATTGAAAATAATCTTTCTAATTTGGATGTCAAATATGAGTAATAAAGTACATTTATATTGTTCATCCAAATGGGTTTTCTTATCTTTTGTGCATTTTTTCTTAGCTACTTCTATTTTTAAATTGTTTTGAAACGGCCGGCGACGCACGTATACAATCTTGCGTAGAGCAAAGTTTAAAATTAGATTAATTAGATACAACAATGTAAATAAATTATAGTTCATCAAAACCGATCGAGATTTATATTATGCTCATGTTAAAATATGATCACTGTCTCTTACCCTGTTTATGATACATTGCAATCACAAATGATGTTTAAAACCAAGATGAGCTGGCGAACAAAAACTGAGTAAATCCACCTTCTGTGCAAAATGCATCTTTTATGTTATGTCCATTAGGATCTAGAAAGAGAGATTCGGAATAGATAAAGTTAGTATAGGGCGTTAGTGCCTGCGTGCCTTGTATAGGTTAATTTCTAACATTCAAATACTACTAATTTACCTCTATGAGTGAAAGTGATTGTAATATAGAAAGATTCTATAACATACCCTGATTCAATTCCAACGAGACTTGGCAGAAAGAAAGAACCTTTCACTTCCAAAAATATCTTGGCCAAGGTATGACCTTTTTAAGCTAATTTTATGTTGAAAAGGTTGAAAAGATCATTGATTGGGTACTGCTATGGTGTTATGGTCATATCTATTTACATCTAAGTCAAGAAAAGTTTTTTGGAGTAAATCTCAATATCAACGTAATCAATACAGAAAGTTCTCCTTACACTTTCTACATTATTAATGAGGGCGAGTTGTTATTTCGAGCAGTCAAAACTTCTTTGAGAGACTTGCAGCGTTTCTTTTTTTTAAGTTCTAATTATTATTTACTTTTGGAAATGTCTTCTAATTTTTATTTCGTCTTATTGTAAAAATCTAGATCTGTCAAAAATTAGCTGGATTATGGATATGTTTTGAAGATGCAAAGTTCAATCCAAAATATTATTCTTTCTTAACTATTTCGGAAACAATGTGAAACATTGAGATGTAATAATACAATGTCAATCATTTAATGTAAATCTTGAAACTAAACTTTCTAATTATTTTTTCAGTGAAGTAACATTTTTTTGTCCAAATCCATTCTGTTCTAAAAGTAAAAATCTTTGAAGACGATTTATAGATCTATTTCATTACTTGCTTATGGTTGTAAATGTATAAAATCTTGTTAGTACTAAATGGGACTTATTGGAGTTGGTATTACCTGAAAGACTTGGTAGTACTTGGCAAGACTTGACAGTATTTATTTGATTCAAATGCAAACAAGATGTTAAAAGAAAAAAACGTTTTCTAAAACTAAATAAACTGACAGTACTAATGGTACTTTTGTAATCCTGATAAGTACTGGCCCTACTATTTAGTACTCCAAGTTTTTTTACTAATACCACCGAGTCCTGCTGCCAAATTCTGCAAATACTACCAGATGCTGTCAAGTACTATCGGGTTCTATCTAACAGATCCTGTCAAGTACTACAATTCAAAGTTATAGAAACGGGCCCCCTTTATAACTAAAAAGTTTGACAGTACTTTTGGTACTTCTGTGATTCTGATGAATACTGTCTCCTGCTGCCTAGTACAATCAAGTCTTGCCTAAAACTTTTAAGTCCTGCCTAGTGTGCCTTGATATTGTTTTATTAAATGTCATTTACAGTGTGTATAAAGGAAAGAAAAAAAAATTTAACAGTAAATTCTTATTCTATCCTTTATACTCGCCGTGCGAGTAGAGAGCTAACGTATATTTTGTCTCCCTTCTTTGACAAGTGTGTCCACACTCTACCCATTAAAAAATGACATTTAATAAAACAATATCAAGGCACACTAGTCTTGCCTAATACTAGTAAGTCTTGCTACCAGGTCCTGCAAGTATTACAATTCAAAAAGGAACAGAGAGATAGTTTTTTAAAACTAAATAAACTTGGAAATACTTTTAGTACTTTTGTGATTCTAATAGGTATTGCCTCCTACTGCAAAGTAATGATGCCAGGTCCTTCCAGGTACTGCAAATGTGAACAGAGTATTAGATAACAAGTACATTTTTAAAGATGAAATAGACTTAGCAGTAGGTTTGGTACTTCCGTGATCCTGGTAAGTACTACAGTTTAAATGTAAATAATGTTAGATGAAAGGTACGTTTTCTAAAACTAAATAAACTTGACAGTACTTCTGTTACTTTCCTAATCTTGATAAGTACTCTCTTACTACTTAGTACTGCAAGATTCTGCTTATTACTACCAAGTCCTGCTGCCAGGTCCTACCAATAGCGCTAGATCCCGCTAAGTACAATCGCGTCCTATCAAATGCTATCAAATCTCGTCAAGCGCTACCAAGCCCCCTACCAAGTACTATAATTTAAATGCAAACCGAGTACCATAAGACAGGAACGTTTTAAAAACTACATAGACTTAGTGGTACTTTCAGTACTTACGTGTACCTGACAGGTACTGTCTCTTATTGCCAAGTTCTGTCCAGTACTACCACGTCCTGCATGACATTATCCAGTGCTACTTAATATTATCACATCCTGCTACCAAGTCTTACTAAGTACTCCATCTTAAATGCGAACAAAGTTTTGAATGACAGGCACATTTTCTAAAACTAAATATACTTGACAGTATCTTGATTCTGATAAGTACTGTTTCTTACTGTTCAGTACTGAAAGATCTTGGCTAATATCACCAAGTAGCAGTGCTAGTACAATCGAGATCTACCTAGCATTACCAGATCCTGTCAAGTGCCATTAAGCCATGTCAAGTACTACAATTTAAATACGAACAGTGTCATAAAACAAAACGTTTTTTAAAAAGTCAACTTGGTAGTACTTTTAGTACTCCCATGTTCCTGATAGGTACTATCTCCTACTGTCAAGTCCTGTCTATGACTACCGCATTCTGCTTGCAGCTTAATACTATCAAATTCTGTTTAATATATCAAATCATGCAAGTGCTACAATGTAAACAGGGTTTTAGATGACAGGCAGGTTTTTAAAAACTAAATAAACTTGGCAGTATTTTTGGTACTGGTACCTGATAGACACTGCCTCCTACTGCGCAGTATTGTCAAATTCTGCTGGCAGATTCTGTCAATACTGGAAAATCCTACCAAGTACTAACGAGTCTTACTAGGTGCTGTCTTATCTAGTAGTACCAAGTCCTGCCAAGTACTACCAAGTTCTGTTAAATTCCCGTGAAAGACTCTCTAATTAGATTGAACAATTTGACAGCAGTGGTGGAAGACAAAGCAGTACTTACTTAACAGCATCTGGAAATACTAAGACAGGACATGGTAGTGTTAGTGTACTTTATAAAATTGAGGAGAATATGGCAGAACTTGAAAGTAGTAGGTAACAGTTAGCAGTATCAAACAGGACTTGGTAGTATTAGGCAGTAAAAGACAGTACTCGTTAGAATTAAGGATTAAGTACATATTTTTGGATAGCGAATCACTTCCTGGTGTACTTGATATTAAAATTTCTTGATATCAACAATATTCAAAGTAAATACTTGAAATTGCTCTTGAAATTGAAGGTAAGATGGTACCAAAGCAATGAAACAGCGTTCGTATACCGGTGTGTAAGAAAAAACTATTTACAATACTGAGAAAAATATTGGCGGACTTAAGAAAAAGTTAACTTACACTGCTTCACTTTCTAGAAGATATAGAACCTTCGAAGTTGACACACTTTTCAAAAAAGAATGGATTGATACCTTGATCTTCAATAAATAGCCAGGCAGGTTCAAAGAAAGGATGCGCAAGGCAGACACTGAAAAAAGGTGTGGTGAGTGAAATAGTTAAGAAAAAAGTTAGAAGTTAGTACAAAGATTCGATGTTGCTTGTTTGTTAAACGCTTGACCCGTGTACAGTTACTGTTACTACTACTGCTATTGTGTAGCAAGAATGTAACAACAAGAGATAACTAAGTAAGTGTCCAGTCTCTAAGTCTCTACCGCCTAAAGTCTAAAAAGTTAACAAATGTTACGTATGTAAAAAATGGAAAACTACCGCTAGATTTTATCGATAATCCAAAAAGAAATATCTCCCGACGCTGTCAGGAAGTAAGTCATAGAAGAGGAAGTTCCACTAGATTTCGAATTCAGATTTTTAGTTCAATCTGCACCGTTTTTGTTTTGTTTTTAATTATGTACTTATTCAAATGTTTTTAAATTGGTTGTTTTGTTGCTGTTGTATATTACTATCTTCATTTGCTTTTTTCTTTAATTAATTACCTAAAATAGTGTTAATATTACTTTAAATGCTTCACTTCAATTATTTATTTAATAAACTAAATGCATTGTTTCTTCAGTAGCTCTTTTGTTTTCTTTGTAAACAAAATACATAATGTTAAATTATCTGTAGAAAACGGGGTTCTTTTCATCATCCTTTTTGAAAATTGATGTTATATGCGTGATACTTTTGCATTAATTAAATCAGTTTATTAAATTTGCTATTTAGTTAACAATTTTGTGGCTTTTTCCTTATTTAATTAATCCGACACAGAACCGGCGTTAGGAACAGGCGAAACAGACAACGATCTGCTCCCAAAATTTCATGGGTGGCAAATTGCACTTCATTAGTCAGCATGGGAGAGTATTGCACAAATAGGTACCTAATATTCAGTGGCATCACGCAATTTTTCATCAAAAGAATGGCGACATAAGAAAATATTTAATAAATAAAAGATACTTCCATAACGACTAAAATATTTATGCTTAACGTTCTCAGATTATAGTGTTATCTAGAACACATTTTCACTCTAGCAATGTTGTTAGATTATGTAAGAATGATGCACTTGCAAGGTTGGTTTTCCTACGAGAAACTATAATTCGGTCTAAATACATACTTGATTACTCTTCTACATCTTCATTACAAAACTGGCACTTACAAGGTGCAAGAATGTTCACAAAAATATTCAGAAACGTGAGGGTAAAATTATTACTCGGAGAAAATTGCAATTTCGCATGGAAAAGTATCAAATAGTTATTAAATAATATTATCCCTTTCTGAAACGAACTATAAATTTGTATGACCGTTAAAGATATTGATACACCCCTGGTCTGTTCAAGCGGCAAAAGCATCTTTGTTCTTGTTGTTATCGGTACGCTGTCGACTGTCGGAACCTTTATAGTTGCGATAGCCATACGCCATACCTATTTAAAATAGTTAATCGACGTTGTTTTACAGTTTTAATCGAACCATAAAAGATAACCTATTTGTGTTTTGCTATTTGCTGCTTTGAACTGCATACAAATTTTTGCAACTATTTATTTGGAAAATAACAATTTTATAAAAAAATACATTTTATTACTGTGTTTATTAATTGTATGTTGTTTGGACAAACTAAATAGCTTTTACCAACCCAACCGTTCAATAAAAAATTGTTGTTCAAAATCATTTTACATGAGGATTGGCCATGATATTTCTTTGCTAAGTTTGTTATATTTGAAATATGTTCAATTTTTGTACTAAAAGGGCCATTTCAGTTGCATATAGGTATATGTTGCATTCAGACTACTTGCAAGATCAAAAATCATTAAATATACACATAAATTAAACAATGTTCAGGACGGGACCATTTTTGTTAAGAATGATTCAGGAAAGGCACAGCACATTGCAGAGAAATTCTATATCTCAAGAATCGAGATATTACTTGAATGTTTAAATAAACGACCAAACAATCTTGACGTCAAAACTATCTAAACAACTTGAATCGCATTTGAAGTGGTTTATAATACGTTGTGAAATATTTTGCAAGAGCAAAGAGAAATTCCAACATATCAAATCAAGGTTGGTGGGTCGTTTGAGAGTTTAGAGTACCTATAGTTGAAAAAAGTTTATGAACTAGAGGTTCTCCATCTTGTACTTCCAGAACTAAAGGTTGGATGTAGATTGGACTTCTTTTGGTAGAAATAGCAAATGAGAATCTACAAAACGAGTCAGGTGCGAGCTCAACTTCACCGTAGATAAATACATTGTGAAATAAACGGTGAGTTAAAGAAAAATGAGAAATACTGAAATTGAGTAACATGGTCTTTAAGCTAGAGCGTTACCAAAAACCACAATTAAATAATACTTAGTGATACAATAAGGTTAGAGATGTGAACAAAAATAAAATTCATGACTGCAGAACAACAGAAAATTTTGGGTCACTGTTCAAAGCATTCCGACTTTTAAACAAACCGTAGAACTCGGGCGCATTTTACAGAATACTAACCTAAAGACAAAACAAAAAAATTTGCTGTAACCATCTCGATTTGAAATCAACGTGACCATAAAATTCGTTGCTCTTCTTATCACACTGCTATGGTTTATTACGGTTTTACTTTTTTTGTTTATCGAGTATTAAAACACCAAATATATATAATATAGAATTTTATTCTTGACAGTTTTCCAGTAAATCTATAGGCGTCGGAGGATCTTTTACACCAGGGATGTGGAATGTTTAGTTGCATTCATGCAGGTCCTTAACAGGTTCTAGTTGAACAGTTAATGCCCTTATTTCAGGTTTTAGGGGGTTTTCCTTAATCATGCAGGTGAATACAGGAACAGTTATTTTCAGGATTTGATTATGTTTTATCACATAGGTATTTACTTTTAGCCTTCTTAGAAATTCCCATTTCCGAATGTAGAAAACTTGCGAGCCCTTAAAGTACAGTGGCCTTCTTTCTTTGCAAGCCCGTACACAGTTAAGTTTTCAACTGTTTTACCGCCAGCTTAAAAAGAAATTAACCAGATTTAGCATGTTTCTCTAAGATGAGAATTTTTCTAATACCAAAGGTAACTTAGAACGCAATAAAAATTTCTTTTTTGCACAAAGCTGTCGTTTGTGCCTACCCGAAAGTGTAAGCAATCCGTTCATTTTTGTACGCTGTTTTGTTCTATTTTCTATTTTAATATTAATTGTGCTATACATTCAAATATTTGCTAATCCGTGAAGTTTCAATGCTCGATCCCTCAAATCATCTGAGGCCTATGATTAAAGCAGTCAAAAAATCAAGAACTCTAACTGTGAAAGCAACTTTAAGCTCTTCTGAATTCTAGATCTTATAGGTATTTTTCTACAGTATACCTTAAAACCCAAAATACAACTTCCTGAGAATATTTCTCAAAGAATGGAAACTGAAGGGATTGCAACTGTGACAGATCATGCAAAAATGAGAAACACGAGATTATGCACACCATCACTGACAAAAGAAAACAAAATTCTGCTAGTTTTAGCAACAGAAGCGTGTACGTACGTTACAAAGACGAAGGAATGGTCTGGTGTATTGATAATTTTCTTGGGAAGAAGTATTTTACATACCTTTGAAAATTTGTAACATTGATTCAGTAATACTCGGAATTCAATCTCAAGGATATCAGAATCCTCTCAAGAACCCAATGGTCTTGGAGCCAAACTGGGTTCAAACATAAATAGCTGCTATAACATTCAATATGATCGATGTTCATTAATCTGTTGTGTTTGAAATTTTGTATTGTGGAAACAAAAAGTCGAGTGCAATGAAAGAGAGCTAGTTTTCCCAATTGCTTCAACACTGATACAACTTTTTGTCGGTCTTCCGTTTTAGCAATCCCTACTTTAACCCTTTAATCTAGAAAGTCTCTGCAGAACACCATGTGGAAGATTCAATTTCACACTATTGATAAAATTCGAGTTGATAACTATACTTAAGCTATAAATACTGTAACACTATCTACATTATCTAAAAATGTTTTTTTTAAATTTAAGTATTATCTATTAAATACATGATTTAAAAATTACAAAAACAAAAAGTCATTCAAATTGGCCGCCCTTGAATCAGAAGTAAGGCGCTTCGATAAGCGAGCGCTTTAACGATCCACTATTTGGATGTCTTTTGGGGCAAGCCATATCCTCCAAAACGGACCATAAATTCTAATCCAACGGATTGTCGAAGACCATTCTTCAGTGCATATGAAATCGGGAACGTGGTTTTTGCTTTGTGACCTAGTGCAGAGCCCTATTGAAAACCAAAGTTGATTTTTGAACATGGTCGTGTTCAAAGCTTTTACGCAAGATTCCAAAGCCGTTTTTTGGTATACTTTGGGTAATGTCTTTATCTCACCAAACCATCACTAAAACCTCTCTGAACCTTTCTAATTATCTGGGACACTTTTCGGGAACTGTGGGTGTCCGCTCAATCATTTTGTTTATTAAAATCTTTTCGTCTGTTAACAAGATTTTGAGATGTTTCTGTTCTGCGTACCGAATCTTTTGGATTTCTCCACTCTGGTTTTTTTTAGAGTTTCTGTTAGCAGATGTCCCGTTGTTCTGCGGTATACGCCTAATCCTAAATCAGTTTTAATAATGCGAGGCACAGATCATTGCGGTATCTTCATCTCTCTTGACATGACCCTTTCATTCCGAAACAAATTTCGACTAATTCATTCGCGTACCTACTGTGTTATATCAAAATATTTATGACTCGTTCATAATAAGTGCATCTAGTTGTGTAACAGTATTTATAACTAGACTAAGTAGAATACTGAAGTTTCTAGCGTTCGATAAAGATCAGATTTTAAGCCTAAATAAAGGCTTCCAGATTTAGACGTTAGATTTGTCATTTTACCTGTCGGCATGAGTAACCCTTTCAAAAATGAAGTAAAAAGGAAAAATCAAAATATATGATTGAAGATATTCAATCAATAGTATGACTATAATAAAGATAGGGCAACAAACATTTTGTTTTTATTAGATCTAGTATTCTTGATTTTTTGTTTTATTCTAATGTGAAAAGTAGAAAAAAGTCACAGAAGCTGAGTAATAGTGCTTTGCTTCGTTTTTGAAAATCCTGCTGTTGGACTTCTGAAATGTGAAAGCATCTTCTATCCAGAACAAGCTGTGAATAGCCTACAATTGAACCAAAAACAAAAATGTAAATTCAAAAAGGTTTGGTTCAGTCAAAATCCAAACTTCAAATTAGATAGCACAAGGAGTCAGATTTTACAAATCAAAACCACGCAGTTTCTTTTATTCTCAAAATTTCGTTGCCAGTAAGCATTACATTTTGATAAACTACGTTAGTATTATAATTGAGTTTTTGCCAGTTTGAGAAACTCTCTCAGACGAAAAATCCCAAACAAAGAGAAAAATGTGACAAGCCAAGAAGCTTCACTTACCGATCCAAAGAGAACGAATTCCCAAGTTCTCATGTTGACCCAATGGTCTGAAAACAAAGCGATTCGTTCAAAAACGTTCGCAATCATTGGGAATCTGATTTAGGCAACGTTGCTTTTATTTTAAGAGATAAGATTCTCTATCATCTCTTCTGAGACGTTTTGTCTTATGTTTCTCCAAATTTTGACTTAACTACACCGTCTTGAGAAATATTTCAGAATCATATAGCTTTTTTCAGCCGCTTGTCTTTCTTACTCTTAAAATTTTCTTGGATTTCGCTAATATTAGATAGGCTTTCTTTGTAGCATTGATTCTGGACAATTGATGATTTATTTGATGACTATACATTCTATTATTTTTTTCAGTTCAACTATTGATGACTTTTGAGTTTCAATTCTAAGATCGTTTTAACTTTAGATTTCTTTTTGATAATATTTAGACTGTTTATGTTAATATAGTAATACTCTAGTGTTCACCTAAAAAATACTGACTGTATAAGATACTTATGTGTACTAATACGCGTTGTAATAGCAAACAAAGAGGGTTCAATAAGAACTTTGACTCTCCAGCCGTAAAAAGGGGTCCTATACTTGAACATGTGCATTGTGTGATACGTCAGAGACTTTTTCTTTAATTGTTTGATATCAGTTTGAATTTATTTTCAAATTGTAAATATAACAGAATGTTGATTTTTTCGAACAATTTTTAGTTTAGTTGGTCATCACATAGTTTACTCAGAAATTACTCAAACATTATTTTAGAGTGAGAATTCTGATTTTATTTTTATTCGTAAGCTGTTGTTATTTTCTGGTAAAAGAAACTGACAATTAATTTTTTTTGACAAAAACAATAAGATTAGAACAAGTTAGGTAACGAAAAAGAGATAAACTGTATCTAAATAATTCAGTTTGTAAACTCCCCTTTTTTATTTATTACACAATCAGTCAAAAAGTCCAGATCTAATCTAAAGAATTAACGTTGAATCTCTCTTTTATATTCTCTCTTAGTCTTAACTGAACTTCTGCATAAATTAAAATTTACCACAATAAAATTTAATAACAATGACAACCATTACGTTTAAACCAACTCTAATAAAAGAAATTAATAAAAACTATTTAATTCTCGCACCAATAGGATTAACGCTAGGCGGTTTTATAAATAGAAGGTCTCCTTGCGATTGGCAGAGTCCTCAACTTCTTGGCATCAACATGTGTCACGACATGTCGAAGAAGGCCAGACTATCGCATTATGTCACTTCGCCGTTAATCATGCAAACGAGCAACAAAGATAGAGATAAAAACTTGAGCCGAGTGTTAAGAAGAAATTCTTTATCTTGAAACTGGTGCGTGGTATATGAAACTGCTCCAGGGACCTCAAAGCACTCTTTGATTTGTGTTTGCGAGGGAAGGTGTCGGACCGATACGACTCAAAACAGTCCGGTTATTGTTTTACGGTAAACTCCGTAATCGCAGGTGGTCGCGAGAAGGAGAGATTCATTCATAATTTTATATAAAGCGTAATTATAAAATTTATGAATGCTTCTTGTTATTATTGCTTCGGTAGCAAACGATTTGTGATTGTTTTGGCTTTCTTTATTATTCGGATGAACTTTTTTTTCTTTTGAAGTGATCGGTTATTGTTGTTGAAAGAATAATGTTATCATCGGCGGGCAATTTGGTGCGCTCGCAAACGATGCCTTTAAATGCGACGGCGGCGGCTGCAGCGGCAGCGTCGGTTGCAAATGCGATAAGTACGATACAAGAAGAAACATCTAATTTGCACAAGGCGATTCCAGGAACGTCTGAAAATACGCAATTGGACAAAACGGAAATTAATGAAGCTGTAACCAAAGTTTTAAGGGGTTACGACTGGACTCTTGTTCCTATTGCTACAAAGTAAGTTTTCTTTGTTTTAAATTCACTTTTATGTGATTGAGCGGGCAAATTCATCATTTAAATTATAAAATTACTAATTTGACTTTCAGTGTTGATTTTTTAATCGTTTTTTATTACTTTGGAAATACGTTTCAAGCAGAAAAAGATACTTATGGTTAGTATGTTACAATTGGGTATTTGAATTTCCTCAAAAGTATTTAATAAACATTTTGATTTTGATAATGATAACATGCTCATAAAAATTAAAACAAACATTGAGGGTTGTGAGCATTTCGATTAAAAATGAGAAATGTAAACTTTACAATTGGTGCAAATAGTAACTTTACTGATTCTGTTTTTCGGACAAAGGTAAATTGATTTTGATAATCTAATCAGTACCCAGTAGCCGCAAAAGATTCTAGAAAAACTGAGACCTTATTTTCCACATAAGATCTGAAACGGGAAAAGTTTATTATGTAGTAGGTTTTTTAAAAAACTAGAAAGATAGTTAATTATTTGAAGCTACATTCATATAAAGAACAAATCAGAAGAAGAAGAATGGAAATCTTTTTAGATACTTTAAGTTTCTTTGGAGTTGATATTGTGCTTGTACACTTTTTTTTTTAAATATTTGTATTCCAATTTCGATCACTACAAATCATTTTAGTTACAGTGTCTTTTTTCAATTAATTTGGACATCTTCTTTCTTGAAAGAATTGTACTAAAAACTCAATTTTAAATTTAATTGTAAGTTTGACAGTTCAAATGAGAATTTGTAAAGAAAGACCACAGACGCAAACGTTTTGGGATGTTTTGTATTTTCAAATCTTTAGGCTTGTGGGCCAAAAATTCTTTTGGTTTTTATTCCTTAGATAAACACATTTTTACTTTTTTTCTTTTAATACCATCTGCATTTTACGATACTGGTAAAAAACCACCTTCCAAACCTTGACTCTTTTTCGGTAAAATTATACAGAATTATATGCTGATTTTCAATTTTCTTCTAACTATCCCAACTTACCGATTCTATTGCAAATTTAAATTGTTTTTAAAGCCCTTATTGATTTTATAGCTCAATAAAGGTGTCCACACTTGATTTATCTTCTACGAGGCTTTGTTATTTTTAGATACTTTTTGTGACACGTTTGATTGATGAAGAACACATTTCTAATATGGGACAATTTTCAGACTAGTAAAACATAAAAAGAACTAAAACTTCAATTGGGAAGAGCAAGTCCCACTGCTAAGTAGTTTTCCATTTACAAAGCTTCACTTAAAATGTTCTTTATAATCAGTTCGATCATTTTGTTCTTTGAGTATTGTTTTTAGTAGAATGCTAATCAGAACTCATGAATACAGTTGAAATTCTTGTTCCACATTTCCATATAATCCAGAACGGTAGAATTGGCCAATCTCAATAATATTCCACATATTCAAAAGCTAGCATGAGATAATCAGCATGCATGTCGTTTAGAACATTCCAGAAACTCGTAACAAATTCTAATTCTATGTTATCTATTTCAGGTTACTAACCTAAGAACAACTAGGTACATTAACCTAATGTGTATTTTTGTACAACAAATTAGTTCAGAGAAAATATGAGGAACTAAAGGATTGTAACTATTTGCTCTCCAAATAATAGACGTATTCAAATATTGGAGTATCTGATCAAGACCTTTCTGATAGAGACTGCAATCTTGGAAACTCGAAATGCCGAGATTTTGTTGTCATCATTCCCGATATTTTCGAGATGTTTAGCAATTGCCTCTTCTTCTCCAGTACATCCAAGAAATTCTTCTCCACTCAAAGTTTAGCATGTTAGGTAAAATTCTATAATTTTTTTTGTTTACGGATTAGAAACTGAAAGTTATATACTGCAGAAAGGTTACTTATGGCTTTGTAAAACTGGGTAAAATTATACTATCCCTTTAAAAGACCGGTGTGTCTACCACACTTTTGGTCAAATGGCCGGTTCATTTTAACATGAACCATTTTCTCTTTTCATCTTCAAAGCAGTAAGCAAACATGTGATGTTATACCTTGGGTAGTACTCTTTCGTTGAAATTCTTCCAAACTGAGAAAATCAATTTACTACATGGACTTAAGCATTATTTATATTTTAAGTTTATTGCATTCATTGTTTTCTAAGAAAACTTGATAATAGAATTTTTGATATTTTAGTTTTTCGATAAAAAAATTTTTTTTTGCAAATATTGTGGGGCTTTGCTAATGCTTTTTCTAAGGTGCCTTAAAGGAAACCGCTGTGTTTTGACTTTCTCGATTTTTGGGCGTTTTTCTAAGTGCAATTATAGATTTTTTTTGTAGATAAATTGATGTATCCATAGTTTATTCATAGTTGTACAGTACGCTTCACGCTATACTTAACACGGTCAATCGGCTTTACAAGTGGTTGTAAATCTAAATCTGACTTCTAATACAATAACCGATTGTTATGGTCCATGCATCTATACACCTTTACAGTACTACACCGCTGAAAAATTCTGCGTACGCTCTTTGGCTCAGTTTAGTTAAAATCAAATTAACAAACCTAGTTCTAAATGCATATAAGTTACAATTATAAAGAAAAACCAAACGACAATCGGTGGCACCCAATTCGTATATTGTAAAAAAAAGTCTCATCTCCGTACGATTTTTAGTTTCCAAGATATCGTGTTGCTATAAAAAGATGCGCCCTGTTTTGAGGATAGATATCTTCACTTGTACCAAAGGTATGAAAACTTTTTTAGTCAAGGCATCAAAAAACGGTCCTACGAAGTTTCGCTTTTTGAAAAACAACATTACAAATTTTCAAATCTGGTACAAATTTCCTATGGCAATCTGTAACTTTTTTGTAATTTGAATTGATTTCTGCAATTGATCCCATCTGACCAAGACAGAGACAGAGCTAGGCTGACAAAAGATGAACTTTAATAAAAGTATACTTTAGCATTTAAATTAAGTTATTAAATCAAATATTTCAAAGCAATTTCAAAATTTAAAGTTGACTAGTTTTTATGGAAACGGCCGTTAGATAAATCATTCATAACACTACCGTCCCAATCGACCTTGCGTTCCCGAGATTCAGAAGACGTTAGAAAAAAAAACAAAAGCCGATTGCCAGTACCTAGATCGCTGTACAGTCTTCAGTTGTCTACTAATAATGACTCAAGTTTTATGTTTGTATGAGGCATATGGATTTTTAAAGGTTCTTTTACACATACACGGAAAAAATGTTTTGTTGGTGCTACAAACAACTTTTCGACAGCAAATATTTTTGCAAGAACAACAAATATGTTTGTCACACAATATAATTTTCTGCTCTTGCCACTACAGCACTTTGATAGATACAACAATTTTATAATTTATTTTAGAGTTAAGAACAGATCAATTTGTTGCTACAGCAAAAAAATATTTGTTGTCCAAAATTCCACTAAAATGTTTATTGTTCTTCTTGCATCTAGGAACTCCTACCCTAACCCTAACACACCTATCAGTAGTCTAATTAAATATGAGTATCATGGAAGACTGGTGTCAGAGTTCCAAAAGTTTACAAAAAGGCAGTTCACAAGAATCTGGAAATTCATAGGGACGTCGCAAGGTCTTGAAACTTGAAACAACTTGGAGATCGAATTTAACACCCTGGAAAGACATGAATGCCTAGGAATATGAGGGTGGTCTGCAAGAAGACAAAACTTAGGTAGTGACACATCTTTCTGAAATTTGCTTTTTACCTCTTCGACGTTGATAAAACTTTTTGAAGTTGCAAAATTTCTATAAAACATTTCTTATCTTTGCCTGCTAGTACTAGGTGATGGAAAAAACATTTTTTCCATGTTCCATACCTGATCGTATAAAAAAGATACAAAATTTGCTATTCTAATTTGAAATCTTGGAGTCCCATGATACTAGTACAGTATCCTACTGATTGTGTGCTGAACTGAATAAAAATCACAGATTAGATGTGCTGTAGTAAATTTACCAAAACAAACAAAAATAAAACAGCAAATACACTTTTTATATACGCAGAGCAACCTATAAAACCATAAACAAAATAAGTCCGTGTCTAAAACGATAAATAATGAAGAATTGAACATAAAACGGAAATATTAAGAAAAACTTATTTTTAAGAAACTCGATTTGTTTGATAGTTCGCCAAAGAAGTCGCTCTTTATGGTTTTCATAGACATGGTGTGCTGCCACAGATTGCTATTACCAAGTTAGAGGCAATTCATGGTGAGTCTTCACCGTTCTTTAAAACCATGGATTGACGAAATAAAATGTGAAAACAAACATTCAGTAGATACACAAACAACTGAAGAAATAATCAAAAGAATCCACAGAATTGTTTTGGCCAACCGCCCGATATCACAGAAATAGTTTCATCTCATGTTGAACATCTACATATCATATTTTAAGCGTAGTCTAAACGAATTTTCGCTGTCACTGCACCCTTGATACTAAGGAACAGTCAAAACAGTGGACACAGGTTTTCGGGATAATTTTGCCAAAGGAAAAGTCGTTAGCGAGTATTATACTAATTTATTCTGCCTTTTGAATGATGAAATCACGAGAAGAAAGTGCTATTTTACCATGACATTCCCATTAGCTCATATCATCAGTAGTTGCAATGACCATCTTCTAATAAAATCATTTGATTAGCCTCGTGATTAATTTTTTTTCTGATATTTTGACTAAGCACAAGATTAGTAACATCTGTAGTTGCATCAAAATAGTTCATACAGAACAAACATCTTTGAATCAAAAAATAACAAAATCGGCCGACAAAGATTTAGAAGAGTTTATTTTGTAAAGCATCTTTGATGCCAATTGTATTTAATGCCAGCATCCATAATCTTCAGAATATTTAAGAAAGTTTTGAAAGAATCATTTAATTGATTCCAAAAACAAAACAGATAGAGAAATGAATGCAGGATACAGTTTCGTCTAGAACGACTTTAATTTAAAAAAGTAAGGTTAAGAAGTAACATTCAAAAGTTAAAAAATAAAAAAATCTTTCCTAGGAGAAAAATAGATTTATAAGCAAAATCCAGAAAATATTGAACATTAGCAATGAAATGTATGTAGAGCATTGTCTTGACTTTTTATTTTTTTCTAATTATGAGCTAAACGTTTTCAGTTCTGTTGATAAAAACAAATGCAATCTATTCGGCACCTTTAGAAGTTGCATTTTAAATTCGCTTTAGAAAAACATGTTTTCTTAATACATGTTAAAAATTCTCTTTTTTATCTAGGAAATATTCATGTAGTAATTTCTAATAATTACATCATCAACGAACATGCCAAACACGAATTATTACAAACTGAAGGTTCCGACGAACATGTCGAAAAAATCTTCAAAAGTTTAACAAAATTTAACAAATTTAAATTATAATAAATGTAGATGTTACTATCGAGGGAACATTTTATAAACAACAGATTTAGTTTATTGGGGAAATCTGCGCTGGATACCATCTTGAAATTTAAAAATTGTTCTAATTTTCATGACTCATATACAGCTTTCTGTTAAACCTTTATTTGATAACCAATTAAAATTCATGTAGTATATCTACTTTTAAGTTACTTTCCTAATGAAAAATCTACACATACTTTAGTTGTTCTGCTCTTTTTGTTTTGTTTTTACTAATTTTCTCCACATAACTTAATAGATATAGTATACACTAAATAGCATTTTTACAAAACCTACCATTTGAAAGTTCCGCCGTGCAAAGTGTTTCTAAAATCCGTTAATTAAAGCACGCTCGCTAATTACACTTTTAACTGACGGAACGTTTTATGTTTTCAAATTTATTTGTACAATTCCAATGTCTTATTGCATAAATACTAGTTGCCCCGCAAACTATAATATTTAAAGTAAACTAACAATAAAAAAGAATTTATGAGTTGTAAGTACGTTTTTGTACTTATAACTCGTAATATTACAAATTTACTGTTACTGTTAGTTTACTAAATTGTAATTTAAAGCAAGAAGAAGAAAGTTTTCTTATTACCTACTGTAAGTGCTTTAGTATTATCAGTTTAAGGTATTAATAAGAATCAATGTGAAAAATCACGTGACGTTAAAAAAACCGTTACATATACCCAGTTGTGCGTTATGAATATTGAAACCATTCAATATATTCCAGTCAGAATGAAAGACACACAAAAAGCCTTCTCAAGCCAAAATTCTAAAATAGAATAATACCATCAGCAACCTAACCAAAGAAGTAGTAGACAAAATGCAAAAGCATTCTCTAATCAATCAGATCCAAACAAATAGTCGTCATAGTTTTTCAATCTGAAATGCAAGAAAAAAATTTATAAATCGGAAAAGCGCATGGAAAGATCGTTTTTGACGTAGCAATCAATTTCTAAAAGGAAATCGATATGTGATAAATTAAAAGCTACTACTTATAAGTTTGCAGTATTCGTAGAGCCAATATTCTTAACAAGCACTGTGATGCCATTTTTGAACCATTTGGTTTTTTAAATATTTACTCTCACAGAAAAAAGTCACTCGGATTTAAATCCGGCAAATATGATAGCTTGCCTTAACCTTTCAAAGGATTTTGTATAAATCAGATCTTCTCAGATAAGATTCATGAATTCCTAAACGAACCGTTGTTCTTCCAATATTTTAGCATTTTTTGCACCCGTGACGGTTGTTTCTGTGAAATTGCAAAAGTTGCTCACTGCGCAGTAAGCCTTTGCGTATGCAACGAAATGACAATTCTAAGTACAGATGCGCAAATTCTGCTTGTTGGCGCATCCCAAATTAAGAAAACCAGATATCATTTGTTTTTGACCTGTCTTCTCAAGCATAGATATCACAGTGTCAGAAAATCTGAATCTTCACATTTGTCGATTTTGTGCGGAAACATGTTCAGGCCATCTTGGGCAATCTGCTTTGGGCATAATTGTGATGCCTGATTTACAGACAATACCGAAGTGCACTTTCGATCTGTTTACTCTTATCAATTCCTCTTTGCTATGCACACTTTCCCTATGTTGTTTAAATTTATCCGTAGACCAGAAGTGAAGAAACGGAAATTACCATATAAGTGTTCCAATTTTATTTTATTTTTGATGACCTGTTACTCTTACTACTTTGATGAATTTTAGGGCTGAAGGCCCAGAACCGATATGAATTTCGATCCAGCCGATTTCGATCTATATCAAAATACTATCATGGATGAGGAACTCTTGGAAATATAATCAGTTTAATTTTGGCTCGAGCTGATTTGCTCTATAAGGAACTGAATTTAGGAGCAGTTGTTGCCTGATGTACAAATGTTTCTAATAAAAAGCAAGAAATCTCATAATCTTTCAGTCTCTAACTAAGAACAGAACAAGTCTACTAAAACTTGATATTATATCAACTTACTTACTTACTGGATTCGTTATGTCCTTTGGGGCATTCAGTATTGTTATATCTGTTCCATTTCTTGTTTTATTTTGCAGTTTTACTCTTCCACTGCGGATTCCACTCTAAAGCTTTGCGGCATACATTTGTTTTCTCTCTTAAAATGATAAACATGTAATGCCTAAGCATTAAAACCAAGCTTTTCGTCAATTCCCGCCACAATTATGAGAAATCAAAGCCAGAAGAGTGGATATCAATTCTTCACAGGTAATCCACAATATAATATTTCGATGGCGGCCCAGAATTTTTTATGAACAGAGGTGAACCACATCAACAGCACCCAGAGGAATTTTTTGATGAACCATTTAGACAGCAGCAGTACCAAAAGCAACAACAGAGCGACAACAATACCAGACGCATCAACAACAAGCTCTACCAACGCATTATCATTACCAAGAGGACCCATCGATCGAATTAAATGTATCGAAAAAGACTGACTGCAATTAATGGCCCAAGTGGAACGGTTTAACGGTAAACTAAAAGACAAAACAATGTTTGTATTTAGATGAAAAGTTAACAACAAATCTTCTAAAGCTTGACTATGTTACTGCCGAGGGTAAAGCTAATGTTAGGCAAGCTCGTAAACTAGTTAAAAATTGCTCTCAACGATGCATTAGAATACATAAGCGTAAGCAACCACAGAATCAATTCCTCCTACTTGTTTGGAGGTGTCAAGAACTCATATAGCAGATGTAGAAATTCAACCAAGTGAGCAACTTTCTGAAGAAACTTGAAAAGTCTGAGAACGTTGGATGAATGAAGTAATTCCTCCAGATACAGAAGAAGCAGCTGAAACAAAAGAAAAAACACTTACACCATCGCAAAATTAGTCAAAAACAGCAGAAACAAAGTACAGCAAAAAATAAGAAACCACTAGAAAATTAGCAACAAAACGAATCGCCTAAAGAAGAAGTAACAGAAGAATTGAGTAAGCAATTTGCTGCAGATGCTAACCACTAGTACTCGTTAACACACCGAAGCCACAAAAGAAGAAGTAGAAAAATAATAAAGAACAGAAGCAGATTAAATAGAAAGAGAAAACTATAGACAAAACCGGAATAAACAATAAAAACATAAATTACAGAAGACATACAACTGATTACTGATGTCATTCACACTGAATACATTTTTGCCATTCAAACAAGTTTAGATTAGAATATAAGATACCAAGGCATCAATTTCTTATTTGGAAAAAGTATCTCAAACAGAAATGAAAAATACTAGAACGCCCAATTATTTGGTCGAGATCATCCTACTGCTGTCCAGTGGGTGACATGGTGTCATAGATTTTGGAAAAAACTAAACGAAATATCTAGATCAAAATGTAATAATTAAGGATGATAATAGTTCGACATGACAAGAAAAGGCTCGAGAGAAAGAACCTATAGACAGAAAGTCTTTTGCAATATGTAGTTAATAGACAGACAATGAAAAATTGAAAACCAAAGCTCACGATCAGAATTTGTTATTTTTTATTATGCATACAAAAACCATATTTCCTATAGTTTCCAAGAGCCTTACAATGAGACTTAGAGTTTTGATACCCTGTACAGTTAGTACTCGAGAAATTTCCATTAATAAATATCAGTGATTCATCGTTGCTTTTGGTCTCTTAAAAAGGGTCCTCAGATCAATAATGGTTTTAGCTTTCAAAAATTCTCTTTATAACCATAGAAATATAACACGTAATGGTTCATAATTGAAGAAATTAACTTAAAGACTGATGTGTAAATTGTTGATGGCCAATTTCTCGATTACTGGAAAGAAAATTTAATAAATTGTTCAGGCTTCTGGTCATTGCAGTAGCTCTGGAGCATTTTTTATTATACATACATAAGTAATTGAGACTTGAAACTGAACACAGTTACCAGTTGGACAAACGTTGACAAACCCACAAATTAATTTGAATTTAATATCGTCACTGTCTACAATTGCACAGGAATTATGTGCTCAGACAGGAAGCCTGAAGACATTAGAATAAGATTCAGCGCGGTACAAACAGCAATGTCTTCTTCAGATTGATTTTTTATTTTTTCCTCGAATCATTTCCAATTTGTTCTTGCCTTTGATTGTTTCTCTTTGTTTATCAATCTTTCTTTATCCATAGCTTCTCTTTTCTGTATGGAGAGAATGTCAAGATTATCTTTTTGACACCCATAAACACTGAGGTTTTTGGCTTGAATCTCTTGATACATCAATGGTAGTCAAAGTTTTGTACAGGAAGCTTGCTGGTCTAATAACAATAATACTGAGAGTTTATTTTTCTTACCTCAGGAAACACTATGAATTAACAAATTTATTTCAAAAACGGCTCAAAAGTCACCGTTTCTGAAGCTTCTGATCAACCACCAGGAAGTACCTAAAACCTAACTCAAATTCCTATTTGTTTGTTTTTGGAAAAATTAACATTAGAAAACACGTTGATGTCCTAATACTGTATCTTTTAAACAATTTCATTATTTTAGAATTAATTTCTAGGATCGACAAATTCACTCCAGATGTTAGTTTGTGCTCGTCAAGAATTTTTACAGCCTACAGTTCAAGCTCTTGATGTTCATTTGGATTTCTTAAACTGGGACAGATTTCAAAATGACGACCGGAAAATTTCTTGAGCTAATCTTTTCTAGCTGATGGTTTGGTATTATTCAATGAGTCAATCAAACTATGATACATATTTCTTCTGTACATCAATGGCAAATAATTCGAAAACGTTAATGACTAATAATAAGGTTTTCCATGTAATAGATACCTTTACAGTGCGATAAACGCTGGTTCAAGTGCTTCAAATAAAATATTAGAAAATAGAAGGTTTCTGATATTGACAGTTATTAGTTATTGAGTGTCTGTAAAAATTTTAGTTTCTATATTTCAACGAAAAGTTGACTTGCTAACTTTAGATTCTTCTTGTTTTTCTTTTTGATTGATGTTATTACAGAGATATTTCTAATTACAAATTTATTTGTGTTTAGTTTAGCCAAACAACATATTTTGTGTCTGCACATATGTATAACTATGACAATGATACAATCAGCGCTTCTAAATTTAATTCTCCTGTTTTGCTTTTGCTCGTTAAAATGTTTTCTAAACACACTAATGTATGTAGCATAGCAGACCACACAATATAAATGCATTACCTCACGCATAACTGCAATTATTCTAAATAAATTTAATTTTACTGATTAATGAAGATTTTTGTTGTAAAGTGGTAAGTTAGTCTGTTGTCGATGATATTGAACTCTTTCTGTTTTGTAACGTCAACTGTAATAAGGAAATCGAAATTCTTAGATATAAAATTTTTTTGTTATCTTTTATTTTTGTTTTAAATTACATTTCAATCTGAACTATTTTCAAGTTGTTTATCTTATCCACATATTATAAAAACATCCAATTAATTTCTAGAAGTGATTTTATCCCTCACTATTTTCGTTTAGTTTATCATTTGACATTGATAAGTGATTACTACGAATAGTAAAAATCGTTGAAATTTCTCTTGCTTAAAGTTTACCAGAGACTGTAAAAAGCGTTGCTGCTACTTATTGTTGTAAAAATAACTACAAAAGCTCAGAAAATCCAAGAAATCAATGATTTTAGTTTTAGAAATTATTAATTGCAGTATAAGGCAAGAAAGTGATAAGATAACAAATTGTAGCAAAGTTTAGAAAAATTATAAACCAAGAAATAATTATAGATAATTTTAGAAATAAAAAACTTTTAAAAACTTGAATTAGACTCTCCTTCTTTTAATAACAGCTCGGCTATCAACCATACCTTGCTTTTTGTTTTCCTGGAACTGTGCAGATTTCGATTAGGATCTATCTTTGCTTCCTTTTCCTGCTTGGTCAGTACGAGTTTTGAACCCTCACTTTTTTGGTTTTTTCTGCTTTAACCAATAAATCTAAATATTCAGAATTTGAGACTAAATTCTGCCTTGGTTTTTCTTTTGAAAAACCGCATCGGTAACCTGACTGTACCAAATTCTTGTCTTCTTGAAGTTTTGAAACCAGTTACTCGCAAAAGTTTGTATCACATTGAATAGGTATCTAAAACAGCTCTTACAGATCAGAAGAGCCAATTCCTCTATCAGATTTGATGCCCAGAAACCTTTAAAAGTCTAGACTGCAATATAATTAACGCAGAATACTCCTCTCTAAGGCTACTACTACTACTACATTGAATGTACTAGAAGCTTGGGATTCTCTGTTCAATGTTAGGTCTAGTTGCAAGGTGTCGTTTCAATGACAAATTTTCTCTTACCCAGTCTGATCTAACACGACTCTCTTCTTCAACTCCACTAATCACAAATGAATTTAGTAGCAAGATTTGATTATTACCTAATGAGAAATCTCGTGAAACGTAGGCTATTTAGCCAGACTGTTATTAAAGCATTGATCATCTTTTTGACTCAAGCGAGTAGGTGGACCAGTTAGACAGGCTTGCAAACAAAGATTTGAGACAGTATTCTGGCCTGTCTGATAAGAAAAACCAAAATAACTGGTAGAAAAATGAGATTTTCCAATTAGTGCTTTGATTAGAATCAGTTTTTCTTCCTATTGCTATTTAGAATCTGGCCATTTGTTGTACGATTAATTTTAATTACAACATACAGGTAACTCTTGGTGTAGTATGAGGAGTCAAGCTTCACCCTTCCGGAAACAGTTTTTGATCAGATTGATTTAGAAAATCTACAACACCCATATATGATGCTCAGATAAGAGAAGTATTGTTTCGTATTGACTGGTTTTATTGACCTTTCCATAGATTGGAATAATACTGCTGTTTGAATATAAAGCTTTCTTAGCTTTAGAACCACTGAGACAGGTAACGCAAAACATCGAGGAAAAACTAGATTTTTATAACTGATGATTCCAATATACATAATAAGATTGTCCGCTTTTTTGATTGCCAGCAGTTTTTGATCAATGTATTTGAGCTTTGGTCAAGGAATTTATTAATTTGTCGACAGTATAGGAAATATGAAATTCCCTTGCTTAATTCCCTTGCCCATACCATATCATTAGTTAGGTTTGCAAGAGGGATTCTAGATAGTTCGTGAAGTAATTGAAGTTCAAATGATGTATCTTAAAACAATATACGCGGAACTGAGTCAAATGATATATCGTCACAATATTTTAGAACTCAATAGACTACTGACTGCGTTTTATTACGCATTAGAGTTTATTAGAAAAAGGCAGACCTTTGGATAACGATAAGGTCTTGTAGAATGTACAAATAGATCGCTGTATTTGGTCTCTAGTTCTTTAATTAGTTGGGTCTCCTTTTTAAGGGATCAAAACGACTTTGCCCTCTATAAAATAAAATAGGACAGTTAGCAAGATTCAGACAAGCGTTAACAGAAGAAGTCGCATTGGAGGTAAGCATCTACTGAATTTAATATTGCTGTCTGTCTCAACCTAATGCTAGAAGGTTTGCTGGATCACTCTTTGATCTCGTGGAAGAGAACTGAATGCTAGATAATTAGAAAGAAGATTGTTTTGCCACTTTTGGTGCAAAATGAGATAGTCTTTAACCGACATCGTAAAGGTAATTTTTAGCCCCAGAAAGAAAAGAGCCACTGCATATTAGATGTTAAATGAGTCATCAGTCTTTTGGTGACTTTGTTGTTACTATAGGCAAGGGACTGTAGGTTAGAAACTGTTTTGTTTCTTTTTGTCTAAACAATTTCTATCTGCTATTTATAAGGCATATTTGATATTATACACTTTCTTTCTAAATTTGAAGGTATGACCTTGCTGATGGAGCGTTTCTTTGCATTTTAGTTTTGCTTAAATAAAATCCAAGATCTCGAGTTAGTTCCATGCTCGAGTTTTTGATGAGATCACAATATCAGAATTGACGATAAGACAATATTCATGTTGACTTGGATCGAAATAGCGTAGTGACTAAAATGTTTGTATGTGTTCACAGTTGGCAAGAATACAATATCTCAAACACTTGGTGTTGCAAAAGACCTTTTCAGAAATGACTTAAGGATGCACCGCAATAATAATTGTGAGATTCTCTAGATATAGTCTTGTGCATTATTAAATATTATGTATTTAAATTAAGAGATGGGGTAAGGCAGAATTACCGACAGTCTCCAAACAGGTCTTGCATTGAGGCAACTGGTTATGGTCAGATCAGCCGAGGATTTTACTAATTTGGTACCAGAAGAAAATAAAATGCTCTGCAAGCTAGGACTGTGTCAAGTTTGACATTAGGTTGAGAACATCTTGAAGTTACAAATTGTATCCGTCATTGTATTCTGAACATCATCTATTGTGTCTGCCCTAAATTTCACTAACAATAAATAAATTGAAGTGTTCAATATTGTTTTGGGTGGTTACGGGTGTTTAGAACATGATACTCTGTCATACGACAACAATTTGAGGATAAATTGCATCGTGCAAGAGCAAACGCACAGCAAACTCAATTCTGTCTGTCGTCGCCGCGCCAGTCGGTTTCTGATCAGGTGACTTTTGGAAGTAATTCTATGGGTATGGCTATTCTTTTAACGTAAGTCATTACGCTCACTTTACTGAAAGAGATAAAAGTCATAATACGTGAATAATTACTTACATAAAAAATCTGTACTCATTGACTAACAATAGAGCCTTGTAAAATCAAATAAATTTATCAAATGAGATATTGATGTAACCTAAAGCATAAGTAAGGTTAAACATTAACAATATAATCGTCTTTGCATTAATTTCTCCTAAAATTTAATCATTATAAATAAACTAGAAAATAGAAGTAATTTACTTACAGAATTCCTAGTTTTTCCGAAAACAATTGACAGGCAAAGACAAATAAGTGCGTTGCTATCGTTGAAATTGTGAAAACAAATGAAAATCCACACTTATGACTTAGGAGTATTATTTCAATTGATTCGTTTTATTAAAAATTATTATTATTGCTCTTTGTACCAGGAAATAAGAATTTTATAAAAGAAACCTGTCAGATAATAGAATTACCAATGACCTTTTTCTTAACATATGCATAAAATGCGTTATTTATAATATTTCTAAATAATATTTTTATTCTTACGATTCAAGAATGATTTTATCCTTTTCTGAACAAGGATAGATTAAGATGATTAGTCATAAATACAAGGTATTTAATGATGTTCTGCTACAATAAATAAATTTTCTCTTTTACACTAAAACAAAAAAAACTATACCTAGTATGTGCTGTCAATCGTTAAAATTTAGATAAATGCAGTTTTTTTCATTTGTTCTTTATTCTTCTTTAATTGTCTATAAAGAGCTGTCAAGTTAATGAGCTTATTCAATAGTAGGTACCAATTTGTTTGCACATTTTTAGTTATGTTTATGTCATTACTCAAAATAAAGTAGAAGCTTTACAACTTATTTTGAAGTAATATCATTCAAATAAAAATATATTCGTCATCATCAAAATTTGTACTTGCAAATTAAAGTAAAAATAGTATGATAATAATACTAAAGAAGAAGATATTATACGTCAATGGAGGCTCGTGGTATAATAAAATGAGGGGGTTCGACTTTTATAGATTATAGTTACAATGAGAATGTAGCTGTTTGGTTTGCACGCGTCTCACCAATTGAGTCTAACCAGTCAAGTCTTTGATGGATTAACCTTTAAACTTTTTCTGCTGACTTGGACCCTAAAATCAAAAATGTCAGTGGTGGATCTAGACTTTTTTGGCCTTCACTAATACTTTTCTTTTGGGTTAGAGTACCCCAAAGTAGTATTTGTGTTTAGAGTAATGCAATGCAAGTAGAATATTCTGTTTTCTGCCAGTAGCTAGAAACTGCTCAGTTAAAGAGCACAAACGGGCAGATAAATCATTTCAAACAAAAGACTAAAGCCAAAGAAGTCATTGGCGCCTGAAAGTCGGTGATTGTATTACACATCCATAGAAAGACTAAGGGATTTTGAAATTCTATAATGTAGTATGGTATTTAACTTCGTGGTTATTATTCGGCCTGTTTTTGAAGAAGTTTTTGAGCTGAAGATAAACGAGTAATGATGTTTTCAAGAACAAAAGCAATTCTGGGAAGCTGCTGAAATGGAAAACCACGACAGTGTTATTACTCTGTAAAGGCTTTTCAAAGATCTATAATGACTATCAATTTGCAAGCAAGGATCTTATTTGTTGGCGTGTTCCCAAAAACTAGAAGGACCTTGTTGGGCCTAATAGGACGCAAATGAATTACTTTGTTTACGTTGTTTGGGTTGGATGAATTTTACAGTATCAAATCTTATTCTTGTTTTTTAGCAAATGCAGTATCAAATAAATCAGTTAACACTCTTTTGAAGGTTCCTTTGCCTTTCTGTTTTTGCTGTTGCTTTAACATTCGACGTTTGCTATCCCAAACAAATGGAATCTTGGAATAATTTCGTAGACTCTTTCTTTTCAAGTATCGCAACTACAAAATCATATAACGTAGGAGATTTGATAAATGGTTCTGTTTTCATGGTGAAAATTTCCAGATTTTCAAGGTTTTTCTGCAAAATATCCCTCGATATTACACGGACATGTATTATTCCGGGTTTTAATTATATCCAAGCATTGACTTTGAGTACTACAACATAAAATAGGGTTTTTTACATAGGCCAGCACTTTAGATTTACAAAATCTTTAAGAAAGCTGAAGTTAAAGATTGAATTAAAGGTATGATCAAATTCGTGGAAGATGCTGTTTCGGTTTTGGTAACCAAGAAAAACCTTAACAAAAAAATAGTTTTCTCTCGCGTTGCTGCTAAGCTAGTATAACAGAGCAAAAGGTCTATTCCCTTGTTCCAGAAGCCATCAATTATTGAACCCTTAATACTTCCTGAAAAATATGCAACACTGACCAGTTGGAATTTAGAGGTTAATTTCGACTGACCAAACAGTAATTTTGCAAATGTTTATTCGTACAAATTTGTATACCAAAAGTCTCAAAAACATGAAACTACCGCTATCAAGACCACTCGACTTCTTATTCGCTGGTTCTAACAATAACGGTACGATAAAAATAATTCTACGCGACCGAAAATAACAGACACTTAACAATATTTCCAGGTAAAACAAAATCGCGTTGTAGTTGCAGGTACAACCTCTTGAAACGCCTGTTGAGAAAAAAGAATAATTAAGTACAATATAGCAATGTGGGCAAATTAGTCTCAAAGTTAAGAAAAATTTAGGCACGAGTTGTTTGAGGAAATATGGCCAACACATCAAAATTTTTATTGTATTTGAATTTATCATTTATCAAGTTTTATTTATTTATTGCAAAATGCCAACACTGGAATTTTACAAATTATTGATAACTGCAACTCAAACATTTATCAAAACGAATGCCACTAACCTTGATTAAATTGCAGAAACTTCTACAATTGCATAAAACTCGAGTTAACTGCGTTAAACTATTCTAAATGTAGCACTAGAAATTATTTATAAAATAATATTTCAATAGAAAGATAAAAAAATAATAATACATCTGTAAACTTCCTTAGTCAAATACACAAAAAAAAGCTTTGCAATTATCTAAGAAAAAAAATTTGTTGAATGTATATTTTCAGTTGCAATTACTTATGTCAGATTCCCCAGTTTTCTTGCCAAATAAATGAGCCTTACATCATAATTCACAACGACAAAGGACCCTTTGATCAAAACCGGGCAGGTTTAACTTGGTCGCGTGGCATCCTAGGCATTACCGACACCACATATTTACGCATCACCGGTAATTATTTTTAGCAAACCATTTTCCTTGGTTATATATTTCATCTTTTAAGATCTCTTTTAACTGCTTGGGTGGTTTTGTTGAATAATTTATTTTTAATGAATTGCTAAGGTCTAATAACAAATTCACACTTGATTTATCTTAACTCTTTTTATTTATTTTCAGAGCGTCTTCAGATAAAAGAAAACTACACGTTAAAAGACCAATGAATGCATTCATGGTGTGGGCCCAAGCGGCCCGAAGAAAACTTGCAGACCAGTATCCTCAATTACATAACGCGGAGCTTTCAAAAACGTTGGGAAAACTCTGGAGGTATGTATTCAATTTTTTTATTTTTCTTCTAAAAAGAAACTTAAAATTTAGGTTTGAATAATTATTTTATAAAATATAATAACTTCTGTAGGCAATTGTTGTTCCATTTGGCAATTACCTTACATTTATTTTTCACAAACTGCCTGTAATATTAACTGCCTTTTAAAGTAATCAGAAGCGTCCAATCTCAAATCTGTTTTTTGAAAAAACTTTTTAGTATGATAGTAACTCTTGTGAAAAATTGGTTCTTTATTGAAATCAAATTGCTATTAATTAGTATATCAGGAAGGTGTTATTTTCTAACCTATAAAACTATCTGAATTATAAGCTAGATCTTGTAAATCAGATAAAACTGAACTTACAATTATGTTAGATCTTTTGGAAGAATCTCTGGATTTAAAGAAAAACGAACTAGAAGACTGAGCCATTGTAATTACTTAATTAGCCATATAAATGACCCATAGATGAAATCCGAAACCTTTTATCTTGATCTTTTACTTAAAAATTTCTGTTGTTTAGCCCTACGGGTTCTTATCAAAAGCAATTAATCTACAATCGATGATCAAATAGCAGTGTGGCTTGTCAAGTCATTTTTTGTTTCTACTTTCCATCGAAGGTGTCAAAGGAGTCTTATTAGGTATATCTTTCTAAAAGATTTCAAATTTGGTGAAACATTTGAGCGTCATTTTAGATGTCAAATTAACTTGGAAACCAAATATTGAACTATACTGTTTCACTGTGACTTTTCAAATGTACTTCGAATACAATCTAATCCTAACTTTCTGAGATTTCTACCAATACAGTTCAAACAACATTAGGAAATTAAGCCTACAGCTCCTGTAGCTACTGGTGCGTACTGGTGCGTACTGGTGCTTTGTGATTAACCTCATAATGGCGTTAAAACGCACTTGGGTCTACCGTATCTGTAATTATTGAGGCTCAAGATAAATTTTTCTTTCGTAATCATGGCCGCCCACAAGATTTTCTCCAGCGTAGGGGACAAAGGTGGAGAAAAACAAAAAACTTGGGCAAGATTGGTTATAGATCAATTCCAAAATCCAGAGCAGAGCAAAAGCATTGGGTTAAGCTTGATTACAAGATTAGGAAAAGGCCAAAACGTCCTTTGGAACTTACTAATGTTAATCAGCAAGAAATTGGAACACCTGATCTTTGTGGAACGTTTCTACTGTGAAGATCCAAGATTTATTGTTTAGGAGCAATGTTGCACGTTTGCCAAACCTCAAATCTTCGAGGTGTTCTTGTAATACTTCTTGCCTACTTGACTTAATAGTCTGAGTGTGAAGATTGGAAGAGTTACTTTTTTCTAAGGGACCAAAACATATCACATTTTTAAAGCAGACAACAGTTTACTCAAGCCAACCTTCTCATTGAAAGTTCAACATCCATAATAACCAATTTTCTATTATATCTAGAAGAATCCCGTTCTCTAGTCGTTCTGCTCACTGACTTCTAAAAGCTTACAAACAAATCTGATTAGTTATTACTATAAAGATTAGTGATATGGATGGATTTTAAAAGTATAAAAACTTTTTCATATGCTGCGAGGATGTGTCAACTTTTAGTCATTGGTACCCTTGATAAGGTATTAGAACTACTCGTTTGCCATTTTTACTCTGTTAAAACTGAATGGATTAGTTTTTTGCCCACAGTTCCAAACCATCATAGTTAGGCTACCTATTTGGGCACACGAGAAAATTTTGCTAGTACGCAAATGATTTGATCTTTGTTTTTCAATTATGAGAAAACATGAGAAAGCTTTGTATACAATTTTCCAAGTCTTTCAACTTCTAAGGTTCATCATCTCATCGACATACTCAAAATGATTAAGCCGAACTTAACTCACAGATGGGATAGTAAGATCACTGTTAGTTGAACAGCCTTTTCATCAAATGTGCACATAACGTATAAAACAAATATGAAATGACTTTCGGTGCACTCCTTGCACCCTCGGCACGGCACATCCTGAAAAAGTAAATAAAGAGTTAAATTCATTGATCAACATAAACCCCGAACAACCTAGCTACATACCTGTCGTTGTTTCAAATGCCAACTATGTTCTTGGGTCTTTTCTTTTGGAAAAAAATAGAAAGATGGATAATTTACGTAAAGTTAATCAATAAAGATTGTGTGGCCAAAAAAGGATCTTGAATTTTGCTACATGACTACTCCAGCTTGCTCATTAGCTAGATAACCAGATTCTAACTAGATAGACCAAGATCCAATGAAATTGAGTTCCGTAAGTTCTTTTTCTATTGTGCATTCTAATTTCTGAAAACGAATGTTTATGCCAGAATTCCTCAAATAGAGCAAACAATTAAGAGCATTGGCAGATCTTGAACTGCCAAAATACCAATCAAAGTATTGATAGGAGAGATAAATTTTTCTAGTAAATAATTTTATTTGCTGCTTTTCATATTTATCAATGTTGGTTGATCCGTGTTTGAGTTTTCTTTAGTCCTTTATACATTTTTTGATTTCTATTTTCACAACTTAATTTCCTTAACTGTTTCAAATTCCACGCCTTTTGCTATAAGCAAGTTGCAAGTAAGATGAAACATTACAACTACCCAAGTTTATAGAATATTGTAGTATCTTTTAAAATCTTTTTGAAATCCTTATTGAGTTTCTTTGACTTCTTCAAGGTCTCTATTGTTATGTTTCCATGCTTCCAAAAAACTAATACGGACGGAACAATTGACTTGTAACTTTCAACTTTAATCGCACAGGTACACTTTCAAAGCTCAAAAGGCGAAGGCCAAAGCCTGATCCTAAGTTGCCGTAGACTAGATAATTTGACCGAATTCAGCAGTAGGTATCTATAGTTTGCTGTAGTATATGCAGTAAATGAAACGACAGATAATTCTTGTGATCCATAAATAATCTTCTTTGCTGGTTTTTATATTTATCGGTGTTATTGATCACTGTTAGACTTAATCGAATTTTTTACAACCAACATTAATTTATTGCTTCGAATTTCTTGTCCTTAAGTACTTTTTGCTTGTGTATACAAGATAAACGGTGCCAAATCTAGTAAGTTGCAAAGAAATATTATCAGCGTATTGCAAACCAATTTTTTAGAAATTCTTATTGGGTTCTTTGACATTTTCAAGAGTTCTATTGTTATTTTTCCAAAATTACAACGGATGGCTAGTGACCTATAATTTCTAACTTTGAAAGCTTGAGCAGTGAAAGGCAAAGTTCGACCCTTCACTACCATAACTTGATGGAGGGTGAAACTCACTGTATTTGGCTTGATGAGGGACATTGGCTGACTATTCTCCACCGGTAGGCGTCAAAGGTACACCATGGTAGGGGTTTGTTGGAGAGAGACATTCATCCCAGATGAGTAGATAACTAGAAAATAGGAAAAACTCGACCTTCCGCTACAGCAGGTAGTACTGGTACTTTTTGCTTGTAGCTGACAAATCTAAGTTGTAAGTAAGATGAAACTTTACAATTACTCGGGTTAATGAGCTGCAATAGTAGTAACAAAGAAGATGTATCATCAGTGCATAGCAAAACAACTTTTTTGAAATTGTGATTGAGTTGCTTGATTTTCCCAAGATCTGTATTGCTTGTTTCCAAAAATCAATTGATCAATTTTGATTGTAATTTCCAAATTTCTTCGACTAGATCAACTTTGAAAGTTTGGCCAATTGAGGGCAAAACTCGACCATTAAACACGAGAGGTTGATTACGATCGAAGGCTGACCATTAGCCACCATAGTTCGCTTGGTGGAGGACGAATCCGGACTGATATTCGCCGTAGATAGCTACTAAGTAGATGCTGAAACTGACTTCTGGAGCGTAGCCGAGGATGAAGTCCAAGCGTTAGCTACCATAGGTGGCTTGTTAGAGAGGTAGAAGTTCAACCGATAGATGAACACATGGAGCAGATGAAGAACTGCCCAAGTTGATGAATTGCGCTAGTAATGGCTAGAATCGGCTAAAGATGCATTTCCAGTTTGAAAATTACCTTTTAGAAATTCTCATTTCCCAGAGCCTCTATTTCCTGTGTTCCTAAATATTAATACGGATGATTATTATTAACCTGTAGTTTCAAACTTTCTTCATCCAGGTATTCTTTGAATTTTTTGACGGTAAGGGATAAAATCCACCATTATCTGCTTTAAGTGGCTTGAGCGAGGGCGAAGCCCAATTCTTAGCCACAATAGGTGGCTTAGTAAAGGGCAAAGCCCAATCAATATTCATCACAGGTGTCTTGGTGAAGGAAAAGGTAGGGTAGGCAGTTCAGTCTAATTCAACAGTAGGTCTACACGCTGTACAGATTATTTTTTGAGCTTTTATAAGCGTTAGATAATTCATCTAATTGTTGCCATGGATACAAGTGTTACTAAAGATAGTAAATAACATGAAGAAAATGGGTACTTTTGCAATGTTTATTTTATGGAGCATTTGCCTGATTTTGGTATCACTGAATAACTTGTTACTATAGTATTATTGTTACCATTTTGAAATTTTCTTTTTTTAATATTTATGTTCCCACTATTCATATTGATTGTTTCTGCTTTCAAATTTCAGTGATTATGGGTATTCTTCTTTTGGCAAACATTTCATAACAGCTGTTTAGATTAATTTATTTTTTAATGTCTAAATCAAAATGTTAACCCAATTATTTTGGTAGTCATTTAACTTAGATAAACAATAGAATAATAACATTATAGTAGTAATAGTAGTCACATGTAATATTTAATTTTATTTTTACAAAAGAACAGGCACTTAAAATGATATCAAATTTGATTAAAAATAAATTTCGAAACATGTTTTTATTTTAGAATTGCAATCTTCTTTTTCTTCCTGTAATTATAAATGTTATACAAGATACTGAGTATCATAATTAAGTAATTTTCCAAATAAAAAAAGAAAAAACTAACCGTAGAAGTACACCCACAAGAATTCCTGTTCATTGACCAAAACATCAAAGATTCTTGAACCATATTTTTTCGATGCCACTTCAAAGAAAAAAAATCCACAAACACTCTCGACTACTGGCGTTTCGTTATCAGTGACAAATGAAGTAAGCTGTTATCACGACATTAAATTGTCAAAACTGTTATATGACTGCTATAAATTGCCCAAAAAACAGCCAACTTCTCCCTTAATTGCTCAACACCAGTACTACATACCAGAAAGTTAATCTTTTTAAGTACCCATTGACATAAAAACGTGTGATATAAATAATTGTCTTGAGCAAAAACTATTCCATTTGATATGTGTTTGTAGTATTTGCTAATTGCAGTCTCATTAAAAATGATTTCCGTTCATGGATGCTGATGCTCGTGGTGTGTATGTTAATGTTATGAATGAAACGTTATCAGCATAAGTAAATAATAATAATAATAATAACGCGGCGGATATTGTAAATGATAACGCAGTTTAAAAACTGTAAAAGTCAACCGGAGTCGATCGTTGACCGTAAGACCGCATTTGTTACGAACCGGACCTAATCAGTTGACCCTACTCTTCATATCAGTTTATAATATGCTTGAGATGAATTTTTTTTGACATCATCGTAATTAAAAATGTCTGTCTCCTTTAGGAATTGAAAGGAAAAATAACGCTTATTAATCAATTTTATGTTGTAATTTTTGTGTTTTTCTTAAATAAATCAGAAAAAATATTTTTATTTATATTTGTATTGTCTTCACGCGTTATTTTTACCGGGAGATATTACTGGAAGTAAAAAACGAAAACAGTGAAGATCCCAAAATGTTCTCAGATCTGCTCAAAAATAGAATATGCTACTATTTTAAGCAATAACAAATAATTTTATCAATCATGTACAAATTTTATTTTGTCTGTATATTTACTTTTTTTGCCTTCTCTTATTATCAATAGTGTCGATGCCCTGATTTCTTCTCTAACTAAACTAGAATCAATTTGGAATATTTACGTTTCTGGATGAGAACAATAAAACATCCCAATTTGCCATGCGGAAAAAGTAAATTTAGACAATAATTGAAGAGGGTCTTAAACTTTGATAACTATATGTTTTGAAAGAATTTGAAGTAAAATGATACAGCATTAAGTACGTATACGTAAGTGACGCTACAAATTTCTAGTCATATGATGAATATAAAAAAATTAATTTGAGAATTAATAATGGGTTTTGAACAGTTTCGAAACTAAATCATGTTTGTTCTAAAGTATGAGTGAAATCAATATGTTGTTACAAATTCGAACTCTGCACTTGACATTATTATCAGGCAAAATAAGAACGCTGGTCAATGAAAAAGAAAATCCAATTGAAAAGCTGAGATGACTACCAAAATAGTTGATTTGCATTTGATCTAGAAAAGAGCTTGAGCTGAACCTTTTCATAGTTGCACATCTAGAGTTACAGATCTTTGAAGAATTACTGGATTTCTGCCTTGAGAATACCACAAAATGATTCGTTAAGACCACAGACCTGCTGGTAGTGGTGCCAGCAGTTATCAGATTGTAGCTTTATTTAATTGATCAATGATTAAAACGCAGGCAAAAGCGTCGTTAGTTGAAATGAAAATGTCATCTTTCAGGTTATGTTAAACTGTTTTCATCACGAAACTAACTTATACTAGCTATTATAAGATTTGCATTTACATGATAAACCGTAGGAAAGTTTGCTAACCTTCAGCATAAAATGGGTATAAGGCTACGGTTTATTACTAAGAAGAAAAAGATAGTGTAGGCATGAAGTGAAATATAAAATTGTGTGCAACTCCATTGAGCACGCTGCTTGTTAGATAGAGAAAAATTCTGATTTTCTTTACCGTTCAAGATTTTACATAATTTGAATTAATTCTTTCCTAGATTTAACTTAAAGCCTCCATTCCAATAGATTACACTAACAGAAGCTTCCTCAAGTTACGCATCAAACGTTATATCGTCCGAAAGAATCTTGATCAACAGATTTTTTAAGAATCTCAGTCTTTTACCTACTACGAATTTGGTTTCTGCCCCGGTCGATCTATGACCCAACAGCTACATATCTACACATTGAGCAAGCCTGTGAGAAGTCTTTCAGGACAGTACACGCCGTAATTCAATGTTCCTATTTATTCTTTACCTCAAGAACATGAACCTAGTCATTCACCTTGAGAACTAAATGAGAACACGGTACCTTCGCGGTAGCTTTGCCGATGACACGGCTCTATAAACATTGTCCGTAGCTCCACCAATAAGTTCAGAATCCTGTCAACCTAACTAAGACGACTGGAGACCTAGCTCCGAAAGTGGAGAATCAAACCAAATTTCCAAAAAACTCGGGTCATTCTGTTTTGCTACTGTCAGGAGACTAGAATTAAGAGCTTTCTCACTCAGCATTTTAGGGTTTGTATCGTGAACTTTCCCCTTCGGCCAACCAGTTTGTGGCATCATCTTCACCTTTATGTTGAAGTGAAGCAGAGAACTGTCTCAATCTCATTTAGCAACAAATCTGCTAAAGCATTTTTAGTCCAAGTGTAATTGACTATTGATACACTCTTTTTTCCTTCACTCTGACAGAAAAAAGAGCATACTCAGCTTGAGTCGTTTTCACCCTTCGGAGAAAGTGTGCAGCCTGAAAGGATTTCTCCTGTAGATTCTTGCCTAGACTTCTCAAAGGGACGATGCGTGAAAAGAGGACATCCCACCATGATCTTGCATATTTCGTCAGTTTCTACACCATGGGCATTCCAACATTCATGTTCCGTACCGACAAAACTTCAAGGTGAATTTGTTGCTCTACTCCCTGCACGTCTATAAAACAACTTATTCAGTTGAATATTAAAAAACAATTTCCGGCACCACCGCGAACCGAACATTGTCGCCTAACTTCCCACATCACTTAATTCTGTTCTCAACTAAAGAGTTAGTAGTTACCAGTTACCAGAAAACAACATGTAAAAGAAAAAGACTAGTTTCGTTCCTATTTGATCTCGTCATCTCATCTCATCCCCATACCAAAAAAACCTCAAGGTGAATTCATTGCCGCTCTACTCCCCGCCCTTCTAAAGAGTATCTTCATGAGTAATCGCTTCGTGTTCTACTCAGAGGTGCGGCAGAGCTCTGAATAGATCAGGTAACTTTGCCTCTATTAATCTTCTTAAGAGATGAGTTGAGCTCCGTTGCCCATTATCCTTCTCGAAAGATCTTCCATTAACTTTCTTAAAGAAACTGCATTGGAACAGGTCGAGTTTTGTCTTCAAACGGGTCACCGCTTAGGACTTTACTCTCTATTAACATTCTCAATAAAACTATCCACTAAAACAGATCGAGCTTCTCTTTTTCAACAACCTTCTCAGGGAAACATGGAGCTGGATAGCTCTCAAACGTTAGTTATATTTGAACTCTCCCCTTTCATTAACCTGAACAAATTTTGAATTGAGTCTGGTCAAATAACGCCTTTTGAATAATCTTCAACGGACTGCTTCTCAGGGAAACTGAACCACGCCAGACTTTGCCTTTAAAAGACCCACCTGCCATATTGCTCTTCATTGCCTTTCTCAAGAAACCTATTCACGGGAGCAGATTAGACTTTGCTGTTAAATGGATCACTTACGCCAAGTTCTGTGCATTGATACAAGCTGGATTTTACTTTTGCGAGCTACCTGAGTTATCCCTGGTTTTTCCTTTCATTAAATGTCTCTGAAAAACTATCCACTATCTGACTTTTCTCTTCCACTTTGTCTAAAGATATACATTGAGACAGTCCGGATTTACTTTTATATGGACCATCTACGATGAGTAATTAAACTCCGCCCTCTATTAATTAACCTCCAGGGTTATGCATTTAGACGGATGCAACGCCCTCAATTAACCTTCTCAAGAAAACTACTATATATCGAAACAGCTTGAGTTTCATCCTATGAGCCGCCATCTGAGATATCTCTGATTTAACTTTGCCTTCCATAAATTTTGTCAAAAAGATTTTTTCACGAGGACGGATCAAGCTTTTCTCTTTATTGTTCTGCATTGAGAAGAGTTCAATTTTCTTCTTACACGGGGCCATTTACGCTGATCTCCAGTTGGGTTCCACCCTCTATTAGCCTGTCTTTGCTCTCACATAGGATACCTTCGGAGATGTTCAGTCAGGCTTTACCCTCATCCAATCACTTGCACCGCTCTCAGCACCACCGCAAACAACCATTGTCGCGCTACCTCCTACACAATTTAATTCTGCCTCCGGTTTACTCCTATTTGGGCCAAAGGTTTCTTTTAGGAACCAGAAAGCAATATTGAAAAGAAGAGCTATTTGAGCTTGTTAGAGCCGTTTCTGATGATTCTATCTACAAAGTTATTCTACATTTCAATTTATTCTGTTTGGACATAAAACTAACGTCAGTCTTGAGGTTTTTAGATTTTGTTATGCATTATGCATTAACTATGATGTTTTTAAAAACCAGATAAGATCCAAGAAGTTACTGCACTTATTGTAACATTGAAACAAATTGATTTCTAATATTCCTGTTTAAAAAATGACATGAACATGATGAAATGGGTCTCGTCGGCCGGAATTCCCATTTTTGAAAGAAGAATCCCAACAACCAGGCTTAATGTTTACTATAGTGAAAATCTTGGTTGTTTAATTTACTTATTTTAGAATGTCATCAAATTACCAAATTCCTAATTTTATAAATAAATTGTAATTGAACGCAATAAATAGTGCGTCATTTAGAGTGTTATTGTGCCGCCCTTGCGGCTTTGAAGTTTTGTAATTATTGTTGCATTTTATTATATCTTGAAACAGAGAAAAATTAGTTGCAGATAATTTTTCCGTTTGTCGACTTATATTAATATGGATCCAATTAATAAATTTTTTAATCAAGAATTACAAAAACAGTTTGCAGCTGCATGGGGATAATCAGGATGTTTACTGTTAAGAAAATAATTTTTACTAAAAACAAAAATGTCAGGTGTTACTTTTGGATTTCAATAAAAAAAAAGGTAAATATTCAAGAGTCAAGATTTAAAAGTAGTAAATAAAAAATGAAATTTAGCAAAGCCAAGGTTTAAATTTTTACTTCTTAGCTAGTAAATACTGATTGTTGTGTTTTTTAATCTTTGATTTGTTGGTCTGAATTAATGATTTTATTTATGGAAATTTTATAAATGTCATTTATTAACTGTTTTAGTCTTACGCATTTTGAATTTTAACAAATTTGTTTTTTCCATGTTTTACGTACACACAGTAATATTTTATTATTTGAATAAGTTTTTATAATATCATGCTTTATTTCCACAAATGCCTATCTGTTTTTTTTTAATATTGGATGGATACACTAGTTTTACGCACAAAGTCTAAAACAACAATTACTTTTATAGTATATTATTATATTTCGTAATTAAATGGGAAAATAAATGTATTGTTGGTATATTTTGGCTAAATAAACTTGAATTTATGTTATATCAATACGCTCTGTTTCAGACTGTCCAAATTTTTCTTTTATAATTAAGAATCCCGGCTGCAGCGACCCAATCCATGACCTTACAAATTAGTCACTGACTCAATTAAATTGACATGAAACAGAAAGTAAAACAAAACATTTTTGTAAATAATTGTCATTAATAAATTCCAAAATACTGAAATACATTAATCAAACGGTTGACTGTTTTGAAATCTCAAGTGGCTGCTCTTTAAGAAAATATAAATTTCCCAACACTTCACCTTTATGGGTAACTGTTACATTGACTTTATTGGTGATTTGTTAGAAAAAAATGCGTATAGGTTGTCCTCGCGAATAACAAGCGAGCAACGGATCTCCACAGGGGACGCCGTCAAAGTCGCCGCCGACGCTGGTTAATGCGCCGCGGATATTAATTTGGCCGATTATTGGCGCTGATAGCGCTTTTGCCCGGTCATTAGGAACCATGACTGGGACCAGGCATGCATTCGATATATTATCATCGTGCCGCACGTCAAAACAAATCCAGACTGTAAGCATTGCCAAATATCGTCGTACCGACGTTTAATCAAATTTAGCCACGCGATCGTTAAAAGTTATGTACATAGCTGTCTGTTTCCATCGGGTTGCTTAAAGATTAAAAATTAAAAAATGTGGTTACCGTTTGTTAACATGAGAGGGTACTTTTTCCTTTAAATTCCATGATGATGTAAAAAAGAAAAGTAAACTTTATTATTTATATCAATAAGCCAGGCCAGGTGTATAAAAGAGGAAACGAAAAAATAATAGATAAAGAAGTATAAATTTTAAAAGTAAACCTTAAATACATTATCAAATAATACAATAGGGGAAGATTGATAAAGTGGAACACGTTAAGGGGGGAGATAAGCAGTTGTATAAAATTCAGTTGAAAAAACAGTCATATAAATGTACGGGGCGAATAGTAAACTTCCTGCTAAATCATGATTACAAACATGAAAAAAAAAAGAAACGCATTTCACATAAATCATTTATAATAAGTCGTAGATGAAGAATAAAACATTAAATAAATAGTATCAATCAAGATTGTACCTAGTAAATTGTTATATTGAGATGATTTTTCTTTTAAGTCCTCTTAATATTATTGTTGTTCTTTTCGTAAGGTACTTGGCGGCCGGCCGGCAAGCACACTTCAAGATTTGCCCTGAAGCTCCACTAAACTTTCAAAACGCCTACAACCTTTTTAGATCATTATTTTCGAATATCAACTTATTGTTGTAACACCACTTACAAATTAATGTTATTGTTTAAATTATTCAGAACGTAATGGTTAAATTGATTTCTATTTAATAAAAAAAAGTGTTTTCGAGTTAGTGTTTAAAGAATTTCAGAACATTTCTCTACATTGTTTATTTATTTTACATAATTTTTAATTCCGTTTAAAGCAATCTAAAAATCTGATTTTCTTTCTATCCTCCATAAAAATCTCTGGGGATAGATAACACTTCTAACTTAATTCAGAATATTAAATATGCAAGTCATCATCAAGAGTTCAAAATATACAGGATGGGACAGTTATCTGCATATTTGAAATAACTTCCACCGTTCCATCTGTTATCTAAATATTCCTCTTGTAATTCTAGAATCGTAAAGGGGGAACCACCATTGGGAACTTGATTCAATAGTTTTTAGAGGACTTTGATTCTACGTAAAAGACTGCATGCAAACAACTTGATTTTAGAAACACAAACAATTTTTTAAATTTCGTCGAAAATATAGTACCGTGTTATTTAAGAAATAAAGTTAAACATAGCTACTCCGAAACAGTTGAAAATCCGAGGAACCTACTGCAATAGAATTAAAACCCTTGAGAAATCACAAATTAAAAAATAAAGGACTTTCTTTTGTCTCGAATATTGTGGAAGTTATTTTAAATATACTGATAACTGACTCACCCTGTATACAGGGTGTCCGAATATTACACGGAAAACTCTTGACTGTAGGTTTGGCGGACTAAATAGAGACGATTTATCAAAAAAAAGGTAAGTAAAAAGTTTTTAGTTTTAGAGTTACAGCTCTTCAAAGTTGATGGAAAAAATGATTATTTCTTTACTGTGTTCAAATGAATTAACGAATCTTCTTCAAACTTGGTATACCATTAGGTGCCATTAGGGTGGTCCTTATGCTAAAATATTGTCGAAATTTACAAATCGTATCACAAGTTTTCATGAATATGCTAATTCTGAAAAGCTCAGAACTTTTTGCACAGCTAACATTTTACAAATTTGATGCGAGCACATAAAAGCAAGCTTCGTTTATAAAGGATTTTCCCTCTTGCAATTGTTTCGTAAACCTAACCATTTTCGAGAAAATCGAAATTCTTTAAAACACTCAATTCCGCGTTGTTTACGTTACTGATACAAAAATCCGAGGTGACGGAGAAACACGGTGGGTTTTTGTTAAAAAAAAAATGAAGCTAATACATTGTTTTATAATAAAATTAATTTTAAGCCTGACAGGAATCGTAAAATGCGGAGGTGCTCGTCATGCAGTTTCTAGAAGGACATCATCTAACAATTTTGCATTTGACGAAATAACTTAACATATACACCAAGTTTGAAGAGGATTCGTTAATTCATTTGGACACAGCAATGAAATAATCATTTTTTCCCATCAACTTTGAAGCGTTGTAACTCGAAAACTAAAAACTTTTTACTTACCTTTTTTTCGATAAATCGCCTGTATTTAATCCACCAAACCTACAGTCAAGAGTTTTCGGTGTAATATTTGGACACCCTGTATAGGATACACAAACGATATTTCAGAAAAACAAAAACAAAAAAAGCATAGTTTTATGTATTTAGACTTAACTTTTTGTGTTATATTTTCTGCCCATTTGTGACCGTTTGAAGTTAAGTGATATCAATCCGACATTTTTTTAATGGCAACCCAAATTTCTACATTTCATGATTTGAAAGAACACATTTTTCTATTTGAACACTATAAAAATCTTAGTTTTCTATTTGAGATGTTAGAGAGAAACGAGATGATTAAAAAACTTGGATCTTTGAAAGTCTTCTCTTTGCACTTCCATCCAAGCAAGTGCCGTCTCAATGAGTTTTTGGGATGTAAGAAATCTATAAAAAAACAAAGAAATAAGATGATAATGCATGGTTTGTACGAGAACCTCCTCTTCACCATTACCAACAAACAAGGTCCCATCTTGATACGACTACACATTACTGAGATAGAAACAAAAGCCGAAACAACAAATAACAATATGTGGAACTTTTTTACAGTATTTTATTTAGGGAAATGGGCTCTTTCAAATCCTTCAATAAAATAAAATCTATGACGTCGTTGATCTATATTATGTGACTCTGAAGGATTACCAATGAGTGGAAATAGAACAGAGAAATAAAGTACAGAACTAAAGTGGTGACCAATTGAATGGCTCAGAGTTGGAGTAGCCCAGCCATCATTAATTTATCAGTACGTCTTTCTTCAATGTGCGGGTTAGGCTATTTTCGCACTGCGTCCTTCAATTTTTCTTGCAATAATTACCTTTTCTACGCTCGTTTAGCTTTGCCCCCGAATTTGGCTTTTAACCATACCTTCGATTTGTCTTTTATTCTTTATTTTATCTAGCATTATCTGTATCCTCTGATTATATATAAACCTCGTTCTGTATAAATCTGGTAAAAAGCTATTTTAAATTAAGTGTTGATGTTACTAGTAATTAAAATCAATCTTTGTGAAGACGTTTATGAAATACAAAAATTTCCGTTCATCTTTTTGCTTCTGCAGCACCATCAACGAAGAGAAGTAACGGCAAACGGGTTTATTTATGTTAAGACAGCTTCTGTTTAAATTTAGAATCGTCGATGATGGTAGAAAAACTGATCGTAGGCTAACCTAGGTGAACAACTCCCAGAATGTTCAGAGAAAACGTGACGCAGTTTCGCTGATGTTACAATTAATAACGCTGAATGCCACATAAGTTCAAGCGAATTCTGGAATAAGTACGGTTTCCAATCTTCATGTCGCTGAACCATACATGTGTATAGCATGTGAAACGAACTGTTAATCTTGGGAAACGTACGTCTGTTGTAATGGTTTGTGTAGTGTACGGTGGTTTGTGATAAACGTTGTTCTTGGGCAGTGTCCCTCAACCTTTTTACCTAAGTGACCCCCAATACTGTTAGTTCAGAATTAGATGACACCTGCTTTTAGGACTATCTAGGATCAGCTTATCTCAAAACTGACTGAAATAAATTTGAGCAGCCCTAAAAAGTTTAGTAGCATGTTTGATTGGCCCAAAAAGTCCCATCGATGGAAAAGATCCAAAAAACTTCACGCATTTTAAATGGAACGCACCGCCAAGTTTGAAGCTGAGCCATGACTTAAGTGACTATTTCATAAATGTTTGCTATATCAGTCACTGTAACATTTGTAACAGTATTTTTTTTCTGTTCAGGTCAAACCGTTAGTCATCTGACAACAATAATTTTGGAGAAAGATGTGTTTGTAAACAGTTGAATATGTTACAAATAGATTTTCCACATAGAAGTGAGAACAAGTTTGAAACTAACCAATAGATGATTCAAAGATTTCTAAATACTTAATGCAAGTACTTGGAAGTTTTAGTCGTTATTCTGAGTCCATTAACACCCAATTTTTAAAATTCTTAGAATTTTTTTAAATCTCAGTTTTGTTTATCAATAACATTAATCTTTCTGATAAACAAATTAAAATATTTCCAAACAAAGTAAAAATTTTTTAAATGTTGACCTTTTCCCTTGATCAGCAATCAAGAGACGATTTTGGGATTTTTTTTGGCAGTTAAAGTTTCTCTTTGGATATCAACGTAGTTCTATTAGATCGGTTTATTATCAAAATTATCATCTAGTTTGTGTCAAGAAACTATTGAAAATCAAGTCAAATGTTTTATGATATGAGCAAAGCTTAGTCGTACAAAATTATTGAATATTCAAGTATTTAGGCCGTTTTGAAAATTTTATTTTTGCCTTCAGCTTATTGGCAAAACCATAAACATTAAGAAAGTATCTCTGACGGTACTGCACAGAGTTTGGCTTGTTATTATCATTTTTGCCTAAGTCTCTTCTCCAAATGCACACATATAAAAACTAAAGACCATTCAAAACCTTACAAGCCTATTGCTACTTTGAAGGCGTTTTTGGATTAAACCATAACTACATGATTTTCTTTATTTTGCTTCATTATGACTCTTAGTAAACCTCCTTGGTTCTTTAGAATATTTACATCTGTGGTTTTGAGTAGTTTCTTCCTTCACTTTCTAATAGATTTTCTTGAATTTTGCATAGTTTTAGATTTTTCTACATTCAAGTTGTATGCTGGAAAAGGGCCTTTGCTTTTTTTGGCGCTGTTTACTCTCAATGTCTAAAAGTAATGCATTTGTCAGTTTATTTAGTATGATGAAGAGATTATCATCAGCATTTCCTGCATTTTCTATGTAAAGACAGTTCAGGTTAAATAAAAAAATGTTATCTTGGCCCAATTGGAATTCCAACGAGGTGCCCTTTTGGTGTGCGCAATTAATTCTTTTCGAAGTTCTTTCTTTTCAAAATACCAGAGTTTTGTGGTTTAACACTAATGGATTTTACTATATGTATGTATATTTTTGTAACCTTTAAATCATCCATATTGTAGATTGACAATAAGAATTATGCCTTTTTTTGCTAATAGCATACAACAACTGTATTGTGAAAAATAAGAAATTTTTGGCTTCTTATTATCTATTTAGATAAAATTAGTGTTAGCAGACTTATTATTAAAAATAAATATCTAAGGACAACGAACTTAACCCAAAAGTCGATTTATATTTTTATTGTTCAAAACAATCGTGTTAAATGTAACTAGATGGATTTGGTTAAGACAGTTACTATCTGCAAAATACGGTTCATCAAAATCTACAATGTATTGTCGACATTGAAACCACAAACTTCAAATATCGAGCAGAGGAAGAAGTGGGTGTAGACGATCAAGATCTGATGGTTAGCTATGCAGCCGATGAAGTAACAGATACAGGCGAATTCAAGTCCTTTTACAAATTCAATTATTGCATTACAAATTTTAGTAAATCAGGCCCAGACTAGAATCACAGATTATTTGGGAATATAGTTTTGATCACAAAGCTTGCATTTCAAAATGGATACACACGGTTTCGGTTTCCCAACAAAATGAAACTTATTATAAAGTGACCAAAGCATTTATTCCATAAATCATTTTGAGTTAATCACGAATGGTGGTGATGGATCTGCTTTAGTCTCAACCACCATGCTGAGCAAGCCGATTGCCTGGGTACTGCATTTGGGCAATAAGTAGAAGCGCAGAAAAGTGATAGACATAATAAATTCTTGGTGGTAACGTCAAGCTACTCAGGCTATTTGATTGTCAATCCATTCAAATATCTGTTATTTATTTTCTTCAAAGTGTTTCACATACGCATAGTCCAGGAGAGCAAATAGCTCCGACCTACTTATGGAAACGAGGGTTTTGCTCCTACTTTAATGACCTTACCGATATTTGATCTAAATGAGTAGATGTAGAAATCTAGAGACTATTGATGGTTTTATAATTCTAGATAATGAATCTAAGTGTTGGAGAAAGTGGAGAGGGTTCTTTCCATCGCAAAATCTTTTTGCATTTTCAAAGCTCTTTTGTAAAGTCTTAAAAATCCAAAGAAATTGCGAAAAATATTGGCATGGAATAAAGAAGAAGATCTTGCATTGACCTCTATCTCCATATATCATCTCTCATCTTAAAATAATCATAATTGTTTGCAAATGACACACGTTAGCTTCATCAGTATTACAATTAATCAGTTAGCCTTAGTTTCATACTCAAATACATTAGCATAAAATGTTAGGGTCAGTGCCAACCATTGACGTATGAAGAATTAATTCTTCGTGAACTATAAATATCTTCTATTTAATAAGTTTTAAATGTTTATACAGAATTAGGATTGAATTCTTCTTAGGATTACAAAAAATCAGCCTAACTGTATATTTACATTCAAGAAAACTCAAATTTTATTATAAACCTTTTTTTAAATTGTTATTTTCTTTTCTTTGCAGACTTTTAAGCGAGAGTGACAAGAAACCTTTCATTGAAGAAGCCGAACGACTAAGAATAATCCACAAACGAGAACATCCCGACTATAAATATCAGCCGCGTCGTAGAAAACAGAACAAAGGATCTACTGATTCCCTCCACCAAGTGCCTCACGGTCAAAATGTAACATTTAGTCGTACGTTAAAACAAGAAGATTCACCATGCAGCCCGAGAAGTCACAATTCTACTTCTCCATCGAATTGTTCATCACCTCAAAGTCCGTCGGTGATGTCTTCGCAACCGTTAAGACATTGCGTCGAACAAGGCAGTGGCAGTATTGTTTTTAATCATTTTCCTGATTTAGACAACACCTACATATCAGAAGACTGTTTAGATAGTCACGATTTAGATCAGTATTTACCCTCGACAGAAAATGTACACGGTTATCAACCAAATTTAGATCAGGAAGGTTATCAGAAACGTACTGGAGAGGATGAAAGTAATAACAACAATAAAACAAAACGCATTTGTGTCGAACCTGTAGGACAGCCATCGGATTTATATGAAGAAAGTATACCTCCGTTACCATTTTCACGATATCACGAATTACAACCGACCGCACCGGTAGTGAAGTCTGAAAGGTTCGCCTCGCCAGCAACCACTTCCGTGTTTGGTTATCAAACGACGGTTCCCCTTTCACCATCACCAAGTGGGTATTATACGAATAGTGCTCATCATCAGTATCTACCTCCTTATCAGTACTTACCGCAACGATTTGGTAATCCTTCCATGAGCAACTACGGCGTCAATAGTGGTACAGCTGCGGATACGTGGAGCCCTTACAGTATGTAAAGTTTACGTGCTAGTGTAAAATAATAAACATACACAAAGACGTTGTGGCTTAAAAGAATTTATTAGAATTTTAATATAATTTTCTTAATTACTTTATAGTTTAAAAAATGTTTTTATACATTTTGTAATTTACTTTAGACAATCGAACTTTATGTGAATTATTTTTCTGTAGTTATCGAACAGAATAATATTTTCTTTTTTCTGAAATTAAATATTTGTGTTTATTTATTTATTTTTTACTTCATTAGATGGAGTTAAATTGAAATATAAAACCGCTCTTACTAGTTAGGCATAGTGAAGTTTATCTTTATTGCCTATAGTAAGATGACGTGTGGGATAAAAAAAGTTTTGGAGTGTTTCCATTCAAACGATGACAATTACCAGATGAAAATGAATTAAGAATATTTTTTGGTCTTTTTGTTGCATTCTCATAAGATTGTTAAGAAACTAAAACTGTGTGGTGGAAAAATAATTAAAATGCGTACAAATATTTCGTATGCAAGGTGTGTGAACTAATTTACATACTTTACTATATGGAAATTATCAATCATTAAAAATACCTACAAATGTATAGGAACGTCAGAATTACATTTGATATTAAATAAATACAAAGAGGTAAGTAAATTTATTTTGTTGCTTCACACGTTAATAGTTATTACTTTTATTTTGATACTGGTAATATCTAACAATATCGATCTTGAGTGCACCGGACTAGGTCTAGTTGGCGACCTTGATTTAGGCATGTTAGAATTTTTCATTTAATATTGATATTTATTAAAATTGATTTACTAAAATATTTGGACAAAAGTTGAATTTTATTATACTCGGCATGCATATATCTTCAGTTTGCTGCAAACTACAAAAATATACTTATGTTGGCTTGGTATTTCACATTTCTAATATTTTATTTATGGTACTTTCTGTAATTAATTATCCATTAGATTTCATTGATTGTGAAAAACGTTAGGTACATATGGGTCTTATTTATTATGTCCAGCTATACTTATTGCAGTATACTGTTAAATATCTGATGAAAAAAGGTAATTTTGTTTACAAATACAATATGCCATGGGAAGTCCACCACTAGTTACAGGTAAGAATGTTGCAAAGATAAGCAAATAATAATTCATGCAAAAGCCTTCTGGAGAACACTTCTATAGGTAACAAATTCAAACACTTTGGATTACTACAGTTAGTTAACAATAAATTGGAGTTATGTGTAAAACTTGTCTGTCTTCTTCTTCATTTATCTATTTGAATGCTCCCAACAGATAAGTCTTTTCGAAAGAATTTATAGCAAAAGAGAATAGCCAATGAATAAATCGGAAATAAAGATTTCTTTTCTCAGAAGTTAGACAAATCTCGACCAGATCTCAATTCATCAAAATAACATCAATGAAATTCTAGGTAGTTAATCAGACCTGTCAACGTTTTAACGTTGAATATACTACCATGGCTACCCAGGACTCATTTTTGGACAAATCTAACAAATGTCTACCCATGAAAATTGTTTTTTGTTTTAAGAAGTCTGTTCTCATGTGCCAGACGTGCTTCCAATAGTAACTAGGCCTAAATCCACGCAACGATCTCGTGGAATTATCACCTTCATGAGCTACTCCAATGCTTTCCAAAAACTGTAAGCTGCTGTCAGAATTCATTCCAATAGTCTTCATTCACTAAATTACTCAAAAAAGAAAAAACAAATTATCAGTCGACTTATCTACATGAAATAAGCTTGGTGTAACCAACGAAGTTTTAGCTGATCTACTCCAGTGTTTTTCAAAAACAGCTAAATGTTATCAGAATTCATAACAGAAGCCTTCGTTACAGAATCTCTTCAATGATTTAGAAACAAAAAAAAATCATCAGTCGATTTATCTACGTAGAAGAAACTTGATGTAACCAAGGAGGTTTTAGCAGACACTGATTTCCAAAAACAGCTTAATTTATCAAAATTTCTTTCAGAAGCTTCCATTCACAGAATTACTTAAAAAGCTAAAAAAGAAAAAGGAAAGGCGTCAGCCGACTTATCTACGTAAAAAAAACTTGATGTAACCAAGGAAAATTCAAGCACACATTTCACTGCTTTCCAAAAACTGTTAAATGTTATCTGAATTTATTCCAAAAACTCTCCATTCATAGTATTACCCAAAAGACTCAAATAGAAACAAAAATTTATCAATCGATTGATCTATATAAAAGAAACTTGGTGTAACTAAGGGGGTTTTAGCAGATTCACTCCACTACTTTCCAAAAACTGCTAAATGTTATCAGAATTTATCACAGATGCCTTCATCCAAAGAATTAGTTTAACCAAGAAAGTTTTAGCAGACCTACTACAGGATTTTCCAAAAACGGCTGACATCAGAATTTATTTCAGACGCCTTCATTCACAGAATCGCTCAAAAGACTCAAAAAGAAAAAGAAAGAAATCACCAGTCGATCTATCTAGAAGGTAACTGTCATCTTCTAAATCTAAGCCGATTGTAATTATTCTGGGATACTTATAATCCTATAGCGGTCTACGGTTACTCCATCCCCAGTCGAAAAAAACAGGCTCAGACAAAAAAATATCTAAACTTTAGTGTCTAAAATTGCCGACTGTGAGTAGAAACGCTTCTTTTAGGAGCTGTTCAAGTTGACTTTGGTTTCATAAGCGTGTGTCTAGATGAGGTGAAGCGAGGATTTTTGAAAAATATCAATACACAGTTTGGTGTACTCATTCCTATAATGATGTACAATAACAGTCAAAATAAATTTTCTTCATTTCCAATTTTTAAATATGCACAGAGAAGATCATAGCAAGACAACCAAATCAACAAGAGACATGGAATTTGGTGTGTATACTTAGACGGCCATGAGCTTATTGCCTTGGTTACAGACAACATCGCTCTCTGGGCATCTTATCCGACCAACACTATCGGTTCCAGAATCCTCTACAACAAACAGCTCAAACCCGACAATGCCTGGATTCTTGAGTCTCCCTGCTCGATCTCTTCCCTTCGGTTATATGTGTACCTGGGGAATCCATGGTAGTATTTTGGGCTTCCACCCCACATACTATAAGACTTTCGTCGGACCTGTCATTAACTACAGGTTCAACTGTTTCTTAACGTCCCTTCGCAATTTGATCGAGCAGCTCCAAAATAAAGAGAGAATCACCAACAGAAGAATTCTCGGCTTGGAGAAGTGGAAGTTTGCAGCTGTTCTCGACGTGCTTGAAGACTGTCAAAGGAAACATGATCGGTAACACACCTCGGGTAGAAGATCTCGTCAATGGGATCCTTGCTTTGGGGTCCATCGATTTCTTTCTCTTGCCTTCGCCTGGCGGATTGGTTTCTCTTTGTTCAAATTGTCCTCATAGGGCTGGAGTGAAGCTTTCAAATTTTCTAAACTAATGAATGATGATTACCTTGGATAAAAAAATTGCCGCTCAAAAACAAAAAACGGCTATTATTTAGGTACCGGTTTGTGTTAAATTAGAGAACACACATCTCAGTGCAAGTTTCATACGATGTGCTTTTGTTTCCCCTAATGGCACTCATTCAACGCTAAAATTGAGCTTTTGCTTCTTTATCTCTAAAATGAACCAGACCGGACCGATTGGACCACAAATACGGCCCGGATGATTTTTTGAATTCACCATTGCATTAACCCTGTATTTCTTAAAATATTCAGAAATAGAAATTTCTAGAAATTTTTTTGGGAGAAAATTAATAAAAATTATAAACTCCATGAAGTGAAAACATTCCATTCAAGTCAAAACAGTCTTAAATATGAAGTCCAACATGCCAAGGAATCGTGATAATAGAGATATTTCATTACACATAATTACAGGGTCGCATTCTTACCTGTCTCGTTTAATGTGATAATATTGTTTATTAAAAAAAGAATTTTTAAACAACTACAGTTGCGAATGTTTTGTACTGCTAATGTATGATTTGTAAATTCTTTAGAAATACCCCTTTATCGTTAAGATACGCAATTACAAGCTAATTAAAAAATAAAAGTCATGTATACCATTTAGTCTTAATACCTACTGCAGAAACATAAACAAAACAATTTAAAAAATTACTCGATCATTTTAAATAATTTAATTATAAGATTGATAACAAATACAAATAAATAACAATTAGAAATGTAGATCAGATTACTTTTTGTGAGAACAAATGTAAGTTATTTGTGGTATTTGAAGAACGCGATTGTTTTGAATTTTTAGTTTTGAGCTGATAAAAAACAATTATGATAAGACAACAGAACTGATACATCTTCTAGAATTGATTTTTGTTTGTAAATCAGTTTCCTGTTATTGTAACATGGAGAATTAAAAATTCTTCTTGAAGATACCATCTTGTTCGTTCAGCCTATCATAGACGTGAACTAGCACATAAAATTGAAAATGAAGTAGAAATTTTGTATAAATCGTTACTATTGTCAATTATTAAAGGGACTGATGATTTGTTTTCTAAGTTATCTACAGTGTACGATACTTATCTCAACATTATAACTGAGAAATGACTTTTGAGTTTGAAGATATTTCTATGTACTACTTGTCAAGCCTTTCATTACAGTGCACCATAATAATCAATACTCAGACAGTATAGATAACAGACCTAACTTACTTCTCAGATACCTTACCTCCAGAAGATTCATCTTTAATCTCGTTGATCTACACTTAGTAATTATAAAAAAAAATTGAAACCTACACATAGACGTATATAGTGTCAGAAGCAAGTTTGGTTTGTCATATCTGTATAGATCTTTCTGTGCCCACTGAGCAATACTAAAATCAAAACGCAATCAAATCAACCTAGCTGGAAATGCATGAAAATGATCCAGAATTCCATCGAAAAATCATCTTGAGTGATGAGGCCCATTTCCACCTCGGTGGCTTCGTCAACAAGCAAAATTGTCGGATCTGGGGCTCAGAAAATCCAAGAGTTATTGTTGAAAAGTCTCTCTATCCTCAACGTGTGACTGTTTGGTGCGGTTTATGGTCCGGCGGAGTCATTGGACCTTACTTTTTCGAAAATGAGGCTGGAGCAACAGTTACGGTGACTGGATTGCGCTATCGAGAGATGATTAACGATTTTTTATGGCCGGAATTGGATGGTATTGATCTGGACAACGTTTACTTTCAACAAGACGGCGCTACGTGCCACACAAGCAACGAAACCATTGATCTTTTACGGAAAAAGTTTCCGGACCGTGTTATCTCTCGAAGAGGTGATCACAATTGGCCACCGAGATCTTGTGATTTAACACCTTGCGACTTCTTTCTTTGGGGCCACGTGAAAGAGAAGGTCTACGCCAACAGCCCAGCGTCGATTCAAGACCTCAAAGATGGAATTCGTGAGGCTATCGAGGACATAGGGCAGCCACTTTGCGATTTGGTTATGGAAAATTTCATGAAAAGGATATTGTCCTGTAAGCGTGGTCGTGGTGGTCATTTGCCTTCCTCTTTATAATGAAATAAACATCCGATCATTTATATTAAAAAATGGCACTTTTCTTTGAATATCAAAATAACACCTCTTATTGGAAAACCCTTTAGTAAAAGCTCTGAATGGAATGGAATTTTTCTATCCATTCAAACGGGCAATGACCTATCAGTTTCGTCCTCGATTCTGCACCAATGCCAAATTCTGATTAAAAACAATGCAGGCACTTTCATAATAGCGGTAGGTAAGGTGATATTTAGCACACACCAATATCAGTATCAATAGCTATAAAACCGGTTAGGTGTCGCGACAATGCTCGAATATCCTCTTAAAGAAATTTACGCAGCAGCATCAAGATACAATTGCACAAACAAAAAACAAACTGCTGAGGCATAATTTTTAGGAAAAACGAAGAAAGTAGCACCACGAACGGCTGACCAAGTGATTGGTTTTAGAATTATCTACATGACTGAAGGCACAGTATAGAAATTTTTGTCGTCGGCTCCATTGAAATATTTTCTTATTTTAATTGTTAATCAATGGTTTGGCCTCTCAGGCTTTGTCCAAAAACCCTCGGCTAATATTCAATCGTGACTGAATAGCTTGCCCACTTCCAAAACAAGATTTATAAGAAAACATTCATTTAAAAAAAAATAGAAAGAGTTAGAGACCTAACCTCATACTACTACTGCATGAGTCGTTTCGTATACATGAAGATTTTAATGAGTTTTCAATGAATTGCCAAAGTTCTTTATAACAACGAAACACAGTTATGTCATCAATGATGAAAAACATACCACTTTAATCATTCAGAACTGAACTAAGGCAGTGCATGTTGCAATATTAGTTATATGTTTAGGGTAAGATGATGCTTTTGGCTACCCTATACAATATTGTCAGATTTTGTCGTTTGATTGACACTGACAGCTTCTGCCGCTTTTTATTGGTGGCCGTTTGTCACTGTAGTTTTCAAAAATCTTTATGTTCTTATGACTTGTCAAGTAATTAAACAAGCGTTGTAAATTGATTCAATCATTGCTGATTAGGTACCTATTTATAACGCTTATGTCTGAATTTCTAATTCAAAAATAATTATTATCTTCTAGCATCTAGCAATGTAATTACATTTGTCAAAGGTCAGCTGAATTGTCTATAAATATAAATGAGAGAACATCCTACGTAGTTTAAACCAAAATATTTTATAAAATAACTTTGTCAAAACAATTCATAATATTCTACAATATACAGATCAAAATTCGCAATAAGATATATCAGAAAACTAAATGGGCTGGTTAATTATAACTACGTACTAATAAAGCAATTCTTTTGAGAGAAAGACTATAAGTTTACTTTGAATCTGAATTGTTTTCAGCAGAAAAATTATGCAAAAATCTTTAGAATATTTGCATATAAAGTTTCCTCTTGTTAGCTCTTTTTTGAGGTTAAATTTCTCAATTTTGTTGTTCACAGCTACTGAAAAGGCATCTCCCTATTGTATATGTGTAGGGGAAGGGGTTATTCCCTAAAGTGCACACACACCACAAAAGTTGTTTTTGCTCAATTGCGTTGGCAAAAACAAATTTAAGTTTTGTGAGATTTGCTAAAGCTAAAAAGGATTTTCTTCTTTTTCTGGTTCCACCGTGGTCTTGGGTAGAAGAAAGGCCATTTTCTGAAATGTGCGAAGGTTAGAAAAACCGTCTTTAGTTTTTTTAATTTGCCAACGGGCATGAAAATAAATTACTAATAAGACAACGTCTTTCAGGGTTAGACACAGTATAGACGTTAATTCATTAGTGATTCAAACTGTGAAAGTCTGTGATATCAATCTTTAGTTGGTTTGAAAACCGTTGCTTTTGGCAAGCTTCGTCACAAGAAATTTTAACTTCTGCATACCTTTGGTTTATAGTTTCTCGTTTTCGGAATTACGAAAGTATTTTTAAACTCTTCACGGTAACATCACATCTCTACTACAGAAGCCAAAACAATTCTTATTCGTACCAGCTCAGCTCAGCGCTTCTTCGTGAATGTATCAAACAAACCACATGTAATTTAGGTTAGGTAGGTCGACTTACATGTTTATCTGTTTCTGACTGATGCATTATCACCGGATGATTCATCTCATTTAGCTAATATTGTATACTTTCAAGCTCTAAGGAACATAAAGCTAACCAGAAAAACTCACCTTCGATAATTCGATCACCTAGTTTGCAGGAAGAATCCTAGTTGTATACCAAACGCTCTCTAGTATCTCTAGGATCCTAGATTACTAACCTACCACAGGAGGATGCAGAATTGTTCAGTTTAAAAATAGTCAAATGTCTTTACTTGGCAAAACTGCCATCATCCAAAGAAGTGCCTTACAAATTGTAAGTCAAACTCCAATATCAAACCATACTCCTAGCTGATGAAAACAACAACACTGTTATCTTTTGCAGAAAAAGTTACTTTGCTTTAGCAAGATCGAACATACGTTCTTCTCACAAGAGAGACCCACCTCCAAGTTTGATAGAAAGGTTACTTCACTCGTGAAATCTTCTATCTCAGATAATAGCACTTGCATCAAAACAATCAGAGCTTTAATTCTTCAGAAATATACAAAGTCGGTATTTCTCTTTGGTCGATCATCAACACGATAGGATTCTCAATTTATAACTTCACTTTTTGTTCATCTGCTACCCAAACTCACTTTCGTACCGAAAGTCATTTCTCTGCACCAAACTTCTGAGTTTGATAAATTTAATAAAGAAATGCTTAACTCCAACTTATTTTTTGTTTTGGAAGGAACTCTATCAACAAGTCTCTGGATCTGCAATGGACTTGTAACAAATTCATGGAATTTCACCGTTGCTCTAGAAACCTCGAAGTGCAAACCCCAAGGGTGCCAAGTTCATAAAAGTAATGAATAATGGCTTCCTTCCGTCTTTTGATCATGCTTGTTCATCAAGCAACTTTCATTTTACAAACCAATAACATCACAGCAAATTAGAAGTTTTGGCTTAGAACATATCATTTACCAAGGAAGCTTTTGTATTTATGAGTTGACAAGCCTAAGAGAAAAAAATTCCAGAAACATAAGATCAAAACTGCCTTTAGACCTGTCAACGTAATTCTGCTACTTCTACATTTCTCTAAGGATAGCCATTGTCAGGAGTGAATGAGACAGCAAACTTAAGGTAACATCTAAATTTCAAAAAGAGATCACAGATTTCAGCGATTAAAAACGTAATGGAGCAAAGAGAGGTTTTATTTCAGGTTCACTAGAAAAGATAGGTAAGCCCAAACAAGTTCCTCGTTTCCCGTCCGTCGGCTGCATCCGCCTCTGGTTACTGTCTTTCAAAGTAGTGTACAACACACCGTGCTTCTATGATTTAGTAAACATCGGAGACATTGATCCCTCGATGAATACAAGCATTGCTGAATGCAAGCGGTGTATTAAAAAAGGTCACATAATTATATACGTCTGTACTTAGTTGCCAAGCATCAACAAGAAACATAATGTAGTAAAGATATTGTCCGAAGACGTCTCTGCTACTTCTAAATCATCTTCCTGTTATACCAGAAACATTAGGGAGGCAATAGAAATCCGTAATCATCCTAATAGCATAATAAATTGCGGCCGCCATTTTGCGTGACAACTTCAGTCACCTCCATAGCGATAAACTTATCTGTGTATATAAAATGGAATTTACTTCACTTCCTCCTCTCTTTCTATCGTTTCAGTGCACTACTCAACGTCTTAGGCAGACCATCTTCCCTCCATTTCAGTACGGTTTCTGCACCGGTATGTCTATAATGGACTCATTTCTAAAACTTTAAACGGGCATCTAAACTCTACACACGGGAAGGTGCATGCTCACCGTCTTCCTAGACACAAAACGCGCATTTGACAGGGTATGGTACAAAGGGCTTCTTTAAAAGTTTCTCGCTACCGGAAGCTTTTTCACTCCTCGTCAACACTAGGTACAAGTTAGCCAACAACTCTTACGGATCTACACCATGCGGACTGGCGTCCCCTAAAAATCCATCCTATCTCCACTTTTATTCATATTTTATTGTCACGACATTCCACGCCAGCACTGAAGACCTGGTTCCAGCAATGGAGAATTAAATCCAATTTCAATAAGACTCAAGTGATTCTCTTCAGACAGTCAAACAAGTCTATTTGAGATGTTAATTGGGCTATTGCCACACTCTGCTGCGATATTTTGTCGCGACGTTTTGGAAGCTGACTCTGCTTTCGTACTCAGGCGTTTAGTTTATTATGTTGCATTTTTTAATTTACTTTTTTTTGTAAATTTTTGACCTCACCGGGGTTCGAACAAGTCCACCAAGCCCCTCTAAGAACAATGCCTGCTTTGACTTGTGAGACAGCCCAGGAGTTCAAGCGATGCTGCGACATCGTTCAGCGGCAAAATTCGTTTCCATTCTTTTTGTGCTTTGACATCCCAGGATGCAAGCACATATCTTCGTCCGCCCCATGTTATTGTTTCATCAGGGGCTGCCGGACTCAGACTTGTGGAATTGCTGCACAAGAAGGAGAGGACCATATGTTACTTTGACTGGATCACTTTTACTTTCCGGGAAGGTTTGCAAGCTAATCGGAGGTATTTCAATAGAATTCTTGCGTGGCGGCTTTGTTAAAATTCCTCAGATCCCTACTAAGGAAACCGAAGAGAAAACTCGCTTAAGCCCCGGACTGATGGATCTGCCCAACATCACCTAGCTTGCCACAAGATGACCCACACCACATCACACTCGAACCGATATTCGGGATAAACAAACAACCACAACTTGAAAATCCATCTTTATGTTTTAGCTACCAACACCAAAAAGCCAAAGGGCATCAACCTTGGAGCAGTACGAGCAATATCCCTATCCTTCGTGCCCTAGCTACCGATGATATGCTGTGTTTAACCCCCCCCTCCAATTACCATTTCCTCTAAAAGTTCGGAGAGGCACATTTAGCGTGCTCTTCGTTAGTCTCCTGGAGTGACTCCTTAGCTTTTGCACTTTTGTGAGCGAAACATTGAATGTATTTATTACTTCAACTATGACACGGTCTAATTTCAGTTTATTGGTTACTTAGGCAGTGAAAATCTTCAATGTCTTCAGACTACACATTATATTATATCTTTGAAATCTCTTCTTTCTTCGATTTAGTCATACAGATAGGTAAATGCCTACCCTAAAAGTAAAGTCTAAAGACCTTAACTTGTTTGCCGCTATGTCCCCTACGTCACGTTAGGGGGAACATAAGATACTGAGCAAACATATAAAGGATATCTTTGAGCTTTTTAACAGGAAAGTTTTCTAAACCTTTAATTCTTTCGAAGACAGTTCAAGACGTCTACAGTATCTATTTGTCTTGCAGCCTTACTGAATTACTGAATTGTAACAAAAACTACTCAAAAAATATCATTTTAGGAATCTTCGTAATACTTCAAACCGAGAATTGAGAATCAGTTCTTTTGTTATGTACAGACCAATACCTGACGTCTTTATTACGTCACTGTTTATTTCTTTTAAGAAGATGAAGCTATAGAATAGATTAATACAAAAATGAGTTCGTATACAAAACAATGAATCTACAAACTTAAATCAGAACATTACAACAGAGAAAAACAACTGAAGATATATTATTTGTATATTATTTACGAGTTGGTGTGTTTCCTAATATTTGAAATATTATGACCTAATATTCCCGTTCTGTGGGACTATCATTTTATTATTCTTTCCCATGTGATAAATGCACAAATAAAGGGCAACTTAATAAATCAACAACTACAAAAGATAAATAACCTACCGCACCCTCAGCAAGTTTTAAACCTGCTGCATTTCTGTATATTTGAGAAAACAACAAGCATTTAAACGTCTTAACCTAAAAATACATTAATTTTATAGGTTTTACTTTTAACCCCTTAAAAGTCAACACTTTTAATGTTTTACTTATAATTTTATGACGTTTAAAATCTTGTAAGTTCGAAATTTACGAGTGTCCCAAGTTACTTTTATTATGACCCATTAACCTAAGCGCGCAATTTAAGGTTATAATATGGTTTTTCTAGTAGTACTTGATTAGATTGCTTTAAGTTCAAGTGTACAAAACAGTAGCCAGATGCTATCCTACGATTACACTTAATATTATTAAGTATAAAGTAAGGAAAGATTTTAAATAATTTTGAAATGATGAGGCGGGTTTTTATTTCGACAAGAATTTAAAAAACAACTAAATCGAGAATGATAAATTGTTAGTCAGTTCATAAAGCGTAGAAAATGGTGGCAAAAACAGTCAACAAATCAACGCAAAGCAATTAGCTTTTAGTAAGTTATCATCAAAGAAGTGCAATTTACACGGAGCATTAGTTGAAAACAAGGAAGGTCTGTTCGAAACGGGACTTACGCGACTTGGACGCTCGCTAGCCAGTAAAGTCTAATTAATTTCTTCATCCTTTTTTCCTCCTGCCTTTGCCCGTAAAGTATATTATCGAGCGGAAATTGTACGAAAAGTAAAACTAACAACAAACAGAGAAAGTTCATATTCATTTCATTATCACCACTTTGACGTACGTCTGCTTCATTTAAACTTTTAAAATACAAATAAAGAAATTCCGTAAGTCATCGTTGGTATTGGGAAAGGAGGCGGCGGACCGCCATGTAAACAATCCAGGAACTTGAATGAAGTAAACCAACTCTTGACCCTATGTTCGTGTCACTTCATCAAGTCAAATCTCTATTTAAGAGAGTGTGGTGTTGAATACTTCTTAATCAAAGGTTGGGGTGGCCGAATTCCTAGAATTAATATTATGTAAAACGAGACGAGCCATATACATCTCATCGATGGATGATTCTATAGTTTTTTTTGGCCTCGAAAAAAAATGACACGCGCCCAAATTCAAAGAATTGAAATTATTCTTACAATTTTTGAATGTGTTTTTAATTAGCGTCATTAAAAAGTTGACATATGTAAAAAATCTTTTGGTTTCTTGTTTTATTGATAACACGTGATTTGTATCAACTTGAAAATGTACACATTTTAGGTTGTAACATTGCTAAATTAAATTAGCATTAATGTAAATAAATCCAGACTAAAAATACTTATTTAGACATTTTATATATCGCATTACTCATACAAATATCATCATCCACAATTAGGTTAAAAATAAAAATTTAAAAGAAATATGTCTTTTCGCAACAACATTTCATCACGATAATTCTTCACTGCTTTTTGTTTAACCGACGGAGAAAGAAGTGAGTTACATCCAGGTGCTAGATTTCAAAGGGTGCCTGAGGTGTGTCAATGCAATTTAAACCTCTTGTTTTACTTAAACAGTACTATTATGGTACTTGATGTTTCTCTTCTCACAAGAAATTGTCTATTTATGAGCGATTAATTCAGTTTAGGTAAGTGTTATTGTAAGAATATGGAATTCCAAGTTGTTTATTATACTGTCAGCTAGCAATGCTTTAAACAGTAGGCAAATAAATGTGTATCCTTCCAAATCTTAACAATCCCATAGATCAATTGCTTCCTCCTTTTCTAGTTACTTATGACTTTAATGCTCGAAGCTTTGCATAGGGATCGTTAATGGATCACATTATAGTGTTCAGAATACTAATAAGAACTGCCACACTCTAAGACGCCGCATTAGCCGGGTAAACTAGCAGTTCAGCATAGAAGTACAATACTTACATGGGCTTAGATTGGTTTCAGTTGTGGTTTGGGAAAAAGAACGCTGCGAGTATAAATACAAGATCTTTCCTCCAATCTTTCCCTTTAGCTTGTACCAGATATCTCTTTCCTGTGGCATGCTATGCTACGCAACACGAAGTTTCCCTTGTACCACTTAGGACTAATTGTGCATGTCTCTAGAAGAGACTAACAGCTTTCAGTTAACAATCCCTATACTCCTTCGGCTCATTCTGAGCAACGAATCGATGGTTTTGAGAGAATATTTCTTAATCGAAAGTCTTACCTGCATGAGGTGCTCTGTGTTAGGTTGCAACTTCAACTTTATTAGTAATTAAAAGTGGTTGGTGCTTTGCTGTTAGTTAAGCTTTATATGATCTGAGACGAAATAAAACCTGACAATTTGAACAATTAAGAAAACAAAATGACTTTAAAATTGTCTAGTGATGGCATTAATTATTATTATTAGATGGCCAGTAATCTACGAAATCTATCAAAGCCATTTCCGCATAGGTTTACATATTCTCTAAATATCTTGTTACCATTATCAACATGATGCTATTTGCAGGTTATGGATTTGTTCGTATTTCTCGTAATTGCCACATTTCTTTTAATCTCCTTTTTTGCTTAGAATATTACAACCGTCTACGCCTATGTGTTGGGTAGGTCAATCAAGTGTTCTGCCTTTTGGTCACATGGTCAAGATCAAGGTCAATTCGATTACTACTTGCAAGTTTGGTTGTTTTACCTAGTTATTTGTTAAATAAACACTTTAATTAAATCCTAATTAAGTGTGAGTACCTTGAGATTCTTCATCTCCTGAGTCAAATTAGAGTTACTTGGCTTAGTTTAACCAATACCCTGTTAGGGCTAAGAATTTCCAAGCTGCAGAAACGTCTAGTTAACTGTTCACTACACATTTTGTGCCAGTATAAAATAATCAATTCATCCAACTAAAGAGAAAGCAATTTCTTAGGTCACTTTCCATCAGATATAATGATTGAATCATCTTGGTAGTACAATAGTTCTACGTTTTCCAAAGTGTAAATTTCAACTAAAATTTTGCTAAACGGTGCCTTTCTTTTATTGCAAGCTTATCCCCACCATCCTAATCCAATTTGGGCTGAGTTCTGGACAGAGAAAAACACTGGAACCATCACGAATTTATTTAAAAAGATTTGGTCGTTAAAGGCCGCATACACCATGTTCTTCCAAACTTCTTTGTTTCATGCCAGTTATCTTCCAAACAGCCAAAAGTCTTTGAAAACAAAAAAGAGAAGTAAACTGTCTTATAGTGCCTACAGTGTCTTGGTAGTTTTCCTGTCAGCGTCAAAGATCACATTGCTGAGATTCACTATCTCAGAATAAGAATATTGAAACTATCAATGCAAAAGCAATGGTAGATGTAGTCGACAAGCGGGTACGTCTTCTGAGAGATGAAAAGAATAGTTCAATTTTGATCACTAATATAAATCATTGTAATCACGATTCAAGAGCAATTCCTTAGATATCTTCATAAAATTCAGTGCAAAATTCTTCACAGTGTCAAAAGTTCTAAGAGTTACACGTAAATGAAATTTGAAAAAAGCTCGAAAAATCCATTTAAATTGAATTTCTATGTACTTTTTCATTTATTAGATCAGTAGCCGCTTTGAGAGGACTTTTACGGATAGACAATTTGGTTCTTGCATTATTTTTGCAAAAATATCAAGATTCTTCCACAGCAGCGTTTCCCAAAATTACCATCAGGATAATAAAATATTAGATGAGCTTTTAAAATGAAAGATTTTAAGTAAACAGTAGCTTTTAAGATTTTTCACTTTTAGAAATGTCTTATAATTTCTTGATACCGATGATACTTACTACATGATTTACTAACGTTCATCACGACATTCTTGTCTCGCAATGTTGATACCTGATTTAATTTGAGGAGCTACCGTGACGCAAGTGAAGCGTTGTCGGTCGTTAGGCAAGCTTAAGAGATATCACAGTTGAGCAGGCTCATGTTGTGTGAACCAATTTCTTGTCATTTTGAGGTTGATATCTCGTGAGCTTGCCGTATTCTATTGTGCACAGATTTCGAGACAAGAATGCTCCAAAGTATAAATTCGTTACGCCCCTTAAGGAGCCTGCGGTTTGCAAGTCGAATGCAAACCAGTAATCATGTGTAGCTTTGCAATGATACTTACAGGTGCTGCAACCTCCATATTTTTTCCACTACACCATACTACAATTCACAAATGACACCCTCTTGTGAGCACTTTCATCTTCCGCCATTGTTCAGAGTATTTACTAAAAATTTTGTTTTGGATACTGTGCAAGTGTCGCGCTGTCGTTGTCAGTCAGACTTGTTCAAGTGCACTGGATCTTCAAAAGCCATCCATCTTTTTCTGTGGAACTGCAACATGCAATGTTGTCTTCTTGCTGTTCAAGAATGGATTTGTTATTCGGGATTAACCAATATCACTACTACCTTCCATAAGGTTTGTTTTCAAACCTGTAACTCAAAGAAAAAAGTACACCCAGTGTAGACATATCATCAGCAAAGCAACTGAGTTACCTACGACAGCAAAGTGGTGGTGTGCAAATTGCATGGGTTCTATTAAATCGTTAACTCAGCACTATACTATAGGCATATTTTTACTATTACCAGGATTGTTTGTACCTTTCGCACAAAGTATCTCAGTTCAGCAAACGTAGATAAATAAGTGCTAAGCAGTTTTCTTTCCATTTTGTCTACTTTTCTCTTGCCAGAATTATACAGAATTCATTCTATTTTATATTTTTCCAACTTGCTTGTTTTTCTTGCGGTTGTACAAATTCCGTTTGCAATCTATCTGGGTCTAGTATTTTTCTGCAAACTGGGACAATTGTTTCTAGAATATATTTTCTGTATTTTTCTTCTAAATGCTGCCTAAGATTCTGTTCTAGTGTGCTTTTGGCCAGCTTGGCTTGATTTCCTGTTCAAGTTCTTTCTGCTCACAACCAAGCCCAAAGGTTGTACCGGTTCGATGTGACCACCTTGACTAAAATAACTCTCACTTATCAAAATAGAGGTAGTCACAACCCATCGTTTAGTCATTTACTTAACTGTTTTCGTAGTTAGTTTTGCTTTTGGTAATTAGTTCGGTTGCAATAATTTGAAGTTATCTAGTTGGGTTTGCGTAACTTTAAAGAATTTTCTTCTTTCGTCATATTTAATTTTTTAAGGCAATTGCAGAGGAATGTACTCTATACCGACTACTGATATTCCACAAGCAAAACAATTATCTTTTATGGAATTTCAACTTTTTCAGAGGTTGCAACTTTCGAAAACAAAAGAGTAAATATGTACAATCTATGTCACTGAAAAACATACAAAGCGAATTATTCACCGATATCAAAATTAAGTAAGCGTTTCCTTAAAACAAATCCGGATTTATGGGGTATCTTCAGAGTAAAACAAAAAGCAATCCCAAGAATGTTTTCTTTATGTTACAATCTAAATTCTCTATCATTCTGCGTTTGCTGACTTTCCATATTCCTGTTCGTTACAAAGGTGTTTGGTTTTAAAGAAAACGTTCAATTTTTAGTGAATATCTAGAAAATCATGGATTGGTTTAAAGAAACAAAAACAACAATAAATTGATCTCTAAAATAGGCAGATTTTTCTCTACTTTACCGGTTGCCATACTTTGTAGTTCTTTTCTGGTAATTTGGTTTTTCCCACTTGTGGATTTTATGCGAGAGAGAAAAGAATAGAAAGACCTATGCCAGAAAAGTACCTAATCAGCAGTTACGTATAAACAACAGCCAACTTCGGAACCGAATTAAAAATAATATTATGACCAAGAGGAATTTATTATTATGAATGCAATGAATCATGATGTTGAATTTGTTTATTAAACTCTGTGGCATTTAAAGTATTGAAATTATGCAACAGAGAAAAAAGGATGTAAATAGTATTTTGTTTGCTTATTTTAGAAAAGCGGACAAATCTATCAACAGTCAAGAACATACGAATTTTAATTTTTATTATCCAAAATTTAACGATCATTTCAGGTTATTTGTTTAAAGCAGCAACCAGCTCCAGATACATATCCCCATTACTTGTCAAACTGTGAATGACATTTTAATGGTCACGACAATAAAATTTTTAAACCTCGCCTTTCACCCTATTGACTATGAACGCGTTTTATAATTTCCTAAACCAAATAGGGTGCGTGTGCGTTGTATACATGCTTGGTTTTAGTAATAAATATAAAGCAAATAAATACAAAGAAAAAATGTTCTGGAGACTTAAAAAAATTAAAAATTAATTTTGAGAACTGGTATGTGTAACACACGTCACACTTCGGACATCTAAAAAGCATCAGATTTCACACCCTAAACGTATCAATATCATTTGAAAATTAGAATATTAGAAACAGTGACATTTTTAGTGGTTTTTAACATGACATTTAATATTCTACTAAAGCTGTTTCTATTTTAAAAAAATGCAAAACGAATTCGAAACCTTCACTCCCAGGGAAAAACAATTTAATTATTTTATCAACCAGACTGCCAAGTTTACGTCTACCCCAAGCAAAAGGTGCCGATGAAGATAAGGGACGATGCATAACAGCTTATCAAGATTTAAATGCAAGGTAAATAAACAAAAGCAAACTGCAAGTGCACTTAATAAAACGTTCACAGAACAGAATTATCATCTGACGGACTTCCGGCCACGGGAAAACTTTAAGATTTGCTGACGAGATGACTAGCTCTCTAGTTATCTCACCTAAAATATTTCGTTTCGTTTTTTAAATTATAACGTCTGTGTCGGGTTTTACTGACTATGATTTTATAAAGTAAATAAGTTTGTCTGGCATTACTGAATTAGTTACCTTATCGATCGTAAACAACAAAATATTCGCTACTTATGCACTAACACGGGTTCCACCGTTTAGCGTACTGTTAATTGAGTTGTATAACGGCAGGTTTATCTTGAGCTATTTGGTTTTTTATTTCTTCAGTAATACGAGTACCATTATGGGCACTATCACTTATCATTATGGCTCAAGACGCTAAGGTATTTTGCAGACCCTTGTAGCGTTTCATGGAAACGTGGTCCAAATTTTATTGATTCCCCCCACGTTTATTGTTTCTAAACCTTTCTTGATATCGTCTACGTTTACGTAATCTTCTTTAAAAATGTATTTGTATGATTTAACACATTCACTATTTATACTAAATTTTGACCCATCTTCTTTCAACAAAACGTTACGGTAGGTTTTTTACTCATAAACTTCTAATAACTTTCCTATCTTAAGTCACCAAGGTGTTTATTGATCTGTCTACATTAATTTTTCCATTTTTACTTTTGGTTTACACTTTGTTTACTTTCCCCATGTCTACAGTACAAATACAGAGCGTTTCAACAATCTTCAGATGGAGGACAGTGTTGTTATTGGCAAAAAAGAAGAGAAAAATATTGCTTAGCAAAGTTTAAAGAACGATTACCTCTGTGTTGCAAGACTATTTTCAACCATACGGGGTGACTCATAAACGCGTGGCATACCGACCGTTTGTTTGCTTTTTTTTAGGGAACACTCCATATATCTTGGTGTTTTCTTACTTCTAGTTTATTGCTGATTAACAGCAATGTAACACTATAGAGATCTAAACCTTAACATTTTGACTTGATTCACTTGGCATCTTACTTCTATGAAAGTAAACTTCGATCTATGCAGCCATTACTCAAAGTTCATTTGGATAGGTTTCCTTTGATATTAATACTACCTATCTTGAAGCAATAGTTTTCTGCTATACCGGGGGTATATCTAACTATTAAGTTTCATCTGCTACTTTGATTTTAATTTTATAATGTTACGTTTTAACAAAACGTGTATTTATTTTTAATATTATTATTTTTACTTAGTTTATTACAATTTATTTTCAGTATTTATTTACACTAACTTATTTATTTATTTATGCACAGAAGAATTTATTTATCACTATTTAACATTTATTTCGTTCGTAATTACTAGCTGATTGACTGTAGAACTGCCTTCGGTTCGATCAACGCAGCCTTATATTCGTTCCCGCGTTAGTTCTCGATGGGGCTAGAAGATTCCCGCCATTTTCCTGCACATTCGACTCTGGATAGTTCGAGACTTCTTCGGCGCATTCTACCAGCTTGTTCACGACTATTCGGGAGATTTTCTAGTATATTCTAGGGGTGGCGCGTTACAATAAGTTGGTCGAAGTTTTCCTCTTAATGACTCTTCGCTTTCTGTAATTTACGACAACAAATATGCATCCAAGAAATTCCAAATTCTCGAAAAACATGAAAACCAAAATTACAGCTGAAAATTGGTGTTTAGATGTGGATTCTGTGTAACAGAAGATTGACGTGTGATATCAAACGAAAACCAGTTTCATGCCTTATTAAATTGCAGCAAAAAAACAGAGTGTTTTATTTAAAAGAAGATCAGAAGAACTAACGATTTACTTTTCTCCTTTTCATCCTGTATGATTAGACCATCCAAATGAAATTAAAACAAAGCAAATAAGTCACCAAAGGCAGCTGACTATTACCAGAGTTATTACTTGGAGATTAGATGCGGAACGACAAAGAATCACAAGTAGAAGTACGCAGCAGAACCCGGAGATGAATAGTGAGATGAGAATCCCGATGGAAAGCCCACACAAATCAGAAAGCACGAAACTAACCGTCGCATCAGCTGTGGTTCAGACTTATTGGATGGTCTCGTTTTGTCTCTGTGATCTGGTACTTGGGAGGCAGGCGTTAGTTAGTGGTGTGGTGATCAAAATGGGACGCTAGCCAAAGTTCTCGTCTAGCCGAACAACATGGAACACTGATCAGCCCGCAATATAAACTACGCGAAGGTGGTGTAGAATGGCAGGAAAAAGCATGAAAGCAATCATAGTCATAACGAGCCAACAGGAACGTCAATAACAGACAAAACCCAACGTAGAACTCAGGGACCAGGAGCGTGTCATAGGTGAGCATTGAGTATAGCGCTGAATATCATCCAGTCAATGCAACGGAAGAGGAACGAAACAGTAACACAGCTTTATTCGCAAAATCGTTAGTTAGAACCCTGACCTGGTCGTTGTTGGTGATCTGTGTTTTGCTTTTGATAGAGCGGCGTCGGAAGGCAAAATAAAGAGTTTCTGCACGTGGAACTTTGGTGACTTGCATGGTGTCGACAAACATCCATCGTAAAACCAACCTAGGAAAAGCGGGCAGTTTGGTGGCGGCTGTAGACGGCATCTTCCCGTAGCGGCGGCGTAGCGTCCTTCTTTGTCAACTGTAGAGATGCTCAAACTCAGACTAGATGTTCCAATGTAAATAACGGACAAAACCCGACGTAGAATTCAAGACCAGGAGCGTTGTTTCAAGAATTCGTAGTGTCATAAGTGAGCGATGAGTATAGCGCTGAAGATCATCTAGTCAACATAACAGAACAGGAACGAAACAGTTTTGTTCGCAAAATCATTAGTTAGAACCCTGACCTGCTCATTGTTGCTGATCTGTGTTTTGCTTTTGATAGAACGGTGTCGAACGGCAAAATGAAGAGTTTCTGCACGTGGGACTTTGGTGACTTGCATGGTGTCGACGATCCATCGTAAAACCAACCTAGGAAAAGCGGGCAGTTTGGTGACGGCTGTAGACGGCATCTTCCCGTAGCGGCGACGCGGCGTAGCGTCCTTGTCAACTGTAGAGATGCTCAGACCCAAACTAGATGTTCCAAATTTTGGCGAGGCTGGCGGATCGCTCTAATGACAGGAATAGGAATAGTAGAGACACCGGACTCTGATCCAGATGTAATCATTCTGTTCAGTTTTCTTCCATAGTATCTTTTCATACAAATATTTTTACAAATAATGACACCATCCTCCATCCAGATTGTTGGATACTCTGTATATCTTGCTATCTACAGCCCCTTTAATAGAACAACGGTTTGACATGGTTCTTTCAAATTCTGTCAAATTATTCGTAAGAATATTGGATACTACTTTTTATTACTCGTGGTTAACTCGAGCTAGGTTTTATCACAATTATTTTCTTGAACTATTGATATTTCATTAATGATTATTATCCTGCCTTTAATAATACACAGATATCAACGGACAGGAATCAGTTTTTCTTTTAATTATTAAAGTGGACAGGGGATGATTTGAACCGATGAACTCTTATAGTATGTTTTCTTTCTATAATATCTATCCAAGTACTTGAAAAGTTGGTAATTTCGGTTGTAATGCCTTGTCTCTAAGAATCATCATAATATCTTGATGCTTCCCGATCTTTTATTGAGATCACTAGGTATTTTCTAATGACAAGCAAACCATTAGCCTTTTGCTCTTTATGCAAGTTATCATACAGCCAGCAATGAATCTAATTATCTTTATACACCTTAGACATAAAATGGACTCCTTGTAGAAATTTCCATTTTCCAAAAATTGTAGAATTTCATATTTTACTCAAAAACAACGCATCACACAAAAAAAGTACAACAGTAATAAGTCTAAACCTGTAATACAGAGGACCAAGATTCTTCTAGATTTGCCGATAGTTTGGACCGATACTCTGTTGCTTTGCTTGTAACTAGTGGATTTCTGACACTAACTACTTATACTAGTCAGTTAAAATTTCTTTACAGAGTACCAAGCAGAACTTCTGTAAATTATTTTGCTCTACACATTGATTTCAATACCGAACAAACCGTATATCCTATCAATGGCAATGTAGAGATACAGGGTGGCCTGTTCTAATTGTTCTATTCTACCAAACTCTTAATTTTGAAAATATTCTTTGACCGAATACAAGAAAATGTAAGGTAAAATCTTAGAAGAACAAGAAAAGGAACTCTTCCAATATCAATCTAAATAAACTTCCTGGAAGATAATATTTGTAATATGTGAAAAGTCTAGGTTCTGACATTGCAATTATTAAATTTGTAGTTTTTCATTTATTATTTAATTCCAATACATTGTGTATTTAATATATTTTGGTGGAAGTCCCTGAAGCGCCAGGTCTTCTCTGTAATAGGGATTCTACTAGGATAAAACTGAATAAAAATCGTATTCATAGCAAAGAGCACCATTTTCGAGCTTACGGTTATATGATATAACAAACGTGAAAAGGCACCACCTACTCATAACCATACATTCTACAGAACTGGGCTTTTGAGCATAACTGGATAATAAGAGCATGGAAAAATTGAAAGACGTCTTAATTTTGAATTCCTTAATATCCATTATACATATACAATACAAGACCAATACTATTTTCTTGTTTAGTTTTTATTCTACTGTCGTACGCGATCTACAATAAAACACTGTAGTGTTTTGTCAAATTTTATAATTTAAAACCGTTAAGGAATAGTTTTAAATGGTCATAAGCCAAGTTTACTGAGAAATCTATAACTTGGTTGTAGAGGTAATACCATTTAAATACAGTCGAACTTCGATAACTCGAACCCGAGGGTAAAGAAAAGACACTTCGAGCAATCAAATCTTTAACTAATCAAGGTATTTTTACATAAATGCACGTACGTATAAATTGGTCGTTTGAAATAAGTTAGATTTATCAAGGATTTTACGTTATCGAGATTCGAGTTATCGAAGTTCGGCTGTCTTTTAAATATTCATTAGAATAGTCACACAATAGGAAACTATAACTCATACTCAAACTCATTTAATCATTAAACAGGAAGGCGCAACAATAACAAAACAACAAAATTAGTTTTCAATAAATAAATTCGGAAAGTTGAAAGAAACGTTATCTTATAATACTTCCGCAGAGTATTATCTTCCGTTGTTTCCAATCGCTAGGTTTTATCACAATTATTTTCTTGAACTATTGATATTTCATTAATAATTATTATTCTGCTTTTAATAATACACAGATATCAACGGACAGGAGTCAGTTTTTCTTTTAATCATTAAAGTGGACAGTAGATCAGGCTAATGATCAAAGATGAGAATTGGTAAATTAAAATGCTCGTTACTTTAGTTTTAGCAGCTTCATTCAAGGAGAGAATGGTTCTTCTATGTACACGAAGTGTGAATGGAAAAAAGTTGCATAACATCAATTCTGTTAGCCCTGGTGAAAACTGTAAAGTCCCCCAAGAGGCTGCTGAAGAAAAAAACCTTTCCTCATTTCTCAAAAAATATATTATGTGATCCACATACGTACTTCATTTCAAAGTTTTTTCTTGACTTCCAACCAACCACGTGCTACTTTTCCTATTGCGGTTTCCCTATTTGCGGTCCTATGGTCATATCACCAGTGTATTCTGTATGAGGCGTATATCAAAATGCGTCTTACTCAAAGTAGTCTGCAACTTACACGCCTTTGCTTCTTGACAGTCAGACAGACACAATTGCGAGAGGCCACACTAAGCCTGTTTTAGACTTCTGGATTAACAATAAAAGCATTCGGTAATTCAGCTACTCTTCAGAGTACATAATCTTACTGTTATAAAAATCCAAGACTTCGGAAACCGTTCCGTCGTGGGAACCTTCTTAGGGCCACAAAGACTGCATCCTTTTTTATCTTCAGTTTATTATGCCAATGTAATCAAATTAATAGTTCCAAAGCCAAACCCTATCCTCCTAAAACTGATTTTTTTAAATCTCATTGTGACTCATTAGTAACTTGATATTCAGGTTTCAATTACCCTAAGAACGTGTTACCAAGGCTGCTGTCGTCAAAATGTAACCTAGAACATACCACAACTTGTAAAATCTGTTACTTAAAGTAGTGGAATTTATACTTACCCTAACATAAATTCTTAGAAATAGGCACGTTATGTACTATGTATGTTTCTGAAATATGAAAACTTAGCATTTGTAAAAGTATGACTTTGACATTGTTGGCGCTTTATTCCTGGACAAACAAATGTCTACTCTTGCTTAGATAGCTTCTTCTCTTGCAGACACGCTAAGACATCCCCAATAACATTGGTTTGAGTCTGAAAGTTTCCCTAAATTCTATAGAATGGTCACCAAAACTACATCCAACTAGAAAGACCAAAGAACTATGTGTAGAACGTACAATGAGAATATGGCAGGGAACACGTCATGGATGAAGACAAAGCCCCACGCATCCAATAAGATGACTTACAAATGGCTAAAATAGAAAATAAAACTTTCAGAGAATAAGTCAGGCTTTAAAGATCAAACCCATATCGATACTACAGTACAATCATCAAGAAACGGCCTTTTTTCCAAATTCAGTAACAAAATTAAGTTAACTCGCCAGAAATCTTTCTTTTTCTCCCAAAGAGAAAGAGAGCTCTCTATAAACAAAGTTGCTGCTTGTCTATCGCATTAGAAGATGCGGTTAATTTTGATGGGCGAATCTGCATTAAAACAAAAAACATTTAGATACCGTCATTGAGACTTTTGGTGACTTTCCATAATCTCAGTAGGACTTCAATCATTTTCACCCGCTTGTTTTTTCAGGTTTCAGGCTTTGAGGTTCATGAAAAGATAGGCTAATTGTTAAATGATCTTTAAAGAATATTATTTAAGACAAAAACCCTGCTCGAACGAACGCCGACTTTGATAGGACTAATGGTACTGACATGTCCTGCCTTAGTTCTGTCAGATAATATTAAATACTACTGCTCGGTTTTCATTGTTGCGAGTGGTGGTATGAGGTATACAACATCTCAGCATGACCTAAGACAGACTTGGCAAGATGTGGTAGTACTAAGGCAGGATTTTGCAGAACTTGGGCAAGATGCAAAAAGAGAGTTATTGGAAAGAAATTCCTTTCAAAACGAATATCAAACAATAAATTCATTAATTCCTGAGAATCCGGACAGTCCGAATTAATATTTAGTGATGTCAGGACATATTTTACACCTTTTTTCCATGGTATTACTGTTAAAAGGATTTTTTGAGTTTTTTTGTTTACTATGGATATCACACTCCGTGAAAGAGCAATTATTATTGCTCTGAGTGAAAATACGCAAATGAGCGTAAGAAAGACTGTAGATTAGTTGAAGTTAGTCAAGAAAAGGTCGCTACAAGAAAAAAAGAAGGATTACGCCCAGGGATGTCGATTTGATTCGAAAAATCGGAATCATAAACTCAAAGAAGACAAGCCGTGACATCAAAAGAAAGAATTCGTTTTATGGAATGGATTTAGATTATAACTTCGCAAACTTATTTGACCTATCATTTCCTTTTCAGAAAAGAAGAATACTTACTGCTCCTTTTCTTTATGTTTTGATCACTTCCGATTGTATCCGAGGCTATCACCGTTCCTCTGGATTGTTCCAGCGCCCGTGGGATGGTACTGCCCCCTTTGGGAAACATTGATGTAGACACTTCCACTGCGATCCATCGTTTTTTGGAATGTAGCTGCCGTGTACAGCGGAAGCAGTTCTTGACATTCATTAGGAAGAAGAAAAGACTGTCCTGAGCAAAAAAAAAATATAAAGACTGAACTGTGAAGCAGTGGAAGAAAGTGACTTTTTCACGAAACAATCTTGAAGTTCATGAGTCTAATTTTGCCCGACACTCACCTGGGAGACTTCTTCGATCTGGTTACCCAAACATCCACCTAAGATAATGTTTTAAAACTGTTTTACAGCTTTCGGGCCAAAAACCCTTCACTCCATTGAAGGAATGGTCGATAGTACAATTCCTCGATGTGCTACAAAAGCAATTGATCCCAACCATGCGTTGACGGTTTCCTCGCAAAAGTTAGCGGGGTAGGACTGGCCGGAGAATTCACCAAATTTGAACCCATAGAAAATTCGGATTTGCAAGTTGAACTGCTCCACCAAGACTAAAATGATCGAGAGTGTCATTAACGTCTGGTATCGAGACTCATAAGTGAAGGAAATGTGCGTGGAAGTAAAGGAAAGAAAAATAATTAGAGCAAATAGAGGTCACATTTCGTATTTAGATGTAATAAGATAAATCGATGTTTATATTTATTAGACCTTTGTGTCTAATTTGTACCGTACTGTAGGTTGATATGAACTACTGTCAGATCGTGCCTAAGTACTTGAGAGATTCTGCCAAAATCCGTCTTCGTACTGCCAGGTCTTGTCGAGTACTTCCAGTTCCTGCAACCCACTGCCTTAGGTCTTAATAAGATCTTGTGTATCTATAGTCAGAAATGACTTTTACCAAGACGTAATCACTATCTAGATATTTAGTTTTTCTGCAAGACCTTATAATGCTCCTATCAATTCTTTGGTTTTTGTGGACATTCAGGTGTACAGAGGTTGAATCTTTCAGAAGGTGTGTTATACAGACCACTCGCTATACTGGTTGTCCATCCTTGTTCTAGCAGTTTTCAAGGTCCTTATGAGTTTCAGGCTTTCGGCGAGCTTTTCGGGTCTCACGAAATTCTGTATGCTAGTCCTTACTGAGGCCTTCGGTTAGTTCGTAGTCTTTGTAGAATTCAGGTTTTAGCAGAACGCTACAGACTCTTGGAAACTCAACTGACAATAAGATAAATAGTACAAAACACGAAGCAAAAAAACCTTTAAAGTCGCTTTAACGTTTTAAATTAATAGAGATACATGTACTAGTTTATTTCTGCTACAAAGCTGATATTTTAATTATTAAAACGCTTAGTACTTATACAATTATATTACTATGTAATTAGATTAGGTTCTTCCATCACCTACTGCCGAAAAAGAACTGTTTGAATAATACAAAAAAATTTATTTTTAGTATAAAAGTGATAAAATGCAAAACTCATACTAAAACAAACGCATACAGTTTCTATATTTTTTCCATTCACAAAAAAACTAGGCATTATGTAGTAAGTAGTGGTTCTCCGAAAAGTTCAGCCAATTTTTGACGAGGCTAGAATATCGAAATGCCAAACGAAAATAGCGGTTCTTTTGTAATAGGATAGGGGCAATCCTTTAAATGTTGACCGGACTGCTGATAGACAACAAGAAATTGTGATACAAAACAGCTGTTTCCTCAACGTTTTTGTAAACAAAAATGCAAGAAATATTGTAGATCTAAACTGCAGCTTGTGTATATGTAGTTATGAAAGATTTTTAATTAATTCTTTAAAGTGCCAAATTAAAATTGCATTCTTTCCATTTTTATTTAAAAATCACAATGACATAACCTATAATTTAAATAAAACTGTTATAAAAATCTGAAAATCACGCACGGCCTACTTTAATAAGAGTGATTATGCGAAAAACTTACAATTTACGAATAATTATTGTCAAAGCGACTTTTTATATTTTCATCGTCCACCTGTTTAATAAAAAGAAATATAAGAAAAGAATGTGTGATATGATAAATATATCCTTGCATAAAGAAACTAAATAGAATGATAATCTGGACGCCAGCAATGATAATCACAAAAGAGCAAATCTAATTGATTAATTTTAATAATGAATTATGACGTTCCGTGAAATGTCGAAACTCAGACTAAACTTTCAATGCTAAATGACTTGCATTTCGTTGTATGAAGAAATTTAAATTAAATATACATAAACGCAATAAGACATACACATTTCTCGAACGCGTATTTCAAATAAAATAAATTGCATATGTTTATAAAACTGAATTTAATTAAAAACAAATCTCTCAATTTCTGAATGCGGTAATGAAAATAAAAACTGTGAGAACTTACTTGTACTAAAATTTAAATATTAAGGTTACATAGTTAACCTAATAAACCGCTTCAAATTATTTTTGGAATGCGACTTAGTGCATTGCCTCCATGTCCTTGTAAATTCATAAAACAACAGTCTTGATAATAGAAATGACCACTTTTGGAGCAATACTAAGTACGAGGGTGGTCTGAAAAGTTTCCGACCTCAACGTGAAGATGGCAGCACTCGTAAATAAAAGCTACTGAATTTCGTTGTTCATCTGTTGACAGTTACTCACCAAAGTTTCAGCCATTTTGGACGCGCAGTTTTTATGTAACAGTCGTTTGAGTGAGTTGATGTGAGTTTTTTTGTGAAAATGGACAAAATCGAGTATCGAGCTGTCATTAAATATTTGTTTTTGAAAGGCAATACGCCTTCGCAAACAAAAGATGAGTTGGATTCTGTGTATGGGGACTCTGCACCATCATTTACCACGGTGAAATTTTGGGCTGCTGAATTTAAACGTGGCCGTAAGAGCTTGGGAGACGATGAACGTTCGGGACGTCCAAAAACTGCAATTACCGACGAAAACATTGCCAAAGTTCACCAAATGGTGCTAGACGACCGCCGAATTAAAGTGAAAGAGATAGCAGAGGTTATGAACATGTCAAAAGAACGTGTTTGTCACATATTAAATCAACATTTAGGCATGAGAAAGCTGTCCGCGCGTTGGGTGCCGCGTTTGCTCACGTTAGACCAAAAACGTGTTCGAATGAATATTTCCAACGCTCTTTTGGCGCAGTTTAGGCGAAATAAATCCGAATTTTGGCGCCGATTAATTACTGTAGATGAAACTTGGATACACCATTGTACGCCCGAAACAAAAATACAGTCCAAACAGTGGACTGCAAAGGGGGAACCGGCTCCAAAAAAAGCAAAAACTGTTTTTTCGGCTGGGAAAGTGATGGCGACTGTTTTTTGGGATAGTCATGGAGTTATTTTAATCGATTATCTTCAAAAAGGAAAAACCATTACAGGAGCATACTATGCATCATTACTTGACAAGCTGAAGGCAGAACTTGCGAGAAAAACGGCCACATTTGCAGAAAAAGAAAATCCTGTTTCACCAAGACAACGCACCGTCTCACACCTCAGCGATTGCCATGGCGAAAATCCACGAATTACGGTTTGAACTGCTTGACCATCCGCCTTACTCACCAGATCTAGCCCCAAGCGACTTCTTTTTGTTCCCCATCTGAAAATTGCGCTCGGAGGACAAAGATTTTCGTCAAATGAAGAGGCAATCACCTTCGTGAACAATTGTTTTGCAGAGAAAAATGCCGAGTACTATTTGGACGGGTTACAGAGATGGGAGCATCGCTGGGAGAAGTGTGTAGAGTTACAAGGAGACTATGTTGAAAAATAAAAAAAAATTTCAGAAAAAATGTCTTGTATCTTTGTTAGGTCGGAAACTTTTCAGACCACCCTCGTAGGCATTATGCACACATGTATTTTTATTAGGCCCTTAGATTCACAGGGTGGTGTCCGTTTATCATTCTACATTCGATTATTTTTATTGTATGGGACGGTTGCAGCACTATAGCCCTTCCAGTATCTAAACTACTGTAGAGTATTCGGTAATTTCTATGTGTGGGAATCTGAAATTAATTGGTTTTTGTTCTAACTAATCCTTATTGTAGATTTTGTTAGGAATCGCATGCACTGTCTATCGAAGCAAATAAAAAAGCGGAGGTTCTATTGAACAAGTGAAAGTCAACATCCTTTCTGGTTTGACCAGATGTTCAATCTAGAAGTCGGATTTTAAAGGATTCTTGATTTCCATATTCTTACCTGTAATAGTACCTGAATAATCGAGTGTAGAAGGTAGTACGTTAAATGGAACACCCTGTATAGACAGTAAAATTTTGTAATGGATTTTATGAAGTGTCTGTAAACTTCTTCACTTAATATAAGTAGTTCAACCCTTTATAAACTTGGAACTGTGTTAATTTTTTTCTGTCCAATTTCATGTTTGCGCGATTAAATGATTGAAGTTACGATCTGTTGCAGACTGACTCAACAACGTGCTGCTACTGAAAGTGCGTGTTAGTTATTTGCACTGGCTTTGAGAATACGTCAAAAAGTCGTGGTCTTGGGCACTCTCTACACTATGGTAGATTTTCACGTACCTAGTCTTCTTATATTACTGGTTAGTTAGCCGCGAAAATACTTAGATTTGGCATTACCTGAAGTACATTTACCATATTTGTCTGTATAAGGGACAGTGTCTGTGCCAAAAAAAAAATGTAAGTGGTACAGAAGTGTCCGATATGAAGGGGTAAAAACTCGAGGATTACAAAACGTTTTGGGACTTAGAAAGTGTCCTTGATACAAAGTGTCCATTGAAAAAGCTTTTGCTATGTTTTATTCCTTCTGACAAACACACAGGAAAGGTAGAAGCTTCAAATCTATTTACATCCATATGGATTTGAATTGCTCCAGAAGACCGCAAAATGTAGTACACATACTGTGCTCTGAAGACCAAACAATTAGCTCTAGAAAGAAGTACTAATCTTAAAAACGGTTTCTCTTTAACTCCAAAGTTATTGTTAGCTTAAGTGTAGTACGCAAAGATGTTCTTTCTTGCCACCAACGGAATTCACTTGCTGAGGACGAGGAATGAGCGGCAGAACACAAGATGAGTTCACGATTTTACATATGTATGAAACGGCCATACGGAAACCTTACGCACCTACACAAACATTACCGGTTTGTACTTGTGGAAGAGAAAATATTTTCCACCGGTTTCCTTACTGATATAGGGTGACCTGTAAAATGTACAGTGGAAAAACTTGAAGACAAACAGTACCAACAACACACAGCTATTTAGTGCCCCTTTCTAATGTCATCAGTTCGATATAAACTATACTGTAAGTACCTTTAAACCGATGTGATAGTATCGAGCAGGATTTATTTTTGGGGTCCTCCAATTAGAACCATGACAAGCCTGAATTCAAAAGTAATTTTCCGCGGGAGAGGCCTTTGGATTTCCTAAACCAGACATGCAATATCCTTGAGGAGCTCTACAGTTAGCAGGCCTAACTTGCCAGGCCCATGCTTCACGGAGCTCGCAAAATCCCTGTAGATACGCCACTACTCCGATTGAACGATTAAAGGTTGTCAGTTGAAGTTGAAGGGCCTCTTAGGGTTGAAAACTCTCCGCACCTTGGGCTCTGCGGAGCAACCAGTACACCCGTCGCGCCGCAGCTACTCCCCTGATATTGTAGAAATAAATGTATTTCATAAACAGGGGGTCAATATGGATGGGCATTACATAAACATGCAATTAGATACAGTGATATTGTTATATCGTTTTTCTTCAAAGCTTCAAACAGGCCCGAATCGAGCTTAAGATCGTTCACCGTGATATAGAGTATTAAAACTCTACAAGAAAATGAGAGGTGCTATTTAGCGTAAAATAACAATGACGTCACATTCTGCTGCCAATGGTTAAAGCCGAGAAAATATTTTAATCTATTACCATTTTGGCGGTATTTTTAAAATGAAATAATCTTATTCCAAACTTTAAGACAGCCCCTAGTAACTGTAGAATTTTGAACCAGTTCATGCATGGTTTGGTTTCTAACAAAGAAAATATGGTAATTCGAAGCTTACCAAGTCTCGAGTGATACATTGTTCACTTTTCCCATTCGTAGTTTACGCAAAACTTGAAAGTTTGTAGAGAATACAAAGCAATCAAATATAGTCCACTAATCAACTTCTTTAACTCCTCATACATTTATCCATTAGCTGTATCAAGTTTTGCACAAACCGTATCCAACTTCCTTCTCTCGAGGAGTCATAACTTGATATGAGTAATATGCCATGCCATAAGAAGGCAACCAAAATGTGCGTAGTGACTAACCGAGTCGGGTCAAATCCAGTCAGTCTACCTATCTTTCCTAGAATTAGGAAGTTCATCCATGGTAATGTGTGAGCATCAACAGTCAAAACAAACCAAGTAATTTCAGTTTTGATGAATTAAGGGTATTGTTGCATCACCTTCCATATTGTCAGTCGAATTCTACTAATGGTGACTAACGATTGCAATTTTGCATCGAGAAATGAGTTTCAAAAGTTGAAATTGTTTAGTTAAAGACCATCAAACAATCTACAATGCCTGATTCTAAAAAATATAAAAGTCCTCTTCATTCTTCCTCTTCTCAGATACAATGTCATTGTGTGAAAGACCAACACGTAAGAAAAGAGATAAAATCTCATTGAATCTGCACAAATTTAATTTTGTTGGTCACTGTATAGAATCTAATTTGGTTACATGCAATTTAACTTAACTTTGTGCAAAAATCCAGAGTCATATTACCTCAATGAAAGTTAAAAAAAAATGATACTCATTCGTAACACTCTCGAAAAATGAGAGGTCGATCTTATACACTATATAATAAATTGCCTTAAGCTGGCTGGGACTAAAGGGTCCTAAACGAACGTTAGTTCCTAGAGATTCATGTCGATGGCGTTACTTATCAAAAAGGCAATCTAAGCTCCACTCCCCATTACTAATGATTTCTTTCAATTCTTCGTTTTGGCAATAGCACTCATGTCTTTTGATCTTGTATCATTTAACTATTACTAAACTCTCGATGCAAAGGGTGTGGAATAGTACTCTTCACATGCTCCAAGCCTCTCTGAAATATTCGATCGCCAAAATAAGGAAAAAGTTCATTTTTAAAGAAGTGTTTTATGTCACCTTGAGGTATGCCAAAGTAATAGTATGTAAGTGTACACATTTTGAGTCCTCTCAATCAAACTTTCGACATAAGCAAAATGCAAAAAATCTCAATGGTCCAAACTTCTGTGTAATCTGTTGATCGCAATTTGGAAATCATTAGAGCTGATTCAAACCCTTTTTCTCCTAAAGGTGGGTCCTCATAATGTAATAGTTTTCTATTCGCAGTTCTTCACAAACTATAGTTTGGTCGGTATCCGACTGCAGACCTCTCACTTCCACTTGCAGATGACTGAATTCACTCCCTCACCGCATCGTTTCATCGATCACATCATCACCAACTCACTAACCCACATTTCAAGATTCCAGCTTCCATTGCCACCCTATCACTTCTGACAATCTACCCCTGGACATCGATTCCACACTACTCTAAATGCAGATTCGCTAAACACTCCTCGCACCCACGGGAATTAGAAGACTCGCGTCAAAAATACCCTCCCTTCAAGAAAGTAGAAAATATCGAAACCAACGTTCTCTAAGTCACAGCCACCTTCCAAGATGCAGTTCAAGCTTCCACAAAAACCATCGACCCTAAGCGTCTCCCTTTGCCTGCAGATATCAAAAGCAACGGGTGTACACAGAATACATTTGCATCCAGTGATGAAAACGCAGTGAAATTGACTTTATGTTTTTATCCGCCAGCACACAAGCCAGCATCTCGCCAGGATGCCTCATTCTAGTACAAACGACGACTACTATAATTCCCGACTCCCATCGTGAGGCAAACGTCTTCGCAAAGTCTTAAAAAAAGTCCATCAACGGTCCGACGACTTTTTGTTTGTTTCTGTTTCGCCTAGACCCAAACATCGCTCCCCGCCTCCACGTTTTTGGTCTTCAACAGGGTTTGGCACGAGGGACTACTTATAAAGCGACATTCCTGTCCTCTTCGTCACGCTAATTAACAGCTACCTGTCTGCCTGCCACCATCAATGCGCGTTCCCTGAACTTTTGCGCGGTTTTTATTCATCTTTTACTGTTACGACACTCCTCGCCCCGAGGATCGCAATACTGTACAGTGTGGGTCCAATTTCGATGGGATTAAATGGGTAACTTTCTTATCAGCGCAGATAAATGAAAACAGCTTAGGTACTCGTGACCTCTTTTTTCGTGCTTATTCCATTACCGTTACCAGAAATAAGCTGCCGTCTTTTGTTTTTTTCCTAGAGAGAAAAAGAGAAAAAAACAGCCGATTTCTTCAATTTGCTGTAACTCCTATATTTTCGAAGCTAGAACAAGATTATTTTAGCATTGTTGAGGCACTTTTACCGTAGAATCTAATGCTGTCAGTCGTTTTTTCCTAGTTCTTTCCATAACTACGCTGTAACTCAAAGTTGAATTTTTTAAATAGCCCATTTCAAAATTCATCTTTGAGTTACAGCGCAGTTATAATAAATAAAAGAGTTACAGCAAATTAAATCGGTTCATTTAAAAAATTCAATTTTGAGTTACAGCGCAGTTATGGAAAGGGCTAGAAAAAAACAACTGACGCATTAAATTAAATTAAAAAGTGCCTGAACAATGCTAAACTGATTTTGTTCTAGCTTCGAAAATAAAAGAGTTACAGCAAATCGAAGGAATCGGCTGTTTTTCACTTTTTCTCTCTAGGGAAAAAACAAAAGACGGCAGCTTATTTCTGGTAACGGTAATGGAATAAGCATGAAAAAGAGGTCATGAGTACCTAAGCCATTTTCATTTATCTGCGCTAATCAGAAAATTACCCATTTAATCCCATCGAAATTGGACCACACTGTCTGTGGGTAACCTTTTCAAGCTGTCTCGAGACATCGTGATTTCAAGTATCTGAACTCGAACAACTGGAGATTTGGTTGCGAAATGGAGAATAAGGCTAAACCAATATTCTATTCCATCACGGCAACTTACACTACAGCTTCCAGATTCAAACCAGAAGACGGCTGCATGGGACCATAAGCAGAAGCAGTGTTCTCCAGACTCGATTACGCAAAAGCCATTTGCAAGAGGATCTTACGCTTGGAACGCTGCTATCGGATTACCACAGAACGAGAACCAACCCTGTCACATTTTCAATTTACTTTACCGTTTCCGGGAATGCAATATTGATTTTTCTGCTTGCTTCACTACACCTTTGCGGTCCCTTTCCCCACACTCACCGTTTAGCATAATCATCGGCCACAAGCTCCACTGCCATCCGGTATCGTCTTTCAGCAGCAACGCCGTTACTCCAACAATTCCATCGCCAGCACACTATGCAACCACGTGTAGCTAGCTCATCTGCTCTGAAGTATTTCGGTTCCCTATAGGAGCAGGAAGGCAAAACTGGAAACTTATACTCTAATATCTATTTCAGTTGTTACTGTTGAAGCTATACAGTATGGAGACGACTTACTTTCCGCATAGAAGCATTGCTAATCGCATCGTTATATTTAACTTATGAAATGAAACAACCCAGAAATAATTGCATATAAGGGTTCATTGAAAGGTTAAGGGATAAAATAACCAATTAAATAAGTACAAAAATGTAAACTATCACAAACTATGATCTGAGATTGTAGTATTAACGTATTAATTTTGATTTATCAAATGTTTTCACATATCCTATCTAGAAAAAAATGTAATTGCAGACTGGAGACGCAAATTGAGATTTATTTATCAACTATATTTTGTTTTCTTACAGTAAGAGAAATGCGCAGTGTTAATTAACATCAGAAGAAATCTAATTATCGTACTTTCTGATAAGAATAACTTTTAATAATCCTTTTGGAATGTTAACTTGAAGTGATTCATTTTTCAAGGAATTTTTTCGCGAATAAATAAAATTAATCACGAACAAAATTTAATATTTTTATTTAAACAAGTGAACTTCGAGAGATTCAATTTTATATTTATATCCTACAATGGTTCTTAAAATTTATCCTTCTTACTTAAGCATCTAACGGTACACAACACAAAAATAAAAATTTAATATACGCATTATAAGCAAATGGGCGTGATTAAAAATCTTACATCAGGCGTCAATCACATCGTGAATCAATAAAAAAAATAAAGTATTTATCTATGAACTATGATACATTCGTTACATAAGCTCATATTACAATACCACACACGAGAGTACAACCCACTAGTAATTACAGAAATTCTTAATCCTTTAGATGTGACAAGAAGTTATTTTAGAATCGTTTTGTTATTTTATTTGCGAAATGTTTTGATGTAAACAATTTAATAACCTTTTATCAATAACATACTGATAATTTAAAATTTCATATAGTATTACATAACATAAAATTTCTAAATTAAATACTTTTAATTATTAATTATAATAAAAATTACATAAACAAAACACCAAATTAGATCAACACAAGGAATTTTTACGATGACATTCGGCAAAAGATAAGAAGAGATGTGGTGTGTATATGTGGGGGTAATATCGATGATTGATGAACAAAATCAGCTTTCACAATGATCTCAGATTCAAATACATCTGTCAAATCACTGTGAAAACCAGTTTCGTCTCGCTGACGTTACCATGACTCGATGAATTCCTTGCAGGAAACCTGGGGGTCCCAGTCTTCACCAGATCGGCAATATGTCGTGGTATAATCACGTTTCGGTCGTTTTTTCTAGTGATTGGCACAATCTAATATATCCCTCTAATTATTACAAACGTACAGTTATTTCAATAACATCACAAAATCTATTTTTATGCACACAATTAAAAATTAAAATCTTACACTCCTTAATTAACAAATCATAAATAATAAAATCACAAATGTACACTAAATGAATACAGAAATTAATAATAAGTGAACCAAGTACCAGCTGACGAAAGATTATGAATGAGAAAATTTCATGAATGGATTCTGTTGAAACAACTTAGCTTATCAAAAATGTCAAATTCTAAAATATGTAGCAAATATCGCACACTGAAGTCATATATCTATTTTTAGATTAAATTATTTATAACAAATCACGCTTTAAAACTGTGAACTTTCCGATTTTAAGATGCTCCAAAAACACTACATAAATCGATTAAAAAAACAACGAAAAAAATTTACATAACCTTAAAAAAGGCACTATTTCGTAAAAGAGGGGATACAGTCATTAAAGGTCAATTAATTTTTAGTTAGAAAAGACTAGTTAAAATACATTAAATAAAGTAAAGAAACTTAAATCGATTCTGTACTAACAACACAATTATCTATTTAACAACCTTGTCCTTATTAATTCAACAAATATACATACAGCGTGGTTCAGTATTATGTCTTTAATTTGAATACAATTTCTATAAAGTTTAAAATTAATATTTACGTAAATCTATCTAATGCAATGATAATTTAGTACATTCTCAAGGCACTTTTAACCGAATCCAAAATGAAAACTTAAAAAGATTAAAGTATGCCTTCTTTACAATTACTCAGTCACTGCTTACACGTTAGCTTTACCTACAGCATCTGTGTTCCAAAATCTTGACCAAATAATCTTCGAAGTTACATCTAAAGAAACATTCTTCGATTCTGAACTGCTTTCATCCATTGGCACAAGGTTATGATCTACCTTGGATTCTAAAAAAATACATAAAATATAAGCAAATATAATCTTGATTAGATCTATATCTTTGGGCTTTCTCCTAAAAAATCATCTGATTGCTATTGTAGCAACTTTCTTCCATCCAAAACATAGAATGAGGTGGAAATTACTAGATGAAAGACATAAAATCTAAGAAACAAAAACTTCATTCTTCAAAACAATTCTGTCACTTTCTTTATTTAAAAACAGAAATAAAAAACGAACAAAAAATCATTTTGGTCAAATTCTAATTTCAGAGTTTAATCTAAATAAAAATTAGAGAAACCTACCGCATGCTCAGTGTTAAAACGGATCGTCTAGATTTCCGTCGTTCAGCCACTTCACATCAGGCCAATAATACTTTTCCGGGTTCTACCAAAATGCCAGCGAACAGCATTAAACCAAGCCCAAATCCTATACTTTGTAGGGCCCTCAGAGAAAATAATCATTTTGCCAGGTTTCAAAGCTTCTTCAAACACAGAACTCGCTACAATGCAAATCTCTTCACCTATGGATTTTAGGTGCAAAAACGTGTTCGGGATGACAAAGTACGTCAACTTTATGGAACACCATAGCACCTGTAACAAAAGTTTTGTGAAGATTTTTCATTTTTCCACTTGGTAGTTTCATTACCATGAAGAACTTTTTTAAATTCGTAGCACTTCTGGTCATCACCTTCAGGACTTAGGAATGAAAGTTGGCCAAAAAAACCACGTTCATTTCAATTGGGTTTTTTTTGACACTTATGAAGGTCACTCATCAAATTTCTCATTGTATCATGACCAATGCCAAAGAAATCTCCATGATAAAATATTTTATTCTTCATCGTGAATTAAAATTAAGAACCCCAATTGATGGTATTGGACCAGGAGTGGAAGATCATGCATTGTTCATGCAAGAAATGTCTTTGCAAATTAGACAGTGAAGTGGCTCAGATACTATTGGAAGAGTGGCTTCGACATCCAATAAACTCCGGGTCATTCTATTCCTTTACACAAACAAAACTCAAAACTTCGAAATTTGAAGAACAAAGTGGACTCGGAACTACCTGAGAATAATTCGCGCGCTACGGTCTTACTCGAAAAGTCCAGGGATTAATCTCAGAGGCCGACTGTTGACACTCAAGTTTTATCGTAGTCTTCCCGAGTTCACGTTCCGCCTTCATTCAACTCAGAAAGGGCGCGATTTCTATCAATTATGTAGTCGCACCCCAAAAACACTTAATTTATTTTACCGTTCACGTCCAAGAAGAGTAGAACTCTTCAAGTTCCGGTTCCTAAGAAATCAAAATGAAAAATTGATTTACTGACTTAGCAAGATTGTGTCAACACATTCTGTCCGTGATCCACTGAGGCAATTTAGGCTAAGGACGCTCATTCATACTTTGATCTGCCCTTCATTCCTTAATTCAGTTCATAAACAACTCTCAGAAAAAGAGATGGATCTGCAGGAGTAGGCGTGTAAATTGTTTTACTCCTCTCAGGAAGGAAGATCTAAGCGGCGTAGAGTAGATACGACTACTGAAGATTCATTGGATATAAAACTAAGGATGGAACGTCTACTTACCTTTTCCCTTGGCAACGCCACTCATCTCATTCCAGAACTGGAGTGATATCATACCTTCCTCTGCACGCAACACACATCACGCTTAGTTGCTGCTCTCTTTTTCTTCATCATCAAGAAGTCCATCAACACAAACTGAGAAAAACAATTTGCACATTTTTTATGAGTAAAGTAGATTTTAATTCTTCTTTCTTGTTATTCTTTTTATCTTTATTTGCCTTGACGATTTGAAATATCGTTTGTTTTCATTTTCATTTTAAAACATCGAAGCGAAAGTTTGAGAAGTCAAAACTGTCCCAATTTGGCTACGGAGTCTGCAAATATTTTGGGCCCTATATCATGACACTGAGTTACATATTTTCGACCTGGCAAAAAAGTTGGAATTTTGCATTTCAGCCCGGCTTAGATGCCAGACTGGTTTGGTTTCGGAGTTTCTAAACTCCTAGCAATATAAAAAGTTTACCATCATACTGCCAAATTGTAGGCAAAGAATTTTTATAGTTCACCAATTTATATGTTTTGATATTGTGAAATTTTGAATTATATCGAATGGAATAAGCAGAAGTGTTTATTTCGATATCTTTCTTTTTTACATTTAATTAGTTTGTCCACTTTTGGACTATAGTAAATGCGGTCATCTCGCCACATGCTCCAACATCCTACAAGAGCACAGAATTCATTTCCAATTGGCTGATGAGATTACTACGTCCTTCTAAAAGAGCTCTTGCTATATGTAGAACAGAAAAACAAATAACCAAATCAAAAAAGTAATTAAAAGTCAACTGGTTCATTATTTGAGACATTTCTGTAATCTACGCCATCATATCCCATTCGACTTGGTTAATCTTTCTTGGTCAATGGTGCCAATAGTTCAAAATTATTATAAATCTGACTTCGTCACTTTCTGCAGTAAGCCCACGAAATATTACCAGAAATCAAAAGTTTCTTATAATCAAAATATACTCTTTGATTCAATACCGATGAAATCCTGACCAAGTGATGATATTCCAAAATCTTTTGTACCATTCAACATTGGAGTTTTGGTTTGAATATGCATCAGATACTTAAAATACTATAATTAGTATTATTTGGACAGTAGACTTTTGCTCGAACAACCAATTCACCAATTTTTTTAAAATCGATTTTCCGGTCTACTTCAGTAGGTTAGAAGTGGCATAACTAATGCTCTTGAATTGTTGATCAATTTCTACCTTACAGAGAGATTGTGACAACCCCGTCTATGGTCAGGGTTTTTTTTCCATTGGACCCAGTTGGTAAAAGAGTTCGAACCAAATTATGATGGGTACATGTCGTATTGTTCTTGAATCTCTTCACATGTTGTGTATTTTCTTTTCTATCCATCATGATGCAATTTTGATTTTCTATAGTTTTGCTTCTTCCGGGTAATTTTGTTAAACTTTCGTTTAGGCATCTTTTGTTTTTACGATTCGTTCAGATATCTTCAGTGATTCGAAGTTTTTCTTTTATTCGTTTTCTGCACACCCGTATAAAATAACTTTATAATCAATAAAAGTATTTTATCACGTTAAAATTTAAAAATTCGTAATAAATGATCTGTTTACCTGTTAACATAACGTGAAGAACCCTGTATATAATCATTAATCACCACCGATCAAAACAAAACGTTACATTTTTTGTTTTAATTACAAAATGGAATTTTAAAAGCTAGCTGCGTAGTTTTTTTCAGACTTCATAACATCAAGATTTAATAAGAAATATACCCAGTTTATAATTTAAATTTTTGATTTTAAGTAATTTTTAAAAACACTAACTTTTAACACAGACAGTTTTTAAAAAAGAGGCTTAATACGTCACATGGAGATCGTAAAACTACGTTTAGCTTATACAAGTAAATCAAGTAGTGCACAAGACCGGAAATGGGCTGGACTTTACACAACGTTCGGACCGGATATTATGCAAAAATTATTAAAAACAAGAAAAATTAAATAGAAGAGAAATCTCTAATTAGAAGAATTTGAATTAACTCCCATGTAGCGAGATATACAATTTAAAAACCGCACCCTCAATTAAGAAATGGCTGCAAAATACAATTATTAATGTAAAAACGGCAATTAACCGTTAAAGAGTGTTAAGTATGAGAGGATTAAAAAGAAGCAGCCGACAAAGGAAGATATCCGATTACAGCACAAAAATCTCTAATTAGTGTGGTGGGCCTGTGTGTTACATGCATAAAAATATTTATACCAAACATATGTTTTTGTTGCAGACAAAACATCAAAACGTATTCCTTGAGGTTACTTACAGGTAGTAGGTATTTAAATTATTATCAATGATACTAGTAAGGAGGGGGATGAGAGAAAAAATTGAACGGAGAGAAAATGTATTATTATTATTGTGATGTTCCAAATAAACGCGCAATCTTATCAAAATGGAAGTGATAATGTAAAAAGATACTTACGCATGAGGAAAAATAAGACATTTAAGAAGGAGGCTATCTTAAGACGCGCAGCTGCGACAGGAAGCTCGAAGATAAAATATTGATGACCCGTGACCTTATTTATAATTACAATACAAATTAAAATAAAATAACATTCCAAGAGTTCTTGGAATAAAATAAATAAAATGTTGCACCTACTGCAAGAAATTTCACACTCGATTGTCATTCATTTCATTTATCAAATAATGCCAACTACTTGGATTAAAATAACCTTAAAAATAGCAAAATTAGATATTGAAGAAACTAAACAACTGCCAAGTATGATGTCATTATCTGTTTGTAAGCAATATTAATATTATTGCATATGCAATTATACAAAAGAGAAAAACATTACCAGTGATTTTATCGTTGTTGTGTCTCTTCTATACAATGAAAGACATTGTAGGTAAATAAGTTGTTGTTTCATAATTTCGGTATACATGAAAGAAAAGTTGTCTCATATTTAATTTTACAATTGCTTTGATCTCCTTTTAGACGTCATGATATCAATGACGCTATAGTATTATATTTAACTTTTCTATGATGTTACTTGTTATTATTACGTCTTGGTAACAAGTTGTTATTACGTAAATCGTTATTACTTCAATGTTTTCTTGCGTCTTCATTTTACTTGCGTTTTTTCCATAGTTTTGCTCCAGATAGTCGATAGCGAAATACAAATTTTATTTTCAAAAGCAACAAAGGGAAGTTTAATATGCGCCCTTATCAGTTCCTGCTCCATATAATGAAATACGGTATAACAAAAATCTTCATATTCTCGACTTCCTATTACATTGTAATTATTTTATCAATCTTCTTCTGTTACTTCATTCCGTTTACTTTTCGTTTCTTCTTAATGCTTTGTAATTTTTCCTGCTTTTTGGGCTGCTCTTCTACATCAGTCACTTGTCCATTTTCTCGTTTCATGATCTTCAATTTCCTTTTTTAGTATTTCTTACTTTTAATTTCTTTACTTAGTTTCATGAACGTTCCTATTGTACTGCCTATGTCTTTTCATATTTTTTTCTTCCACAAGCTTTTGGAGTCTGAGTTCTTACGCTATTTACAAGGTCTTGTTTATTTCTTCAAGTTCTCCAAATAAATTATTAAAAAATCAAAACTAAAGGCCTTCAAACATGCAATACCTTCTTGGTGAAGATCAACATTTGTATGGTGCTGAGGAAAAAGCAATCGAGTTCAAAAAATCAAACAAGTAGCTGTTTGACTCACTGCATATATATTCATCAGCTGTTTCAAAATGAGAGATCATTTAGGTGACAAACTAATAACTATGATGTGGAAGCCAGCACCCTAAAATCAAAAATTGAATTCTTGAAAAATTTACCTAGTTGCATGTTTTATAATCGGTTTAATATTTGAGCTCAGAACTTAAAAGCGCTCTAAGGCAAACTCAGATTTTAGCGCCCTCCAATTCCATATGGGATAAGTGGGAAAGCGCAGCCTAACCGGTGTTCTCTTTTTATTCTCCGAGAAAAGTTAACAAAGGGTGACCTTTGGCCAAGGCGTAATCTTTGTTCCTTCAATTACTTTATTTTTAAAATAAACAAACTCAAAAATAAATTCTACAAATAAAGAGCCGAAGAGAAAAAAACAATACTAAAAATAAAAAGAACAAGAACAAGAATAAAGCAAACACGAGATCAAGTATTCAATGTTATAAAAATATGTATGTCCAAAAATCGGAAACCTTCGTTATAAGAAATTTTGCTTTTGAGGTTGTCTTCTTTGTGATCCAGTTAAATGATGTTTAAGAATTTCCAAAAATCGAAATAGCATTTCCTTGTGTTTCAGTCCTCAAACATGAAAGACTTTGATCTTTGTTAACACAAAATAGGAGCCCTTGGTGTTCATGAACAGAAATCTGGAGAGACGACCGACAGAATATATTAACAGATTTAGTTACTGTTTTATGTCCAATAGACAAGTCTCTAACTGAATTTTGCCAGTCTTCCATCAACCTTACCTCACGGTCATCATATTCGAAGCTTCTTCTTGTACCTATAAGACCTTAAATGATATAATACTATGAAAAAAATGAATTTAAAATTGGTATACTGTTGCTATGGAAAACGTGACTTCACTGTCTGCATTTACCACAGTTGCATCAGTTACGAAAAAGTTGGCGAAAGGAACTAATAGAGAATTTTTTTTATTTAGTTTTAGATTTGTTTCTACCAAGTTTAGCAATAAAACGACTAGAAAAGTATTTATTTTGAATTAAAACCTTCAAACGAAATACTTCACTGACCTTCACCGACTTGGTTCAATTAATAAGAAGGGGACAGGAATTAATGCAGAATCTGACAGGACTGAAGCAGGACCTGCCAGGGCTGTTATGAAGCAATCAGATGAAGAGTCTCATCGTGGGAGCAAGTGTACAAATTTGGAAACAGTAGTTGGCTAAATGGAAGTAAACAGTATCTGGCAAGCTGAAATATGTCAAGTCCTGCCAAAACTGACAGTGCAAACATTTTGGACGAGAGAGCCCCTTTTGTAGTGGTAATAGCATTTAAGAAAAATACTAGGAATATAAAGAGCGTCTACAATATTTGCTAGGTACGTTTACCAGTCCATAGCCACCATCACCGTTAAGAAATCGTGACAAGAGGAATCTTCAGCAACAACTTGCTCAAAAGTAATGACCAGAATAGAACAGAAAGTCTTTAGGGGAAAAACGAAATAAAAATAAAAATAAATAACAAAGAAAAGGTAAAATGAAGGAGATCCTTGAAAGAAAATAAAAGTAAATAGTAGGCTTCGTGCGACCTATTTCAAAAGTTTCAAGTCTTCTTTAGGGAGGTCGCGACCCATTAGTTAAGAAATGTTGGTCTAATAGATTTGAGTGTCCTTGAGTAACCTTAATGAACTAACTGAATCACATGATTATTGTCATTATGAAATATTTATTTATTTATTGTAGTATCATCCTCGATATTGCATTTTTATGGTGGCCAGTGGAATTGATAAACAAAGCTTCAAATGCCTTTTTGGTGATATTTTCTTCATAATTCCATCATGGATCTATCATCACTCTTGATTAGTAAGTTTCTAATACTGTATTTAATTACTGAAAATTCATTAGATTGAAATTAAGATATTGCATGCTCTTCTTAACCTAATTATCTTACCTGTAATAATTGATGACAAAGAAACAAATATAAATTAGTAACAGTCTATAGTGATCGACAAAGCTGAAAAGAATTCATCTAAGGTAACGAGAAGTGAAAGAGTAAAGAAAATGTTATGATGACTTGCAATGAACATATTAATATGGTATGGATTTGCAAACTCAAAAATCACAATCCCTCAGAAAACGAAAACAGTTGAATGTAAATTCAAAAGAAATTGCTGCAAAGATAAGGAAAAAAATTTGAAAATAATGCCGAAATATTAGAAATTTTTAATTCAAACTAAAATAAATTTCTTGTAAGAGTGCCCTCTACAAGTGCGTAGTAGAAGATTATTTAGTCGAGTTTCAAACCACAAGCTTCTAAATAACGGCTTACAGTTTGTAACATCAGTAGATAGATGGCAGAATTACAGGTTTCTATACATTTTAGCTTGTGTACGATTGCTGCTGCCCTCTGCTCGAAAAGAATTTATAGAGTGCTCACCCCTAAAAGAAATAAAGCGAGCTAAACCTGATTTTACGCAAGAAAACTTTTTAAACAATGCATTGTAAAACACAATTAAACTCAACAAGAATACGTGGAATTTTATCAAATAAAAAGCATTAACGAATCTTTTTTAATTTTTACTATTTAATGGAATTCCAACAATGCAATTCATTAACTTAAAACAATAAATAAATCAACTATAAAGTGCCTTTCACGTTCCATTCACATATGTCGAGTTGAAGAGTAAAAATTCCTGCGAATTCCAAGAAAACTATTCTTAACCTCAGGTAAATAAAAATAAATGGTTGGCGTATAAAAATATATGAATAAAACAGAAAGGCACAGGAAGAACTACTTCTGAACTTGGCCTTTCAATTTCCAAGAGTACATTTCACAGTTGTTTATATTGCCGTGACGTAACGCTTATTATTACGGATGCATCGTTGCATTTCGTTGAATTGTGTGCTATTTAAGGAACTATTTTTAACGTCACTTACAATAACTAATTGGATAAATTAATAGTAGAAAGGCAAATTTAAATTCTTGAGTTAAAAAAGATTGTAAATATTTTAAAAATGCAATAAAATTTGGGGATTATTAATTTACTGCGGTTATAAATACTTTTAAAAAAATTACAAAAATGTAAACGTTGGAAAGTATTAAAATATTCAATGAATCCGTGATGATAAAAATGAGGTCATTAGAATTTTTTCTCACGGTCATTATATAAAAAAAGAAGTAAAGAGAGGATTATTATTACATAGATTGTTATAAATAAAATTTGATTATTTCAGAATTTAAAAAAAGCACAGAATTGCTTACATTTTAAGTTTAAAGCCTGTAAAACCATTATAAGGTACGTGATCTGAGAATGTGAGAATATAACGGCTAAATGTAGCTTACAGAACGAAACAGAACTCGTTTCACAGAGAGATAAGCTCGAGAATCCTAGGAATGCAATACAGCTTAGCACAAATATTTACCTCTCAGCCATAATCATCTACATCAACTGGTACAACCACAGCAACAGGAAATTATTTATTAATTTCTTCTTCTTCTGTTTAGGTCCACGTGTTGACATACCAGTTATTTCTTCATGTAATTATTGTTGATTTCCTCTTCTGTCCTGAAGAAGAAAATTTTTACATTAAAACGGTTTCGTAAATTGAAAAATAATAATCGAGAAGTTTATACATTTATGCATTAGGCACAAAAGGGGGGTTTTATTTATTTCAGCACCAACTCCTCGAGAGTAGTTGTGTGAAAGTGTGCGGTAACATCAGAGGCGGCCCCGCGGGGCCAAGTTCAACTCGGAACCGCGGTCGGGGGGACATGCCACCTACTGCAACACCACATTCCTGCTGCCACACACTTTAAGGACCCGATGAAGAAATGTACCGCGAAGGCGTTGTGTTAAACTGCTAACTAGGTAGGATCGTCAGGTTGATGTAAAATATTACAAAGAACCCATTATAAATACAACACACACACCACATGTTCTTTTTTAAGTACTTTCAAACCTTCAGGAAAAATTCATTAATTTCTATTATTTTCATTTCTAATTCATTTATAATGACGTGTACGAAACTGATCAAAATACGGAAACTACACTTCAACCTACAATCAGATGTTCGAAATGTGGGAATTCGTAACGATAACATCAACATCCTAAGTATTTAGGGACAAGCAGCATCCCAGCAAGTGGTCCATCAACTTTTTCGGTAGAAAAACGTAGTACAGTAAGTGCAATGATCCGGAGAACGGCTTGCAAAGAATGCAGTCGTTGAAAGAATGCAATATCGGCAGAAAACACTGCTTACAAGACGGGTGGAAGAAGATAATCAAACGAAAGCTGTATAATCTACGTGTAGCTGAACTGTCTCTACCAAAACAATAACAAAAACGTCTCTCCTCTATTAGAAGACAATCTACTAACGATTTTGCTTTACTTTAAGGGTTGAAATGTTTTAAAACATGAACACTACATACATACCATATAAGAAGTACAGGCATTGCGGAAAAGAAGGAAGGGTTTGTGAGATCTGCAGTGGAACAGCTGACCGTGGGACAGGCGTCCATGAAAAAGTCGCACGGTCCACACATACACACACACACAGCCGTTCATTCGAATATCTCCGAAGATACCACGCAACTACTATAGACTTCGAAAACAGAGAGCGATTTATGACGATATTCAATCTTAAAATAATATTTTCCTTTTTTAGAATTTTTCGTTTTAATTTCTAGTTAATAATTAAACGATATTGAGCCATTTCTAATATTAATTAAACCACACGCGCTTCTTATTCGGATTCGTTTGTAGGTAAAGTAAAAAAACAAAGAGGAAAATATATTAAAATGCATAGGTTCATTTAGATCGCGTATCAGGCGTGAATAGCAATTCCGATTTTATTTTGTTTCGATATTTTGTTGTCATTAGTATTACTGCAACAAAACACATTAACAAAATTCCATGGCTTGTTCGAATTTTTCAATAGGCTTTGCAAGAAAAACAGAATTCGTGAAGTAGCTAAAATTATTATCTGAACAGTTATCGTCACTATTGTAGAAATTCTTATCAAATCGATATTTGAAACACAGGCATTGACATTTCCTTTTTTTATAACCCCTCTCCAACCATTATCTCTATACGGATCGTCTTGTACCACATTTCGGGTTTAAGCATTGTATTCTCCAGGTCAGTAGCCATCACCTATAACACGTTTAGACTCTACACATCCTACCACTAAGTTATAGTGAGAGTATAATACAATAATTGGAAGCAGCCAAGTTCATTTTAATTGGGATTAGGGGGTTGTATGGCATTTGCTACACATCATAAATGATGACGATGAGTCTACAACAGGCTTCATTATTGTAAACATGCACTGCTTTCTCTTAATTGCAGAACTCTGTCAAAATAATTTAACCCCAAACAAGTTTAAAAAGTGTCGGAGAAATAAATTAACAAACTGAATAAAATAAACCAACACGGTGAAAATCAAAATTATTGAGCTAAATCAAAATTATAAAAACACCGATATGCTTTTGATTACATCTAAATGGAGATCGGTATGTCTTTAAGATGAAACGATGTAAGAATGAATACTAGTCGACTCTGCTTATGAGTGGAAAAGTCAAGCGTCATCGTATCGAACCGTACTTCGAAAAATTCAAATTTAGGTTACCAAAATTTTCAGGATCTGACCCTCACTTCCATACTGCCAAAAAAGGCTAACATCCACGACCATTTTTATTATACAACTTAACAGCTTTTTTGCCTGCCGCTGATAACTTCCTTTCACAAGTTGTCTTTGAAATGAAACACATCATCTTGTTATATAATGAAAGTCTACTTGTTCTAGTTCTCTACAAGTTACTATAGTAGTCTTCTATCAATCATGGTTTCTAACCACAATTATTGGACCCGTACATTCAGTTTAATTAGTGGTATTTGCTTCGATTTGCTTTCCAATATTAATTTGTTTTGTCCTACGACTTACAAAACGCTGTTTTAACTAATTGAACAATCACTTCTGTCAAACCAAATGCAGAATTCCCAAGAATAAACATTTGAAGTATGTATTATAAGCTAAAGAAATATAATATCAAAACAGCGGCAGTAAGAGTAATTCATAGTTTCATAATATCTCAAAGTATCAGATTTTGGCCCACTCTGAGTGAGAAGACTTTCAAGCTCAAAAAACAAAAGTCCAATAGTAAAGCTACACTGAGGTTTTCATATCACAAAAACACCGAAATAATAAACATTAAGTAACAGTTTTGAATGACTAGATGCCATAGTTGATGATAGCTACATAGAATTACTAGATAGTATCACCGTTGTAGTTCTCAAAACTACCGAGTACTTTAATAAATTGATGCTTGGTCTTGGCAAATCCACACATTATATGGAGTATCTTAAAAAAGCAGATATCAAATATTATTTTCGTTACCATATTTTTTGGATCTCCTCAAAGGCAAGAGAGTGAATTCGATATAGTAAATCAAAGTCAGGGCATTGACATCTAAATCTTCATTGGACACTGATTTTGTAATATTGTAGAAACTGTAAATGCAATACTACAGGAGAACGTGGCTAGGTAAGAATCAAGGAAAACAAATAAAGAGGTGAAAAAATGTAGGGTATAAATTGTCCAGAAATAAAAACAAAAGAAATAGCATAAAAATGGGAAGAGAATCAGAGACAAAGACAAATGAGGGTAAGTTAAAGAAAATTAGAGACGAAAGTGGAAAAAATGGAACAAACAGTACAAAATATGAAAAAGAAAAAGGGAAAACAAATATAGTCCTTCTGTTGACCAAGAACAAAAAAAAAGAAGAAAAAGTGGGGCAGAGCGAGAGAAAAGGGAGGGCGAAAAAAAGAAGTGTCGAGAGTTGAAAAAAAAATAGAGAAGAAAACAACAGTAGAAAAAGGCTGGGCGATAAAATACAACGGTAGAAAGAAGAAGCGAAGAAAAGAGAGAGGAAACACCTGACTTCAATTTTGTACCATATATTATGTTGCAACTAAGGTGTCTGGTACTCATACGTTATTCTTGAGACTAGTACGTCCCCTGCGTTAGATTTTCCTGGCATTTTTACAACTTTGTTGTTTTTGAACAAATTCCTGACTATTATCAGGTTTTTCAGGTTGTCGGATATCCTATGAGCAATGAATGCTCTGAACAAGCTTCATCCTCACACCATAGTCTAGAGATGAGCAATTAAAGCTTGATGCGAGCCAGGTAGGAACTTTTAAAACTTGTGTCAAAAAAGTATTTGCTATCTGGCAAGCGCTATGAGTTAGTTATAATTTGATCTACCACAAAACTGTAATTGTTCACCATTGTTTTTTGTAATCAAGAGTTTGTAAGCTGCTGAAATTCTATTCAGAAATAAGTACTTGTAATATCTGTTGAGGTGCCTAGAAAGAATTGTTTTGCCTTGGCATTTAATAATGAACCAAGTCAAGTGTTGGGCAATATATATCGTGAAGTTTTACAAACATATTCAGAGCTTTTATACAATCATGGCTTCTAACCACAATTACTGAACCTGTACATTCATTGCAATCAGTAGAAGTACAAAAATGTGGCTCAATATGCCTTGCAATATCGTTGAGGAATCTGTAAAGCTTCCAAGGGTTCCCGAAAGCAAGTTGAAGTGATTTTGAAATAATCTGAAGCGCAACCAAAAAGATTTCAAACTGATCTAAAGACACTACTAAATCGCTCCTTGTGTGAAAAGAATTTCTCTTTATGTACGGAAAAAATTACAGAATCTGACTCTATTTACAAAACAATCTTTTTCTCAATCCAAATTCAGAATTTGAAGTACGCATGCAAGCTAAAGAAAAAAGAAAAGAAGAGAATATCAGAACAGCAGCAGTGATAAGAAGAATGCCAATTAATATCTCTATCAATCAGATCACGATCTACTGCATTCTGTGGTTTATTTAAGTAAAGTATAAAGACTGTCTATGGCTACAAGTTAGTTCTTGATATGTACAAAATGTCAATTCTTCAAAGCATTTGGTCCACATTGAGCGAGTAGAAATTCCAAAGATTAGCTGATCAGTTTCAAAAAGTGAAGAAAAAGAAAAACAGCGTTATTGGTTCAAGCTTCTTATGTTAGAATCATCGAATAAACTAAAAACTATCTTTGAAACTGTCACTTTTCACAATTGGCATTACTAAGATTCTCAAGTCAAAGCTGGGAAAAAAGAAGAAAATGTTTATTAATCCAGATGTAGGAAATATTCGAAACAGTATGACTGAGCACCGGTCAAATTTCAGATTTTATCCGCCAGAGATTCATCAAAAAATATCGCCAAAACCTATTAGGTAGGTTCAAAACTTTAGATTACTGTCTTCTCCCTGACCGATTCTTTTGCATTGGCTTTCATTTGTTTGCTTCTTTTTTCATTCAGTTATTGCATCTACAACAATAGTTTTGCTGAACATTTTTGAGCAAAATAATTAACTTTCAACTTTTTGATATTCAAGGATTCTCATAAATCTTGTCTACGTATCACAATTACTTTTGACTTTCTTGGTTTTTCCGTTTGTGAATTTACCTTTTTTTTTACTTCTTTTCAAGTTTTGAGTAATTCGTGTGTTTTTATTCTCTAACAATCAAAAATTCAAATAAGTTGATAAATATAGTAAATCTTGGGAAACTGTTTCATAGGTTTTATGGTTCCTTGGAACAGAGCGGGCAAACTTATTAACAGAAATTTCAAAACTTTCAAAAACAGACTTTTGATGTGAAATAAGAGTTTTGTCGTTATATGAACCAATTTCTCCCTGGGGGACTAAGTTTGCCCACACTTTCCTGCAGCAATCTACTTATTTCCATTCTTGATTATTTAGTACTTGGAAAAGATTCGCAAAATGGAGTTAATAGACTTTCTAACTTTCGTTGCCAAAACAGTATGAGTAACTAGCAATCAATTGAGCCACACATGTTACCAATTTATTTCTTACAAAGTTTTCTCACTCAAATGATTTGGTTTTTGGTCACTTCGTTGCTGTAGCGGTGAACCACCACCATTTGCCGTTAATGAGAGTTAGCATTTCTGCCGCGTTTCAAAACAAACATGGCAGACGAGGTCTTGAGATGCTTCATACCGTCGAGGCAAAACTACAAGAAACTACGCGTTCCTGTATGTAAGGACTGTAGACAGTATGAAAGCAATTTTTAGATTGTTGGAAACCTTGATAACAAACGAGGGACTCCTTACAAGATGGTTAGAGCAAGAAAAAAGTCACTAATAGTTCAGTTTTCTCAAGATGGTGTCACGGAGAAAATTGAGGTTTCTGTAAGTTCTTCATTTACAAGTTCTACATTTTTCTCATTATTTTTAGTTTGATCAGACCAGGACGCGGAGTATTGCGATGTTGTTTCTGGTGTTAAATGTGAGATTATTAATGGGCGTGTTCAAGTAGTCCTCGCATAGCAGTTCTGAATCTATCAATATTTTACTTCCTAGTGGTATGGGAAGGTGTGAAAAAAATGATCCAAAGCTTGCTATTTCTGCAGATATACTAGATTAGATCTATGTTTCTTTGTAGTATCGAAAAGGAGTATTTAATACCATCAAGACAACAGTTTTGTTTTCTGGCAATGTGAAAAAATGAAAAAGACTTGCTTGACTCCAAACAAGGGGATCATCTAATTTCCAAAAAAGTACCAGAATAAGAAATGGAATAAGTAATTGTGAGAACATCGATTGACTTTTAAAAGAGTTCATTTGTTAATTTATATTTCAAGAGTTTTTTATTGATTTAGACCAAAAACAAAACAAAATTGTATTTACCTCAACTTCGACTCAAACTTCAAATTCATTTATTAACTTTTAACTCATTTTCTTGCCAATAATGCCTAATAGATGTGATGTTGATAGAATATTGTTCTTTTATAATGGAAAGTTTACAGAAACTGATCATAAAAATCAAAAAATCTTTAGAAAAAACCAAAACCCCAAATGAAAGCTAAATAAAGCTGATATGGTGTTTTGACCGGAAAGATCGAAAGAAATTCCATTTTTTATTAACAATTAAAAATTCTCATTGCGCAAACAATGCAAGTTTGAACAACCGCATTTCCAAAACACTTCTAAGGAATTCGTCTTGTATACATACATAAAATGAGACATTGCTTATCGTTTAACCGATAACAACGTTATTGTAACTAGCGGAAATGGGGCGCCAGTAATGCCAATGTATCGACTTGTTAGTCGTAATATTAATTCAATATTTAAGAGGAAAACAAAACTGGATCTCTTTTATTAAAAGAAAACTTCCAATCAAGTACCTTTCATGCGGGAACAATATTTGTTTAATAAAAGATTCACATTCTTAAAACTAGAAATTGGAAACAATAAAATTTTCACGCACAAAACCCAAGGTAAGAAAAGAATCCAACGAGACACGTGCCATCTTTACAATACGTATTTAGGACAAAGATTCATTGTTAAGACCGGCAGGTGAGGCAGAGAAACATGGCAGCTGTCGTAAAAAACCGATTTCTTATAGTCGCACTTTCCTGATGCATGCATTAATAATAAAACGTAAAAGGGCTCGTAAGTTTTTTAATTATTCCGGAAATGCCGCTAGATCATGGCCCAATTAAAGTTTAAAATTGTATAATATTGCGTTGGAAACAATTCTAGGAATTACTAAATAAAGTAAAAAAAAAACAGTAGACTTACCTTTTTGTTTTTTCGGAAATAAAACTTTCTGGATTGATCTTCGGCTGATATCTGGAACAAACAAGTAAACTTTATAGAAAACTTCGTGATACTTAAGTATAATATTATTATTAGCTTCCCGTTCTTAAAACCATTTTATTATGATCGATGTTTAGAACTCTCATCAGTCATCAGTCATCACCTTTGTTGTCAAATATGGTACTAAAATATGACTAGGATTGTATTCTAGAGATTTTTAAAAAGTTTATTTATTAATAAGTGCATCAATCATAATTTATTGCAAAATGCATTATTTTGCTAAAATTTTAATTTGAAGTTTAACTGTAAATTTTCTTCAATTCTAAAAATTCCTTTTTACATTAGTATTGAGTAAAGATTTAAGTTACTGAATCTTGAGATTTTAGCAAATTCAATCACGTTTTAGTAAAAACAAGCAAGGGAAGCAACTTTTTCGATATTGATGCTTGAACAACACCAAGAGATAGGTACAAAAGGAGTAATCATATCATAAATGTATATTATCAAGAAAATGTTTGTAAAATCTTCAAGTTAATATCATCAAGCAATACGAATACGTGTGAAGAATTGAAACGATTCTAAAATCTCAACTCAATCAAAAATTGTAAAAATCATGAATGACTAACAAACACCCGAACAGTTTAAAAATGAATGTTTTGAACTTACAAAAACAAAATGAGATTAGTATTTACAATAATGCCATGTTACGCTTAGAAACGGTCCAATCAATCACCTGAGCAGAAATGGCAAAAGATTTATCACACTATGACCTGCTTGTCACAAGACCAACAGCACATTCTCAAGCTTTCGATTAGAAAAACTAACAATAGAGAAGATGGAGACGTTCTTCTTATGTAGCTTTAATGCCTTTGTTGTACGTGATATTGGTTCTAGACGTGTTTTTCTTTCGAAGTCGCTATATGAACGATAGAGGAAAACCTAGCTGTTGATATAGATAACTTGCACAGCAAAATATGCCCAAAATGATAATAATGGCGTCTAAGAACATTTAAAGTTGAAAGATGTCAATGCAAGCCCGTTTCAAACTTATGTTCGTTCGTCAGATATCTTCCTTGTTACAATGTTAAAAGATTTTTGTCAGAGGTTGGAACACCTCTGGATTTGGCTAGATTCTAGTAAAAGACATTTAGCAACATCGACAATTTTTATACTGCTGCTCATCTAAAATTAGAATTCCAAACGTTGAAAATTGAATTCAAACCAAAGAATGGATGGAATCTAAAAGCCAGAAAATAAAATTTAAGATAATTCAGAAATACATGTATATAAGTTAGTACTGCATAAAATTCCTCGTCCCTTTTAAAAACATCTCTGAAGTTTAGCTTAGCGACAACTTAAAAAAATACTCTGAATAATTCTAGTTGGCATGATTTCTATTCCCCATCACCAAGTCCAAAGTATTTCTTTTTCTTGGCCTTCTAGTTGAAACATTTTTAGATGGTCTTTGGCTTTGGATATGTTTTAGACTTAGAATTTCTTAACCTGTACATTTCGTGTTTTAATTATATTTTTACGAAAATCTTAGTTAAAATGTATTCATGTATTACCCAAAGTAGGTGTAATGATTAAGAAATAAAAATCGAAATGGAAATTTTATTTTTTGTCCCGATTTCCTTGAAATTGCTTCTAGAAATTGCAACAGTGTAAAAAACAATCACATTTAAAAAGAAGAAAATTAATTATGTGCTATTCAGGTGTAACATAGTATCAAGATTAACAAACACGATGGGTAGATACGTTAATCTAATTAAAAGCGGGCCAACTTCTGGCAGGTGCTCTCTAAACTGGCCAAAGCGGCTGTAATTTCTAAACTACTTCTAAACATACATATGTATGTAATACATAAATATAAAAACCACAATCAGTAACCTTTTATATGAATCTATCTTTGTCATTTCAATAGGTAAATAAATAAAAATTTATAAAAAAATAATTACCTCATCGTTCTAATTTGCTTAGCTATCAACATTATGTAGATACGTCATATTACATAAAATATGCTTTCCTCGTTATAAATCAGACGCTGCAGAAGTTTTCTATTAAAAATTGCTTCTGATTTTAATTGTGAATGATAAATGGGAAGTATAATCGATTTGACAAAAAAAAATCTCGCAGGATGTCTCGTTTCCGAGTAGAACTCAATTTCGCCAGGTTTAGCCAGCTCGAAGATAACATATTTGAAAAAATGATCTTCCGCTACCTATAGTGCTTTTCTGATCAATGGCAGCATCGAGCCCAAGTCGGACAAGCCCTTTCAATGGGCCGCTACAGTTCTCAAAACTTCTGTTTTTTCATGACATTGTCATGTCCGAAACTCCAGAAAACTAAATGTTAAAATATTATTCAAAGCCTATTGATTTTTTCATCACGGAAATCTCGATAGCTCACTGAAAAATCTATCGACTATGACAGCCTCTTGTATGGGTGTTTTGTTGATCTAAAAGGAGTTTTTGATCGAATGAAAGATGTAATAAATATTCTACATGAACATGTCAAAAATACATAGATTCTTTAAGTATGTTCTTATTTAATCTCATAGTAAACAGAATAATGTTTAGAACACCTCAGTGGATACAAAATAGGAAACTCTAAAGATGATATACACAGACTACTACGCATCTACTGAACATCAAAAAGCGATACTACGAAGATCTTGCCAACAAAGACTCAAGCAATGGTAATAGCGAGAAAATCCACAAGATGTCAATTGGAAATGGAGGGAGACGTAGAGACAAGTAATCAAGACATATATTCTGAAACTCAAAAAGCCTGAACTTGGTATAGCAAAACAAATATCGTTTATAAAAGCAGAGACAGCAAGGTCCAGATAATATACAAACAAAATAAGCTCGAAAGCTACTGAAATGAAGATACTGAGAAGAATAACAGGAATATCACTGCCAGACGGGCATCGCAACCCGAAAACAAGACGATGGTGTAAACCTAAAACGCCTGGAACGAACAGTGGATAGGATGGGAAACGAAAGAATAGCAAACAAAGGTGAAATCAACGTTGGTTCTCATCATCTGCAGAATAACAAGACCACACAAACAAAATATAGTCCTACTCAGAAAAAAAAGAAGAAAACTCTTCCAAGTCAAACTAATTGATCCCGTCGACCAACACATACCTGGAACTTTGATGGATCCACTTTTAGCTTTTTTTCGTGGTTTCTTATTTGGAAATCTGTTTTTCTTTCAACACCAACCGATGCACAGTGGTCCCAAATCCTGAAAAGCTGACCGAAATATAAAAGCATTGTTCGATTTGTCTGAAATTGCATATGCCGGTGTTTTCGGGCGTGCTGTTTAAGAATCTGACGTTAGAGTGTCAAAAAACAAAATGGTGGATCCAATACGGCGGACAAAAACTGGAAAAACTGTTTTATTCACGTAATCGGGGTTTCTGGGTGTGCTGATTAAGAATCTGACGTTAGAATGTCAAAAAACAAAATAGTAGATCTAATATGGCGGACGAAAATAAAAAAAAAATTTTTATTTACAAAAAAATGAATACAATAAAATCGGCAGAAAATTTTTTGGTTAATTGGGATTATATAATATAAACAATTTTACATAATAAAATTGAATACAATTATTAATACAATCATTATATAACAAAAATCAATACAATTATTATATCACAAAAAAGAATACAATCATTCGCAGTTGACTCTTCTGTCGCATAATCATTAACGCTAGAGTCTACAATGGCTGGCGGATTTAACAGCTCCAGGCTTTCTACTGATAATGATTTCAGGGCCTTTTATGGTAATTTTCTAAGACTCGTAATAAAAGGATCTGATGAGACCAAAAGTCGAAAAAATACGTCCTCCATGCTTTTTTTCGGTTACATTTCCGCAAAAAATCTTCCCGAAACCTTTTTATGTGCTTATTACATGACTCTTCAGACATCTGTCCTATTGGCAATAAGGCGACAGAAATTATTTCTGTATCATGGATCAGTAACTTATGCATAGACTTTGGCATGTAAAACCACGGATATAACTCGACACATTTTCGAGCTGTATCTAGAGTGAAAGTTTCAAAGCGACCAATGTTTATTGCCATGGTAAAAATTAATGAATTGCTATCCCATGCATCCTACTCGCCGGAATTAGCCTCTCGAAGTTTAGTTTATTTCCAAACTTGAAAAAAAAGACATAACAGCTAACTGCCTATGGAATTTGACAGCTCAAACTAGTAACGTCAAAATCTCTAAATAGAAACTTTTTTTAACTTTTGGCCAGTTTTTTCGGGATTTGGGACCACTGTGCGATGGGGCGTGCAGGATCGTTGCAGAGGTAACACCTCCATTTGCCCAATCTTCAACTAGAACTGCTCCAACACAGCCTTTGGTTATCTAATCGGGAACGTTACATACAGTAAGCAGCTAAATACAATAGAACGCGCAGTTCAGAGGTTCTCCGCAGTTCTAAAAGATAAAGATTACAAGAGTAGAAGCGGAACAAAATAGAAATTTGGCTTCTAACATCGAGGATAACTTGGAATTGACTCAATGGTTTATCGCTTAGCGCCTCCAAAGATAATTATCTTCCTTAAGTGCTTGATTGTAATACACAAATACCACCAGATAAAATAAATATGTAGACCAGGCAGATATTACATGGAGTAACTCCCCAACTCTTAAGACTCTGAAAAAGCCATTCGGGCAGCCCTCAAATATCGCCTGGGCCTCAGACATCTTGCCGGAGAGGTGATTCTCACTGCACTTCCAAGTCCAACATCTGCAAGATGTCAACACAACCAAAAATTCAAAACATCAGCTACTTTCTGCCGCTAGTTGCTGCCATTCAAGATGCAGAAAATACTGCCCGAATGAAAATTAATATTAACTTTGAGATGGCCAGTAGTAGAGCAATAGCAAGTTCTGAATGTCAATTCATCAACAACCACTCAATTAGGCTGAGGAAGAGGAACTTAAGCATCTGAAACGGCAACCAACCCCTTAGGAACCGGAAAGTATCAATGAAAACGTCTTCACTGTTGTGTTTCTGGCATGCATTGGAATTTCTGGTCAAGCTGGACTTTTAGTTCGACTTTAAATTCTTTATGTGACACTAAGGTATGATTAACCGGTTTGTCTTTTTGCAGTTAGATATTGTTGATGTTGTTTTGTGGCTGAGGTTTCAATTGCTATGGTCGTTTCGTCGTTAACTAGGATTTATATCCCTCCCGCAGGATAGCATCCACCCAACACCTCCTCATGATGCACACCAAAAAGTTTGTTGGTAAAAAGTTTATCCTAGAGCCGAGTAAAATAACAAAAGATAGTGTTGACGATCAAATTTTGGGAATAGGAAACCTGCAGAAAGCGCACTTCAGTTCAACTATTTCAAACTAACTGGTCTTTACTCGGAGTTGACGAAAATGCAACTGCAACTGTTTTTTTATTAATAGCAATGAGATTTTACTTATATGCGATATTTTTGCAAAAAATTGGTTTGTAAACAATCAAGACATTTGCTTTACTATAGTACCTTGTGACCACTATGCAGTTGCGGGCATAATTGAATCGGTCAATGCAGAAAGGTTATATGTCCTTCAATGTAAGTTTTTCAGGAAAGAAAAAAAACTGTTTGTAGTTGCAAAGGGTGAACTTGGTTGCAGTAAACATATTGTAAGCTTATTATCATGCAATTAGCAATAACTATTATGTCAATCGATATTTGTCATCATCGGTAGTTATTAATAAACTTACAATAAAAAATTTGGACATATGCCCTTTCTGCATTGGCCGATTCAATTAAGTTTTGATCATAACAAATTCTCAATTTGAGAAAACAAACTGTTTCAAAAATTCTTAATTTTTTAATTTGCAAATTTGAAGTTTTCATTATAATGTATGTATAGGATAAATACATTTTGATGAATCAACCTCTCTTCCAAGTCTCAGATTCTTTCTGAATTATTTTAGAACACATAATATCGCCTTGAGAATAATTTGTAGGAAGAATTGTATCTGGTTGGAAACTTCTTCATTCCAAATGCCCGACAGAGGAATCCTCCCATTTATCAAATATCACTAACATGATTCCAATAGCGTTCTCATAGCAAGAGCAAATAGTTGAAAGTTAACAGATTTAAATGAATAATAACCAGAGCAAAGATACCCGAGAATTATACAATCAGCTCATCTCTTAACTATCTTCGTTTCGCGTTGTCCCAAAGGGAAAATTTGTTGAGTCCCATTTACTTAAATGACAACTAGAGATATAAAAGATTAATTATATAGCTATTTTCAGAATAAATGAATGAATCAGATATGAATCGACTTCAATATTACCTTTATTTGAGATGGAGATAGTTATTTGGTATAATTTGGTTGATTTGGGACATTTACCACCTGTCCAATTTGGATACCTCTAGAAACCAAAGGGTATAGATAAACGAATCTAACTATCTTAATGCCCGTATCATTAATTCTCAACATTTTATTTACTCATTTGTTCTGGAAAAATTGATTTTGATAATTGTTTAGATTGCATTACCATAAAAAATCTATCGTCACAATCATAAATTCTGATTCAAAATCAGATTTTTTACCTAATTAGCTAACAGGAAAGAGCCAAACACTACTGCACTCTTTAAGATCATTGCACCTTTACCAAACGAATTTGTGGAATTTCTTGAATCATCCGTGAAACAAAAAACCAAATACCAAACGAAGATTGAAAATAAATATTTCAAATATTCTATAAAAAGAAAATACAATTTAATTACGTTTGCGTGTAATGTCCAACATGAGGTCAAGAAGAAATAAAAAAACAATAATACTACCACGCTCGTGCACAGGAAAAGATTTATTATCCATTTTTCCTCTTACATTTATAGGATATTTGCAATTTATCAAGAATTTCATTTTTTTCTTATTATTATTAAAAAGCCATCTTTAATAATACCATAATAAAAGCAATAAAAATTCTTGTTTTAAAAATGGGACACAATCGAATGTAAAGTATAATTACACGGGATGCCCTGACGAGCTTACGTAAAACTTCCACACGAAAAAGGAAGTACAATAATAATTAGAAATGCCAAGTTGTAGGTAGAGAATGGGAAGTGACGTAAAAAGCAGGATGTCACGGGACTGTTGTCAATAGAACACTGTAAATTGGATAATAATGTCTCTCAGATGCATTCTGCATTGTATCGTGCAACAGTGACATTAAAAATATAATGCAACAGACGTATACATCATGGTGTGAAACAAGTTTTGAAATCATGTTATTGTTAATTTTGTTCATAACCTTTTTTGCATGGGAATAGAAATTTTTTTTGTAAAAACTTGAAGACCATTTTAGTGTGGTTGTTCTAATAATAATTGCACGTTTACCTTTAAAATGTTAAATGATTTCAAGTTACCGACTGGCTGACCGCCGGCCGTTCAGATTTTAAATTCAGGAAGTTTAGAATCACCTGCTCTTTAGGAAACATCTGCTATGTTCAAGGAACACGCTGACCAAAATTGCACCTTGTCGCACAGTTAATATTGGAGAATAATTGACCCTGAAGAAACTACCAGAAAGATTAACCGTTATTTAGATAAATCTTTAATAAATAAATAAATAGACGGGGCTAAAATACAAAAAAAGATTGAATTCAGCCCTGTACAAATCCGCATTTCAAATTAGCTCTTTATTTCAAATGAAGATTGGTGAAGTGGGAAACAAAAAAATTATGCAGGGTCGTTTCATGTTATTCGCCTTTGGGACGGCGGCGTCGGTCGAGCTTAGAATAGATACGGCGCGTCGTTACGTCATCAACCGTCAACACTGCCAACGTAATCCGTGTCAAGGAATGTGAACTAGCGGTATTTTACCGCAGGCAAGGGGGAGTAAATCCTTGTTGAAATTAATTATTAACAACTGTTTTTCCGTCGATGTAATCTAAGATTTAAAAGGCTTTTTTCATCGCTCTTGAAGATTTCACACAAAAAATTCTTTAAGTTGAAAAAGTAAAGATCACGTAGTGTTTTCGAAATTCTTGGGATAAATAAAATTTTATGAGGTTGTAGGAGTATCGTAATTCCCCAAGATTTAATCAAAATCATTTCTAATTTGCAGTAAAATTCTTGCAGTAGTAAATTAGACAAACAATTTATATTTGTTTTGACTAGGATTTGGCTTTAAAACTATTAACGCTAAATTATCGAACTCGTAGTGCCAAATCTTTTGTTTTGCGAGAGTGTATTATATTTTGAAAAGTTAAATTATTTGAAAATTCGAGACAAAACATTGAGTTCATAAAACAGTTCTGACAGATTTTTTGAATGTTTTGAAATAATTTTGTTGGATAAATGTTGAGTGTTCAAAACGATTAATACCCCAGTTTTTCTTTGTTTAGGCTACTTTTTTAGACAAAAGGAATTTTTTGAATTGTTTTGGTATTTTGTTCAAATAAAAATATTTCTTGGAAAAAAATTCCCAAACAGTTAAAAGGTCCAAACATTTATTATTTCGTCTTCTAATGTACAAAATACAACTGAAAGAAAATTCACTACATTATTAGATAGATTAATTCATTTACTTTTCCAAAACCAAGTAATGTCTTCTGCAGTACTTCTTGGTATAGTCGTGAGGTGAGTTCGTGATGAGGGCCCTTTTTTGAATCTGAACTAATTTTATGATTAACACTTTTTGTTTCATCAGGAATACAATATTAGTTTCATCTGAATATAACCCCAAATGTTTATTTTTCTTTTTCTGGCTTGTTGTTCATGATCCTACTACAAGGCAGCAATTCTACTATTCATCTATCTCTTACCAAAGACCATACCTTGGATCAAACATTTCAGTTTGACAAGATTTCTTGATTTATCTTCTAGAAAATCGATTCAAAAATTTTTAATTTCAATTCACCATCAGTATGGTTCTGAAGAAATTAAAAGTTTTGTTGCTCAAAACTATTAGCTTCAAATAAAAGCAAGCTATATGAGCTTGAAAATTGGGGTAAGACAAAAAAAAACTCGAAAAAGCTCACCATCGTAACGTAACCAAGGCAGAAGCTCTGAGATGGGTACTTGTGGAACATCCGAATAATCGCTCAAAAGAAATTTTATGATAAATCCCTTACAGTACAGCACATTAATTTTGGTAGCAAAACGTACCTTATTCATCTCCAATGCTGAGGATATTGAATAAATCAAAAATAAGAGTGCTCACTTTGTTTATTGTCGGGTTCACTGTTTCATCTTACCTGTCTTTTACATACGAGTTAAAAACCAACACAATATTACTTATGGTGCTGAAAAATGTTGGGCTGAATATGCAGAATGCACCGCAATAGGTTATGCGCATTACATAATCACAGTCAGTTCAGGAAAGTTCGGAAAAATTATTATCAGAAATTATGCAATAAATTGTTGTTGAAAGTTGGTACATCGAGAGGGTCTGTCGCCGAACCTGGCGAAAAATCTCTGGTACCATTCACAGGGAAAAGCAAACCGTTTGGAAAGACAGAAACTCGATCTATTCGGCACACCTTTCAAGAAAGAGAGGAAGATCAAGTATCTAGGAATAATGCTTGGTAACTAACCAAAAAAGCTACAAGAGCTCCTTAGGCACGTAGCAAGATATTTGACAGAAACTGGGATTTGTCCCCCAAGATGATTCACGCTGTATGCAATCTCCATAAGATGTTTCCAGTAGACAAAGACGGGATTGCAGTCGAGTGGAACGATTAGCCTGCTTAGGAATTACTGAGAAACTGCAAAACCCTCGTTCATCATAAGAGTATTAAGCGGGGCATATGGCAGGAGAGAAATTAACGCTTGATGGGGGCCAGCTAAAAATTTCCAAACTATGCTACAAGCCAAAAGAGAATTAATATCAGCAGTATAATTTGCCAAAGCTTAATGAGTCGCACAAAAAGTTCAGTCAAAGAGAAACTAAGATACAAATAGAATGTTTGGATCTCATCAAAAGTAGATGCAGAGTCCCGTAGAACTAAACGAACTAGTTTTATACAAAGTTTCAAGGCACCACAGGGGGAACAGGGACTGGAATAGGTATATAGAATAGAACGAACTGGGACGCAGAATATCTGTTAGTCAACAGTAAGCAGTTTATTATTTTTTTTTGTTAAGCGAAACCAAGAAGAAAATGACTGAAAATCCCGGAATCCAACTACTAAATCTGCCCTAAACACCCAAATGCCGGAATCCCGAATTGGCTGGGTTGGGATATCAAGATTCTGAGATGGATCCCCTACTGAAAAGTCAAGTCAGGTCGTAATCAGTGCGTTAAGTCATTGGGAGTAAATTCGGGTCCTGTACTAAATTGTATTAGCAGGTTAAACAAATTTGAAATGGGCACTAAATCAGAAAGCCGATCGCCCGATCAAGAACGAGTGAATATGCCTTTTATAAAACATTGCATATAAGGTAACAAAGTAGGAGATTGGGTAATGGCACCAAGTGTATTGGAAGAAGTCTCCAAGATGAACATAATCTAAAACCTTCCTAGAAATTTCTTCAAAGAAAGAGACAGTTAATCTTCTTACAATTACATATGATGAGCAAAACAAGTGCCGCTTCATTATGAGAACTGCATGAGAACCACAATCAAAAACATGCCCGGTAAAAATTGACGTATTTTCGTTTCAATCTTGCGGCATTATCGAGCACATTTCACCATTCCCTAATCTTCTCAAGATTTTTTTTCTCCAATATTTTTATAAATTTCTGAATTCTCTGACTTCCACGTTTTCTCTATTTTCCAGGTTGCTGGATACCCTGGCCAAAGAAGGAAATTCTAATTTACCATGTCAACAGTATACATAACATCCTTGGATGTAACTGAGCGAATCGGGAAGAGATAAGAAAGGCACACACAAGGAAAATTTTGGATTTAATTAGGAATATAACACTTGGAACGTAGAAACCTGGATGTAATTTTTTCAGAAGGCTAAAAACCAAAACCAACTTTAGATTAGATGTGTTGGTTCAATGTTTCCCAATCAATTACGATTGAACGTGCAGCAAAACTTAATTAAATACTGCAACAATTGGAACAGTTGAATCAACTTGAATTCAAATCTTCGGTAGATATATCTTGGCTTCATGAGAAATAGAAAGAACCTTAGGTCCAAAAAGATCAAAATCAATTCTGGTCAGATTATTTACGATTTATAAACCAGAATTTAGAAATCTACGCCGCATATTGAAATAACAATATTGCTCAAGTTATATTCTTAACAAAGCATTAAATGACCGTTGACTCGAACTTCAGGAAAACTGGAAATTGCTTTGCCGAAAGGTTCCATTACGACTAAGCTGCAACATAAGAGTATCCCAGTCATTTTTTTAGGCAAGCAGAAGATGCAGTCAAATAACAATTTTTCTAGTAAAGACAATACTTTTCAGTCAGATGATACTATTGTTACCATTAAACTACACCAAGAGCTACACATAGGCCACTACGAACATGAGACATGCCGGAGTGTTTTGACTTCTCCAAATCCAAAATGCAAGAATATGAATGTGTCTAGCGATGATGCCGTACAACGACTACCAAGCTCTATTTTAAGAAATAATCTTGCTAGCAAAAGTTGTACAAATCGTTGTTTTGCTTTAGAACTGACGATATCTAGAGCCGTTTTCAATCAACATGTAGTCAGTGTTTTCGTAATCCACCGACTCTAAAATCGATGAATCAGTACATTAGGGGAATTAGATATCGCTTTTTATTGGAAATCTTAAAAAGATCTCTTACTTACTTACTTACCAAAAGTAGAAGTAAAATGATCAAGAAACACGTCCACTGTTGCAGTAAAGAGGGAGAACATCTCAGTATATTTATATTATATTTGATATGGTGAAACCCTAAGATTCTGTAATAAACTTCGCTAATGACCAAGTAGAAACTTTGGTCGGACGAGCTTTCTTCCTACATTATTTTTCTAAATTATTATTTAAGTTTCTATTTTAAAACAAAAATAGCACAATTTTTACTGCAGAAAAGTTGGAAAAGGGGGGAATAACAAATATGTGGAACTCGGGCTGAAACAGATTTTGAGTTACAAAATTCCAGACGAGGAAACCTTTCGGCTGCATGTTAATTTTGAATGCTATCTTTGGACTTAACTGGGCTATCACTACGATTGGCAAATGTTGGATTTTAAAAAGTTTCGCAGTTTCCTATTTTTTGCGTTCCTTGGTATTTAGATGAACAAACCTTGTTTAACACCAGCGCAGAATTTCAGGTCAGAAACGATCAATATTGATCTAATATTTACAAGGTTGTTCTGTTATGTGACTTTTACAATGTGGATCAAGCATGACGACAGCAGAAAATATCAAAATAAAAAGGGTAAAATAAATTAACACTTAGAACCAACCATGAAATCATCAGATATTTTAGAGAAAGACACTAGAAAAAGCAATTTAAGACATTACATTCAGTGGTACCACTGAGTTAATTACGAAAACAAACTTTACTATGAGAAAGATTTCTTAGGAGAAAACTAGGTTAGAACGGCTGATGATAAGTTTAGGTATTTCGAGCCAGGATACTTCATCAAACATTCACAATCTACAAAAAATAAAAAATTAACAATTCTTTCGGGAAAAAAAGGGCAAACTGAAAAAACCAAATCCTTTGAAGGTACAGAATTGGGGAAAATCGCAAAACCTGGAGAGAGAATTTATTGATAATCAAAGATCAATTTAAACAACTTTTGACTTTTCATCGTAACATATTTTTGATACGTGGAATCTACCAAATATAGTAAGCATGGATATCTTAACCTACCTGTAATACGATTTCCAAAAATAACTTTGTATGCCAAATATTAAAAAAATAAAACAAGTCAAAGTGTGTTTTACTATTTCTTTAGGTTATTCGGCAATCAAGTTAAAGTTTAAAATAAAAGATTATTTTAGAAAGTGCAAAATATTTGCCTTGGGGCAATGCCGTTTCTTCAATATCTCATTGGAAAAATTTTGATATTAAAATGAAACCAAGTCTTTCAAATTATTTTACGGAAAAATATAAAATTATTTCTAAATTTCCAATAAACACTACAATAGAATAAATTCCTTAAATTTTATCGTACACATCACATACCAAACAAATAAACAATTTAACATTCCTCCAAGCTATTCATTATTTTAAAACAACACCAACATTCCATTGCACTAGAACAAATTAAAGATTTCCAAGAGACACTAGTCGCTTTCGCAAAACACCAAATTATAGTTTATAATAAGACGGTATATACATATCTACCGTGTACGGAGGTTATGAATGGAGAGCGGGGGCCGAGCAAAACCCACACCATTAAAGAATGGGCAAGTAGGTCGACCCAGGATGGGAAACTCGGCAAAGCACAAAAACACGACGACCACGACGACCGAGAGGAGCATGTGAGAGAATCTCTTTTATATTATCATTATTATTAGAAAGAACTTGCATACCTCACCATGTGTCTGGAAAGGCGAAATGAAATTTAGACTTCTCTCTTCGGTTTTCTATTTTATTGCCTGAAACAAAATAAAAAAAAATTAGTTGATGATTTTTGGGTGGGTCTCATTCTTGTTGAAATTTCTTAACGACTTGAGATTTTTTTATATCTGTTTCTATTATAATTTGTTTGAATTACCAGAAAAAAATTCTGTATAAAAATAAATAACAGTAATGATATAAAAATTATACATTTCATAATTTTCAATGTTTCATGATATTTTGAAAGATCTCTAAATACCGTATCGCACGCTCAACTGTTTTATGAATGAAATAGTTTACGTGTACCCGAAATGTGGGTTATTAACCTCTGGGTTTTAGTTCTGCAACCCGCAAGACAACCATGACATACAAAATAAGTTGAAAATATGTAATCACAAAACTATTTGTTTAAAGATGAACCCGTAATTATTTTAAATTTTACTTAAAATTCTTTAAATCGCGTGCATGGATCGTTTCGTTCTCAAATAGTAGAAGCAGCAGCGATCGGTTCTGTTTTGTTTTTAAGGATAACACATAAAACTCGTATATTTAAGACTTGTAGAAATGTACATCTAATACTCTTTGCTTTTTGTTATGACATCATGACAGAAGTATTACCGCAATGCAACTTTACGACTCGGCGTTCTAAAAATAATAGCTACGTATGTACGAGTGACCGCAACGCCGAACGTTCTTTGAACATGCATTAGTGGCTTCCGTGTTTTTGAAACGATAAAACTTTAAAAGCTTTGTTTAACTGTAAGAATTCCCGAGTTCACACTACTTCCCTATGGTCACGGTTCGAAAATATCGTTTTTCCTATCGACAATTTCTTATCATCTAGTGTTCGTTACAAAGGGTGTATATTTAACATTTGATATAAAAATCATCTAGATAAACATTCTACTTCCGGATACAAGTTAAATATGATAATTCTCAAACAGAATTGCCAAATAAATCAATTCCTATTGTAAACGCACCGATTTTATTATTCCATAAAACTTTTTTATTGTTCGAACGAATAATTCAGTTTGTTAACTTTTCTTTTTTTGCACATAAAAGAGTAAAATAGGTTAAGTATCCGACTCTGGTAAGCACCAAACAGTAAAAATAAAATTTTAAACATCAGTCACGGTAAATTCATATTACGCCAACAACCTCAACACATACGTGCACATACACCAGGTATTTTAGAACAATGGAACGAACTAGTTCATAGTGAATGAATGGCGAATGTCGGAGAGGTGCTTCGACCCTATCATTGGGAAACAACGTGCTGTTCCTGAGGGAACCTGTCGACGGTGGGAACTGGCCGTGGGAAGTTTGTCTTTTAAATGGCGGCATCACAAAAATGCCAAGTAAACAAGAATACAATTGAAAAAACGTCCACAATACCTTTTTTTGTGCGTGCGTTTGTTAACTTTTAATTGAAAGTTGAAATTCTTCTATAAAATCCAGTACTAGGATGATGAGCTACATTGCATAATAATTGAAGATTGAAAAATTTCATAAACAACATCATTTATTATCGCAGTTCATTGATAACAGAAATAAGGTGAATAAACTTGTTCGAATATTAGAAATAATAATCTCAAGATTTCTCACATTTTATCATTGAGGAGACATTAAGATGATTTATCGATCTTATTTTCGAAATTTCTAATTTTATCTTTTAACCTTTAATTTGATAGTTACTATTAAATTTTATCAATTTACTAAAGAGTTTTATCTTATCGTTAACTCGTTTGTATAATATTCTGTAATATGTTACACTACTGTAGGTTCGACATCGATACGGAGAAATGTAAACAGGTTGTAAGACAGTCAAACGATCTTCACGGAAAAGATTTCGATTTTGAGACGCCGAGTGCAAAAATCTCAACAAAACATCAATATCTTTTTGATAGATGAAGTTTTATCAAGTAGTGATAGAAAATTGCTTTTTTAATACAATCAAATCAAAAAAAAAATCTCGAAGGTATAGAGAACTGTAAATAGAACGAGAACCACGAAACTAATCTTTCCTTTAGATGACTCAAACATTTTATATTGCCAACAGGAATAATTCTTTGGGCTTCCCCTTGTTGTAACCTTCAACGTAGCAAAAAACAGAATAGAACAGACCAAGAAATTTAATAAAAACTGGAAACTTTCACAAAAAACAGAAAAGTACAGAGTTACTACTAAAAACATTTCTTCAAAATCCTTTTGTTTTTAATTTAACACAAAGTCCACCCAAAAGCGACGCAAGATCATAACAGGACATGAAATATTTTTTTGGTAACGAAAACTTATGGTTTTATGGTCATTTCAAAATATATTACGTGTTCTGTTCAAAAAAATGATACGCAGTGGCAGACTTTCAGAGTTCAATACTAAAACTTATCTAGAGACCATCTTTTATTTAATTTCAAGAATTCAAGAGTTAAAATCCAAAAGTCTTGGTACACAAAGTTTCAGGGCACTTAATTGTCGATTTGATATTCATTGTCTGATATGTATCGACTGAACGGAAATTGTTGATTTTCTTTTTTCCAAAGAGCTGGAGTCTTATTGAAAACTTGGTTTTGGAAATTAAAGAGACCACACAGCGGGCGTAGTATTTCATATGTTGAAAACAGAACTTGCACACTTCAGATTCCAAGAGAGGCCGACATTCGGCCTAAAACGCAACGTCAGAACAGTTTTAATTATGAAAAACCATCTCATATCGTTTATCGAGGTCTTTTAAAAAATTTCTTCTAGTAATGACATATTATGAAATTTAACTTTGTAGACTAAATAATCTGATAGGTGTCAGGCAGTAAAATTTGAAAATTCGGCCAAAGAAAAACATGTACCAAGAGCAATTTCAAAAACTAAAAGCCTCTGAAAGGATTGAAAAGTTTGTAAGTACTGGGTTAGCCCTCCCAATTCCAAATCAAATTTCCTGACGTTCCAGAATTTCCTTGAAAATTCTCTGAAAATTCCGCGCAATCAGGTCTGGTTTCACACGCAATGAACTGTCTTGCACAGAAATACAATCGCTAAGTTTGTGTGAACATCCCACCTGGCAGCGGTAGATTACAGCTGTTGTTAGCCTCTTTTCTGCCATATTTACAAAATTTAGAGCCATTTGTTGGTATACTTTTCTCTGTTCCTAAAAGTCAGATTTAAAAAAAATAAAAATTTAAGAAATCAGGAATAGTCCTGTATTTATTCTCAAATCGTGTCAATGCCCCTAAGCAAGGATTCATTTTGCGCCTCCATAAGAGCCAATCAGGAAATCTCTCAGGAACTCCAAACCAGACATGGGGGGGGATGTTCCTTGGACTCCAAACATGATATTATTGGAAATTCCAAATAAAATAATTCAATTTCCTGACTTTTTCAATAACATTTCCATGACTCTTCTCCGATCAATTTTTTCCCTGACTCTGATATAAGATTCCTAGAAACCAGGAAGAAAAGGGACCAAAATCAGTGTTTTACATAAAAAGTTCAATCTCATTAGATTCTCTATAAACTTGAGCTTAAGTAGCGTGGCTTCTAATTTTTTTCAGTGTTTACGACGTAACGGCCTCTTTGATTCAAGTACATATACTGTGAGTCTATTGATTGCTTTGATAGTGTGATAGAAAAGAGTCTAATTTTTCCATTTTCTGATGTTAATGCTGATACATACGAGGGTGGTCTGAAAAGTTTCCGACCTCAACGTGAAGATGGCAGCACTCGTAAATAAAAGCTACTGAATTTCGTTGTTCATCTGTTGACAGTTACTCACCAAAGTTTCAGCCATTTTGGACGCGCAGTTTTTATGTAACAGTCGTTTGAGTGAGTTGATGTGAGTTTTTTTTTGTGAAAATGGACAAAATCGAGTATCGAGCTGTCATTAAATATTTGTTTTTGAAAAGCAATACGCCTTCGCAAATAAAAGATGAGTTGGATTCTGTGTATGGGGACTCTGCACCATCATGTACCACAGTGAAATTTTGGGCTGCTGAATTTAAACGTGGCCGTAAGAGCTTGGGAGACAATGAACGTTCGGGACGTCCAAAAACTGGAACTACCGACGAAAACATCGCCAAAGTTCACCAAATGGTGCTAGACGACCGCCGAATTAAAGTGAGAGAGATAGCAGAGGTTATGAACATGTCAAAAGAACGTGTTTGTCACATATTAAATCAACATTTAGGCATGAGAAAGCTGTCCGCGCGTTGGGTGCCGCGTTTGCTCACGTTAGACCAAAAACGTGTTCGAATGAATATTTCCAACGCTCTTTTGGCGCAGTTTAGGCGAAATAAATCCGAGTTTTGGCGCCGATTAATTACTGTAGATGAAACTTGGATACACCATTATACGCCCGAAATAAAAATACAGTCCAAACAGTAGACTGCAAAGGGGGAATCGGCTCCAAAAAAAGCAAAAACTGTTTTTTCGGCTGGGAAAGTGATGACGACTGTTTTTTGGGATAGTCACGGAGTTATTTTAATCGATTATTTTCAAAAAGGAAAAACCATTACAGGAGCATACTATGCATCATTACTTGACAAGCTGAAGGCAGAACTTGCGAAAAAACGGCCACATTTGCAGAAAAAGAAAATCCTGTTTCACCAAGACAGCGCACCGTCTCACACCTCAGAGGTTGCCATGGCGAAAATCCACGAATTACGGTTTGAACTGCTTGACCATCCGCCTTACTCACCAGATCTAGCCCCAAGCGACTTCTTTTTGGTCCCTCATCTAAAAATTGCGCTCGGAGGACAAAGATTTTCGTCAAATGAAGAGGCAATCACCTTCGTGAACAATTATTTTGCAGAGAAAAATGCCGAGTACTATTTGGACGGGTTACAGAGATGGGAGCATCGCTGGGAGAAGTGTGTAGAGTTACAAGGAGACTATGTTGAAAAATAAAAAAAAATTTTCAGAAAAAATGTCTTGTATCTTTGTTAGATCGGAAACTTTTCAGACCACCCTCGTATTCCTAGGGAAAATTTCTTCCAGGTTAGTCAGAAAATGTAGTAGTAAAACATAACATAACCTAGACTTTATTAGTTCAGTTGTTTGAATAAATAAATAAAGTGATAATAAACTTTTAGGCACACAATGCTCAATCATACTCGTTGATTCCACTTGGTCCGGGCTTTTAATGAAATCAAATCGGGAGTATTTTCGTAATTCGCTTACTTGGCGTCGGTTAAGTAGCGATCCTAACTTGACAGTTTAAGGCAGGAACAAGACTCTTAATATGGCGTCTAATCGGGTAAAGCTTACGATACTACTTCCTTAGGTTTGTGGTACCAACAGTCGATCTGTCTTCTAGGACAGATTAAAGAAGGAGAGCAGGGTCTTTTCATTACACGTTGCTTAGTTTGGCTACTCCAATCTATCTATTTACAATTTAAAATTTCTGAATTTTAGTGCGCTTCAAGTGCAACGTTAATAGAAGAGATATGTTAATGTCCAAGTGAAGCTATTACCGTGAATTTTCATAAGACAAAATTTTTAGACAGTTTTTACTTGAAAAAATGCAAATCTGACAAAAAAAACTGGTACAGAACTTCTTTCTAATTTTTGATGCAACTATTTTTGTCATGAAGTTGAAAGAAAATCAAGAAAATCGAGAAACTGAAGAAAAACTTATGTTGATGGTGACCCAAACTCGTTGGAGGAAGAAAACTTCAAAGTTTCTTAACGACATTCTAAAGTACTATTATATGAAAAAAATTCCAGTCAGAATTATTTCGGAATTCATAAATTTCTCCAACTTGGCGGTCAGATTCAAGTAGTAAACTTGTTACTCCCCGTACAGAGAATGCGTCCTTCAATTTTTTAGTAGCAGTCTCAATTAAGTATACTGGATTGGATGAATCTCAAAAACAACTATTCCAGAACATTGTGGTCTCTGAAGTTACCTAGTCAAGCTCAATCAGTTGCGGTCCTATCAAAGCTGAACTTAGCAATTAAATATTATTATCTTCTTTTGATTTGTTTCACGTTTATCAACAAATAACAAAAAGCATGAGCCATGCCAAATCTTGAGCAAGCCGCATCAAGCTTCTCTCTTCTGACAATTCGCGACTTATCGAGTCACATGCCTTGCAAGCGGTATTTATAAAGCAGCTGCCAGCTATTAGTCTCAGGTAATCGCTCAGAAAAAATCTGTGTTCGGTGTTGAAGTCTTCGTACAATGTATTTGTACATATGTGTACTATGTACTAATTCAATGAAAAAGCAAATGGTGCAGTAGGGCGAGCAACCATACTACAGGGTTGGAACTCTATATTTCAAACTCCAAGACTTTTCCAGGACTTCCATGAAATTTGTTTTACATACGGTGATCTGTCTTGTACAGAATAAATATTCGTAAGTTCCGTATGAACGTCACAAATCTCATAACGACGTACGAACGAAACAAAGCACGACTCTTATTTTACTTACCGTGATTCTTACTTTTGTTGAAATAAAGATTCGAAATTAGCCTCAGTATTTATTATACAGTTTTCAAGGTAATTAATTGTTAAAATAAAAACTGGAAACAACTACTAGTAATTAAAAAACTAATATGAAGGTAAACAATACTGTTACGATACGGATAACAGTGAAGCACGTTGTAAAATCGTCAGATCCGGAGATTTATTGTCGGCTCTGGCACCAGTGGATTACAGCTGTTGTTCATCTCTTTTTAGTCATAATTACAAGATTTAAAGTCATCTGGAATCCGTTCCCATTCCACTGCACGCTACACTGCTACCATCAAATTTGTCCCATAGCGTTCGGATTAGCAGTGTGAAGTTGCATGATGACTCACCCGAAATCAGAACGTACTCCTGCCAATGTATGGTTTTTTGATCAATAGTGCATTTTCTAAAATTTAGCCAAAATCATCTCGTTTCTATTGATGACCAGTCGTGTAGCCGTGACGGTCCATGGGGGATCCCCTCGGGGATTCCGAAACAGACATGGGGAACACGGGCTCCACATCAGATTCTCCTAGGGCTTCGAAAATGATATAATGGAGGATTCTAAGATGCCTAATATCTTGAGTTGGCTCTGCTGACGATGTCCATATTTTTGTTATTAGAAATTTCAGACAAAACCTTTAAATTCTCCGACTTTTATATTTATATTTCCCTAATGCCATGACATTTTCATAACTTTATTAAACTTTTTCCTTCACTTTTTCAGGTTTTGCCTGTTTTCCAGGCGAGACCGGACTTTGACATTGGAAAGCAAAAATTATTTTATGGTAAACTCTGAAAGTGGACGCGCAAGTTCAGTACACCTACTGGCTTTGAAGAATTTGAATGAATAAACTCCATTCAATGGCCACTAGACTTATTGAGTGTAGAATTTAATTCGACACGACTCGATTGGCCAGTCAAATGATATTTCGTTCCGTTTCAGGATGCTGATATATACCATCGATGCGTCGCTATACAACATATTAATGCTTAGTAAATATCAAGATATTTCGGACAGACTCTTACTAAATCTCTGTAATTCTTTTAAATGTATATGTAGAATTCTGCAGAGATGCAGTAAAAATATACGGACTATAACAACCGGTTATTGTAGGTAGAAGTTTAAATTTACAACCAATTAACCTGAAACCGAGCCCAGCTCATTGACAGTTAGAAATTTTGCAAAGCGAAAAGTTTTGTAGAATAGACCCCTGGCTCTGGTCTTAAATTCTATATAAAATCTTCGAAGGATTTATTCGGCATATTCTCAAGTTCATGTATCATACAGCACTGAGATAGAATTTGGTTAACATGTATGTAGCAGCTAAAGCCTCGCTGCCTTCCAAAAGATCTAAAAGACTATAGGGCTAAAACGATTTTGAGGAGTGAGTGCCTATTTTGGAAATTAATTTGTTAGTAAGTCTTTAAAATAATCCGCAACTTACATTTACTAGATATTCGCTGAAAATCACAATATCCAAATCTGTTTAAATCAGCTACCTCTATAACAATAGGAAAAACAGCAATAGCGTGGTCTATTGCTTTTGTTAGAAACTTTTAGACAGTTCTTTGCATTTCCAACTGAATTTGGCAAGAAACTTAACGAGCCAAAGCAGCTTTGGCCTAAAAAACCTGATTTAGTCAGCTCGCTGATAGTAGCGCAATTTTAAAAGTACCGCCATGAGGGAATAGAGAACTTTTTGGCTAAGGGTTTCCAAGGTCAAAAGTTTTTCCTTTTACTTCTTATCGTTTGATAAGTAACTTAGCAAGAGGAGTCGTTAAAATGTTTTGCCTAAATTAATAACAGGAGACGTTCAAAATCCTTCATAACGAATTGTGTCTTACCATCAATGACCGTTATAAAATCCATCACTTTGGGCAATAAAAATCGAAATATGACACCACATGACTTAATTTGATTTTGATATTAGAAATTATTTATCCATAGTAGATAATGTTCTAATATTAGTATCATGCAGACCAAGTGTCAAGTTATGAAAACAAGTTTTTGATTGTATTTGGAATATAATTCTTCCTTAAACCAAACAAAAGACCCAAAAGAAAATTAATCGAAAATTCAACTTATAGGGTATGGCGTATGAAATTGTTATTTTTGTATCATTTAAAGCAGGAGAACTATTTTATGTTGGAATCAGCACCAAAATTCTAAATGTACAATTCCATTCTCAATAACTAACATCTTCAGTAACTGTCTATTACCGAACAGGCTCAAAGTTGAAAACAAAATTATGTTTACCATCGCGCAAACGTTTTCCTTTGTATCGCCTACTATATACTTAAACATCCACCTTTTATGAGGCCCCGACTCACAACTTTATTTCAATGCCGGTCAGACTCGCCAGTTCAAGGTTTTCTTGGGAGGCACGTAATGGGACACCCGGGTCAACAAATTATCACACTATTCCCATTAGTAGAGTCCTGAAATGGGAATTCAGCTCAAGATGAATTCCGGTAAGAAATACTAGGAATAATCTCGTTGGTCATTTTGGCCCAATAGTCTCCAGCTATAGTTTTTCAAAGTTTTTTATTATGCCATTTTGTTATTCTTCATCACGCTAGTATCACTAACAAAACTTTTTTATATATATTTCAAATTACAATTGATTGAGATATCATAGATATACAATTATTTGGATTTTGTTCAGAATAACTAGATAAACTCAATTTCTTTGTTTATAGACATTTGGATGTGGGTCCCTCCACTGGCCGTTCCGGCCAAAACTGATGTTATGAAAAACATAATATCTCGAGAAGTCCATTTTTCTACTGTCTTTTCCCCCAGGACATATTTTAGTTTTTATAATTGTGGCAACCTGGCAACCCTAAGATGATAAAGATAGGAAAATCAAAACATAGCTATCAGCAAACCCTTCGAGTTGAAGAGTTCAATATAATGAATCGTACGTCTGCAGCTGTTTCGCCCTCATTGTAAGGTCCAAAATGAACAAACTATCTTGGCATTAGTTAGACTGTGTGCTATGAAAATACCGAATTTTGAGATAAAAAGTCGAAAAATGAGGTTTTTGAAAACAAAACTTCCTTTATTTGTTGATACCATCTGTACATTATTTTATTTTGATGTACTATTTCATTAACTGGGCTGAACTATTTCGACTAGAAACTGTTCAAAATTAAACATGAGCTGCTATTATTTTCAGATTTAGAAGGTTTTGGAAGAATAACATTTCTGAAAATAGTTGGTTTTGTAAATTTCATGAACACTCCTTGCATTTGTATGTACTGCCACTGAATCGAACTCCTGAAATTTATCGGGAAAAAATACAAATCAGAACATTTTCTTGTTTAGAACTTTTTAATTCTACTCATGTTTGTCAACAGAGATAAAAAGAAAAAGAAAATAAAATCCTGTTTGAATTGGGGCTTTATTATCGAATGTCCTTCTGACGTAAGGCAACAAATGACGTCACTATGAACAACAGTAGACAAGTTAATTCCATAAATGTGAAGAATAATTACTAACAAGGTTGCAATTATTTCCATTTTAATCTTCCATTGCTGCTTTACATACTTTGATCGAAATAGTGTGTATCTTGAATGACAGTGCTTTTATTATCACATTGCGCAATCGATGTAATATGCTGTATGAATAAACGCATCATCGGAGAAAAAATTCCAATCACATGATGCAGTCAGTTAATAATGGGTGTCATCGTTTCCGGCGGTGGTTGTCGTCGTCGTCTCGAGGACGCGTCGTTGATTACGTCCACGGGAGACGACGACGACGGCGGCGGCGGAGGCGACGGCATTATGACCCTGTGTCATTCATAAATATTGATATTTTTGTACGGCTACTTTTCTTTAAAATAAGCTTAAAATAAACAGACGAACCCAATATAATAATAAATACACAAGAGAGATCACACACCATGATACTGCTAATTCTGACTAACCAAAAGGATGAATAATGAACCACGCGGCGGTGTTTCTCTTGGAAGTGATAAAACTGAATAAAAAATAAATTATGTAGGAACTTATTTTCTATTCTGATCAATGAATAATCCATTTGTCTGGCGCTTTTTAATCTCCAGCCGATCGAAATAGAATTTTTCTCATGCAATTTAAAATTTTTGTTTTTTTTTAGTTTCAAATTTACTTTCAAATACGTTATCTCCATACGTAAAGAAAATAAAAAGGAATGAATATTAAAAAGCAATACTGGCGCCTAGTTATTAAAATGAGCGTGGTCAAAGTGCATTCGCATAAATGAAAATAATGCATGGTTGCGTAAGAAATGCATGTACGAGTATAGTGGCACTTGTTTTGTGCATACCTCACGCTCACATACGTCCGTGCTATTCTGGGAAACCATTAACACTGCATATTTTTCTTTAATACCTTTGTACTCGTCGCTCTTCTCAGATGTTTACTTTCAGTATAACTTCACTGTATTATTAATGCAACAGGCCGGAAAACAAGCGAAACAAGAAGATAAGAAAAACAAAAGAGAAACTATTTTTCCAATTATGTAGATATTATGTTATTATTACAAAACGAACCGTGGCGTTAATGTTTACGTTTAACATCTAGTGTGGTAGTGTAAAGTGTACATATATGGTTGTGGTAGATCCAATTTGATGCAGCATACGTCGTCCTTTGCATAAACCGCTCACATACGAGAAGAGAGTAGGATTATAGTTTTGTTACGACGACTATTATATATCAAAGCAGGTGTAGTTATATGTGTATGTATGTATACACATTCACAAAACAACACACGGCTACAAACACAATAAAAGGCTATGATGAATTCTAATTTACTCGTAGGTCTATCTCAAGTGGGCGCAGAGTGATTTTTTTGAATGTGCGTTACGTGATTAATGTGGCACGGAAACTTTCATTTAATAACCTTATATGAATCAGATTAATATGAAAATTGAAAATGCCAAAATAATGTTTAAGTGTTTTTTCTGTTTTTTTCCCTTTTTGCTTAGAAAGGTGGTATTTGATGACCTAGTTGCACGATTTCCCAAATTTGTTTAAAATGTCGTAAACCAAAATCATTCTTACTATCCAGTTTTGCCTACACAAAAAACAGTGTGTGACATTATTTAGACTCATTTTTGCTTATACTAGAATAAAACAATCTATAAAGTTATAGTTGAATTAGTTGATCATCTTCAGTGCAATTTAAATTTATGCACAAAGCAAAACAAGAGCAAAGTCTACCGATAATCATCAGCAACTTTTGGACTGCAATTAAAATTTCTAATCGAAGCTTTTGCAGCAAAACATACAAATGTTTGGTAACATGTCACAAATATCTATTGAATTTTCATTTATCTTTAAATATCATAGAAAAGAAAAAGTGCTATTATTGGTCATGTTTCGTCGAGAATCTTATCATGGAAATGAAGAACATTGAACAAAGCATGAGGATTTCAATAAATAGAAGGTAACTCCACATTAAACTTAAAAGTAAAAACTAATACAATCTAATCAAACCCAACTAAACCAAGCTAAGTCTAACGTAACTAAGTCAAGCGAAGCCAAACCAAGTGATAATGCTTTAGACATCCAACCCGATGAAGTTTTAGATACACTTCACTTTAAACCATACATGGGAACGGGAGTCACCCATGGGTGCTGAATTGGCTCCTATAAAGGCAAGTTTACCAGCAAAAATATCTGATACCTGACTTGATCAAAATTCAGCCAATTTGGTTCCGTGCTGATGTATACTTTAAACCATATGTTCTATGTCTTTTTTGTCAATCTCTTGACCTTTTTTGCCGTTTCTAAGAGTTTTTCAAAACGAACTCAAAAAGAAAGAAATCCAGTTTAGAATCTTCATCGATCCTAATCTGCAACAACAAAATTGACAAATTCAATTTCGAAAAAAGACAACACGAAGAAAAGAATGAAACCATGCAAAAACACGTTGCAATATTTTTGATTTCTTACTAAAACAAGAGCACATCAAACAGCATTAATTTTTTCTCCCAAGGTTACAAAAAATTCAAACAGTAGATATAGAAAGCAATTAGCAGAAATGGAGGTTGCAAAACTCAAAAATACAGAACTCTATTTCTTGTTGCTTCAATGCCAGAAACCTAGTGGAAAACCCAAAAAATAATTATTATAAAATAAGAACAAAAGAAAAATCTGGTTTACAAATGATGCATCCCAAACCATGGAATTCTCGAAAGATAATAGATGCCAATAGCTAGTTGATCAAAAGCACAAGATTTAAAAAACTATTATTTACTATTGGATAAGAGCAGGCGAACAAGTTTGGAACAAAATGGCCCAAATTTGCCCAAGCTTGTTTATTGATTGTAGGCTCACCAAAATGAGCAAAACTAATCATGCCCAAACTGATCCAAAAAGAAAAAAGTTACCCTTAAATGTTCATTTTCAGAGTATCCATCAAAATTGATAAAATAAAATTTCTTGGCTGTTCTAGGTTATTTTGTTTTTAAATTTCAGAGTAACATTAAATGATTGGCACCTAAACAAATTCCTAAATTTCCTGATTTTTCCTGTTTTCCAGGATACTGAGCACCCTGATTTCATTCGCCACTTTCGTCTTCAATGCACCTTAAAGCTCTTTGTAAGAACAATTTTCGAGCATACATTTAACCAAGAAGTTTTAACATTCAGACACATTGTACGAGCCAGTTCTGCTCGGAGGGCTAAGCTCTGAGTAACCACCAACCACAGTTTCCATAGTTCGTTCTGCCTCAAAATGTTGATTCACAAGGTTCATTCCAAATCAACAACCCATGGTTTGGACAGAGTTTTTATACATCGAATTACCATCGATGTTTCGTTGTATTATTTAGTTCTTTGATGGTTTACTTGCAAACTGACCGTGATCTTTTTCTCGTTCAAAAAAAATCTTTTGGTTCTGACCCTATCAAACAGATGAGGCAAAATTAACTATTCATCCATACTTCAGTCTCGTACAGGATATTGTTAGTTGTTATCAATTTGATGTGTGTTTCGTGCTTCACCACGAGATTCTAACTGGTAAAAGTAAGAAAAGTCAACAATAAATATTCATCTGGTCTTCAAAAATTTATGCAGACATTAATCATGAGTGGCTTGCATCATGACTAGCTACTTCTTGACTTCTTATTAAAATCTGTCTTAAGATAGTATGGTTTCAATCGATCAATGCAGGAATTTGTGAATGGGAAAAAGGACATCCAAAATGGAGATTACCATGAGTGTTAACATTTCTCTGAAAAACAGCGAGTCATAAGTCACAAAATACAAAAATGAAAAATTAATGCAATTCTTAGAAATAAGATGATTGGTGGGTGACTTATTATTTTATTAGCTACTTATTCAATTCTAAAATATGCAATAATTACACAGGTATTTACCTTGAATGAATGAATTAATTGCACTGTTATTGTGAGTAATATTCGCAAGAAAATGATAACTCAAACTATAAAACCCAAGAAGTATCTGGAACTATGATGTTTTGTAATCTCCAAAGAAAGAAATAAAAAGTTCTAGAACAAACTACATTTAAAGCAAATTCTTCTAGTCTTGTAATTCAGATTTTTGTATTACATTTCTTACTTTTTCTATATTAAGAATTAACTATTTATTCAACAAGCTCGAAAAGAATTGAGAATACACCCACAAGTTTTGAAGAAATACGACTCTATTACTGTCGAATCTCGACTAAAAGTTCTTTTCCTTAAACTACTTTCAAGTAGGTAATAAACTCAACATTCCCATTTTCTACCAACAAAAATGGGATAATCGCGGTCATTCTTAAAAAAAAGGCAAAAAAATCCTTGAGACTCTAGTTCATCTCCTTACATGGTGAAAATTACTGAACAGCAAACCAACATATCGACAAAGCATGTTTGGAGAATTGTACGTATGTATGTATATAAAAGAGCATCACCATGATCGGTAACCAAGAAGCAAGAGTAACACATACAAACAGAGAGTACTTGCTGCTGGCTGCCGGTCCGGGTGGCGCTACACCGTATATGGAGGAGTCTGTGCGGTGAATCACGCGGCCTCCAGGGGTCGAGACCCGGCAGGCCAGCACGCACCCACAGGCAACCGCATTCCATCGCTTAACTAGCCCACTACTAGTTACATAAAATGACACAATGCAATACCACCAAGCAGCATCTACAGCAGGAGCGTGGGACTCTTCTCCACGAGCAACTATTTCTGTATCTCTCCTCGCTGTAGGTTACAGTTGGTTGGCTTAAATAAAACGATTTGTTATCGCGACACACGCAAAATATCTTCTAGCAGCAGTTACGAGAAATATTTTATTCTCCAGTTCTGTCTTGTTGCTTTTTAAAAACGGAGCCCGCATATTTTATTGAATGTTTTAGATGACGGTGCTGGACTGGTTTTAGGTCTCCTGTATAATACCTAAATCTCATATCAACAAATGACTATCAAGAAAGTAATTTTGTTTTTAAAAGTTTTATCATATCCTTTTACAATTTCATACTTTACAGGTACAAACAAATTTTATAAAGTATAAACATTAAAAGTTTAAACTAAGAATGTTTATAAAAATTCGGAAATGAAATTCTTGCGTGAATAAAATTAAAAGAGTATAAGAATCTTGTCAGATATTCAAAAAAAAGGTTGTCTTCTTTGGGCAATCAAAATCTTCTCCCAAAAGAACTTGATTATATATTGAGAAGATCAAAGAAGTTCTTGGTATGTATATGAGCAATAAATTCTTGGAAAAATATTAATAACTAGAACCAAAACTTGAAAATCTCCCAATGCAAACTTTTTTTTGATAAGTTTTTGCACTTACATGCAGGGGTTGGTAGTTGGCTTAGTTGATTCCGGTTTCTTATTAAAGCAACTTTTAAGTTGTCCAAGTGTTTTGATTTGAAATTTTTCGGTACTCAAGATGCTTTCATGAATAAAGATCACATTAACTACAAGGATAAACCTTAAGCAAGATGAGATGAGATTGTATCAAACTCTAAAGCAATAAGGTCTTGATAACATTCCATATGGTCTGTAGATTTTCTCTTTTTTAATGCGAAATCTGTAACATCAATATCAAGGGTTTGGTTGCTTTGATTGACCATCATAGCAGATAATGCCTACCAAAAAGTATAAACTCTTTGGAAATTTTTGATTTCGGTCAAAATCATTCATAAGGTTCATGTGAATTATTTTGGGAGTCAAAACAACAAACAATTGTTAACATTTTTCAGTAACCATAACGTTTTTGCTCCGATAAAATTTATTATATCACTAGTTTTAGAAACTTTAATCGATGCCCAAACGAGATGATATCCTAAAAGGAATAGGAAAAATTATTTAAGTAATTGGCTTGAAGAACATTTTATAGATCTTTCCTGCCAGTAGTGACTCTTATTGAGATGAGATCAGAACTATGATAAAAAAACAAAAGAGTATAACTTTAAAAGTGTTCAAAAACACTCACAACTTCATTCGAAGTTTTTTTCCAAGTTCAACCACATCGTTTTCGGGGTCTCAAGAATCTAAGAATACTGTAAATCTGTAAGCATATTACCTTTCTTGATTTTAAATTGTATCAGCATCTTGGCCTGCCTGAATAATTATTCAAGCAGAAACTGCTCAAAGATGCAAATATTTTTCGATATCCTTACTTTTCTGCTAGGTTAACCATGACGACGAAAATCAATTTTTGACAGTTTTTAAGGGCTATTTGGAATCTTTTCTTGGGAAAATACTAAATTTTTTAAAAACATTTAGAGAGTTCCTTCAAAGTTTCTTCTTTGGACAATCAATGAATCGATTCGACCATTTCAGACTTTTGATCGAACTTATTGATTAAGAATCTTGTGGAATATTCATGCCCTATCTTTAGAAGCGCAACAATAAAATTTTGATCGTATTCTTCTGATTTCATAATACTGATAGCTTCGATCATTTTATTTGATGATTAGTAATGACACTCAAACTGGAATTAAAATTAGAAGTTCTATAATGGACAATAACAACAATAATTTTATAACTCTGAATGCAGTTGAACAATAAAATTCCTTCCCGATTTTGCTACGATACTGGTAACTTGGTTCTATTGGACTATTGCCCAAAGTGGACATTTGTCTTAATCGTAATTAAAACAAGAAATGTTGAACATGTTCTAATATGCCAATGAATTTTGTGCAACTTTTACTCGTTATTTCAAGAAATGTACCAACTGCGATGGGAAAAAGCAATTTTATGCCTTTGCAAAAAACAGGGCAGCCTTGTCAAAACTTCGTTAAATTCTTAACAAAATGAATTCTTCAAGTCAAAAACAATTTTGGTTTTTATTTGCATTTCAATAAGAACGCGCATTAGTGTATTTTTTAAATAGCTCCCAAAAATAGACAAAAAACAATTGAATAAACCTAATAAGTAAATAAAAACATATTTTTAATTTACCCACATTTTCCTCTTATCTATTGTTTAACAAATAATCACAAACGAGAGATGCTTGATGTCATCGCAAGTTTCCCTCTGACGTAACTTAAAACAATTGCAAATCTCGGATATATGTCAACAGAAATAACATTTACAATAATATAAAGAGGCGTCAGACTAAGCATCCTGACTTTGATCTACGATGGCACCGATGTGATATTAAAATGATAAGAAATAACATCGCGACGCGATTTGCGTTATCATCGCATTACTTTTTATATTGTGTGTGTTGTTATATACATGACGAGACGACAAGAGTCCATTTAAACTTTAAAGTGCCAGACTATGATATTATTATATACCTATTTAGGTTACGTCATTGCGGGGGCTGGTATAGCCTAAACATTAGCAATAATGAAGCAATCGATGTGTTTTATTATTATATCAATATCAATCTCATGACGATGGTGACGGTTGGTGAATTCTCAGGAGTATTATGTTTCTTCAAATATTTAAAGAAAAAAATTATTTGCCATGATGTAATCCAAAATGAAAAAAATTACCCTAATAACAATGGCTATCGAACGTATATACAAGGTATAAGGATTATAATGAGTTGAGAATATGCACAAGCTTAGGGTCATCGAACTCGAACAAGTACACACTGTCTAGATATGTCACACATAAATAAGCGTATTAACACTGTTATTCCTACAGGTCTAAACTAAACTAGTGTATCGATTTCTTCAATGGGGTGGAGTTAAGAATATTTAGGGGTCAAGGAGTTCATTTTAATTTTTACCCATGGAGAGATCGTTTTTCCCCTATTTGAAATCAAAGTGCATCGGCTTATGATACACACATGCGGATATTGTAATTCTAAGAATCCACCGGACGTTGATTGCTAATGCACAAGAAGTAGAAGAGACGATGGTGATCATGATGAACCATCCACATCCACACGTGATTAACGTCGAGTAAAGATTGGGAGCGAACGATTGGTCAGGTCGGTTGCTGCAGACACAAAACGAGACCGTTTAGCGCAAGAATGCTGCTCGCAAAAAATTGGCGAATGACTAGCGGTAATTCGGTGGGCCAGACGAGGCTCCTAAACAGGGCCCCAGTCTAGGCTAGACAGCGCTCCCACATCATTACAATTATAATCTCTCCACAGTTCCTAGACCCGAAGAACTAACTAAAACTTCTTTTAACAATCATCGGAATTCATTACAACCCTTATCGATCATAAACGATCAAATTTTGTCGAGAGATTGAGTTTCCCGAACGAATTTTATCAAGAGGCGATCGAGGATTACTTAAATGCAATTAATGAAGATTTATCCTGGAGTAACGCAGGACCAAAATTAGTACCACATGTTGGCACAGCTAATATGATTATTTTTATTACAATTATGTGATACGTAATGGATTTATAAGTGATGTAAACTGTTTTTGCAGATTATTATTGCACATATCAATTAACATTAACAAATGAAAGTGGTTAAGATCTTGAATGTTTCAAAACTAACAAATGAAGGCATTCGTAGCGAAAAACTTTTTAAAATTCGACCCGAAAGAGAAATGTGCATGTTTTACACATGATTACACCAAATGAGAGATTTTTACGCTCAGATAACAAAAATTTCTATGCGCTTTACGATTTTCAACGTATTAAGTGCATTGGAAACTAGGTAATCGAGATACAACTAAAACACATTTTATGTTCTTCGAGTATAATCAAAAATAAATGCGCGACAATTAAAACTTGCGATAAGAAAACGCATAAACGTGTTAAACAAAAAGAGCAATTATTGCTCGTGATAACACGAATATAAAAGTTATTTTACATGCGTACTTCTAGTATTACTAGAAATGCATCAGTTTATTCTACCTTTTTACTACAATTTACTTTTCTTGCGATAAAATGTAAATTTTCTCCAACAACGAAAAAAATTACACATCCTGTGACGTTTTAAATTTTCTCGAAAAAACTTTTATAACATAAATTGATAAAATAATTCTTACCACATAAAGAAGAGAATAATAAAAGACTCCTTGTGAGATGTTCAAAAAACAGTGCCTGAAGACTAATAGGGAGGCCCAAAAATTTAAGGTTGCCATCGCGCAATGGAACGGACGACACTTACATTCCCACCGACACGGAAAATGCGACTAGCAAACGAAACAGTTTGCAAACTCGCAAAACCGCATAGCAACTGGTAAACTTACGTTCCGAATTCATCGAACAATTCACTTATAAGCACGAGAAAGATAGAATACGCAAACATATGTTTTCGCGGATCGTATCACATCACGAACTCGTGAACAAGGTAGTGGGGAAACGCGACCTTCCTTATTCCAGATATAATTCTATATACACCCCAGTTACCCTTTTGTAAGATTTTTTCACACGAAATTAATCCGCATGCTCCAAATACTAAGTTTGTTGCAAAAAAAGTGACATTTTTACGTTGGAAATTAACGAAATTACAACTTAAATACGCAAAAGTCGGACCATGGGCTGGCGGGACGACCGGGGTATTGCAAAATGGCCACCAGTCTGGAGAGACTTGGAGTGCGCATTAAATTTATACATCATTTTTAAGGATATATTTTGAAAAATGTCGACTTTTAGATATTCGACAGATTAGGGCCTTAATGTTCGTACAGATTCATTCGAAAAAGTTCACAGTTTTCACTCGGAAGGCATTGGAAAAAAATGAAAAGCGCAACGAAAGTTAGGGGAAGAAAATTGAGGGAGTTTATGTAATCTTGTGAACATTTATTACATTGAAATTTAGTGTGATGGTTGCTTTTTGTGTTAAGGTCAAAAAAGTTGGATTTTTTCATCGAATAACCCTGGAATTGAAGTTTTTATGGGACTGCCTAAATTAAAAGTAAACTTACCCTTAACACGACGGCAATTTTGAAACTTTTAGGAGTTAAAGTGGTCTTGGTTGGGGTTTTTAACAAGAATATAAACTAAAAAATTTAAGTTTTGGGTTTGTGTGGAAAATAAAACCGATGCGATTTGGGGATGTTTTACGTTTTTTAAAAATTTAAAAACGGAAATATTTTTGAAAAAAAGACAAGCCTTGTATTTTAAATAAAGGGAACAAGCACAATAAATCTTAAAAATCTAGAAAATGACTTAAATATAAGGTACTGATATCCAAAAACATAATGAAGAAGAAATAGTCCAAAAAGTCGAAAAAATCTAAATTACAGAATGTCACAACCGCTTAGATGACATCAAATCAAAGATTTTTAAATGAAAAATAAAATTCTCAAAGCTTCAATTTTAATATTTTGTTCTAGAGAACAAAATCCATGAAGACAGTTAATGTTTTTTATATAATTTTTAAAAATCAATAATTTTTTACAGAAATATTTAAAAAAAAAGACGGTACATCAATACTTTTTGGATTTATGATTCGTAGCTTACAAGTGGGAAAGTTAAACAAAAAAAAAAAACAAAAATAGAACACTTTCTCATGTTTTGAAAAATTGTAAACAAAACAAAAACTACAAATATTCCTACACACTTCCACTTTTTCCCTTTCTAAGAGATAAAATGATTGATTAAAATATAAAGTATAAAAATCCCCAATAAAGCAAAGAATGCCAATAGCAAGCTTTTCAAGGCATCATCTTTTGGCAGTTTAAGACCACACAGGCACAAAAATTACTCTGATAAGATTTCACAGTTTCGCTTTTTGGGCAGTCATTCAAAAGCAATCAAGAGTTGGAAATCTTCAATAAAATTTCTTTTGTTAACTCTTCCACGTCTTCAATTGATATTTAAACGTATTTCATATTTAACTGTTTTTTGATTAAAATGAATTTTGCACATAAAAACAAAATTTATCAAAAAATGCACTCACTTAAAACTGCAAAAGAAATTGTTATCAATCACAATCTCGTTAACACGCACCGATCTACTTTCCTGAGTAACTAAACTTTTCAAATTCACACAAATGACTATCAAAGTAATTTCATCAACAAATAGATAGAAATCTTCTTTATTGCACAAAACATATTTCATACAGAAAACCAATAGAATATGATACCATCACCCTGCAGAACATTCAACTGCTGGATAACCAAAAAGTGAATAAACGGAAATCTAAAAGGTTCTTAGGCGCCACCAATAATGCTATTAAAAGATCTTGCTGATTAATTATTACTAATTACGAAAATAACTGAAGAATTACTCAACACACATAAAAACAAAAAACGATCAAAAGTGATACATAGTATGATTAATAATATTCATAAAAAAATCTGATTTATCTCATATTTGTAGTAATATTTTGCTTGTTTTCTAAATTCTCAAAACAAGTTGAGTAGGATTGAAGGAAAACATTTCAAAATTAAATCTTGATAAAATCAATTCGTCAAGAAATTACTCACAAAGATGAAAGAATAATCAATTTATATTTTTGTTTCCTTCTTCATAGATACATAATACACAAACAAAAGAAAGATAATAGAATGCTGCACTATATTACTCTCTCTGATATTTTTCATTTTTTTCTGCATTCAACTGTTTTAATCCATGCTTCAAATTGTTACATAAATAATAATATATCTTGCAAAAATTTAAAACAAAAGAAAATCACATTTTCATCTACAGAAAGAAACAAAAGAAATCTAAAAGCTAGAACACTTTTCAATTTCATAAGACATTAAGAAATTCGTATCTTACTATTGAATAAAAGAAACAAATAAGAAACGGAAGAAAATCTGAATTGTTCCTTTTTTTGCACGCAGAACACTTACAATATTAAAGAACATCTGGTTAACAAAAACAATGAAATTGATATTTTAGATGTCACCAAATTTCTTTTGCTGATTGCGATAAATCTCAATAAAAAAGATAGTAATAGTAAACAAAAGATCTGAATCATTGTTTTTCTTTATTCAACACATCTAAAGACATTTATCTAGACTTATTCTACAAACTGAAAAACTACTGAATGTCTTTAATCAATTTCTTCTTCCAAGTTTCCACTTTCTCGCTCAAAATAGTTAAAATCAGTTTTAGACATCGCTATACTAAATTTAGTAAAGTTTTTGTTAGTTACTTCTAAAAGTTATAAGCAAAAATAGAGAAACACCTGAAGGATTCTCAAAACATGTAATAACAGTTTTACACTGGAAATTGTTAAATCGCTACACATTCAACTATTTTTTTGAAATTGTGAATCGAATAGAAAAAAATAAAAAACGCAAAAGAAAATTAGTTTTAGATGTGATTGGAAAAACAACCACAGTAGAATTTATGAAATAATTACACACCAAAAGCAACTTTTGGTAATTACAAAAAACATCTGCCAAATAAAACCAAAACAATAGAAAATCTGAAATATCCTATTTATAGTTCAAAACACTTAAAAGTACTTCCAGACCTGACTAACATAACTTAGTAAATAAATACTGTTATTTCCTTTGTTTTGTGAAACATGCCAACTAAATAAGAGAGAAAAAAAAGAAAATCTCAATATTTGTTAAATCACCAAAGATGATAAAGGTCTAAAGTACTATTTCTTCTCATTCAAAATTAATTTGAAATCAAGTAAAACATTAAATTTTTATTCAGAGTGCCTTTGGTTTGTTTGGTAAGTGTGAAGAATGTCAGCCAAATCTGCAAAACACGCTAGAGATCTTATTAAACATGATGAATATGCATTATTTCAAACCAAGCGGTTTTTCTCGATTTTCAAAGTATAACCATCAATGTTTGGTTTCTTGACAAATGTCAAAACTATTCAAAATGCAAGAAATATCAACCAAAAAGGAGCAAAAAACACATGTAAAATGCCATAACAAGAACTTATTAACAAGACATTCATAGTCATCGCAAGTAAAGTAATTTTTGTCGATTCTGAAAGTAACCGTTAGTAGTTGGAGAATTTTATAAATCTTAATAAAGCATTAAAAGAGAAACAAAAACAATCTGATGCCAAAACCGTGCAAAACATCAACATCAACATTTAAACTATTATCAACAAAATACGCATATTTATCAACTCTTTGCAGGCACAATGATGTTTGCTAAGTGTAGGAAATATCCACTACCAAAAACAAGCAAAAACAAAGAAAGTTCAAAGAGTTATATTTCTATTAAAAAGATTATCAGGTCATCAACAAAATGCATAAGATTTTGTCAATTCTGACTAATAACCATCAACTTTTAGTAATTCCGACGAATTTCAACCAAAAGATGAAAAATCAAAAGACAATCTGATCTATTCAATTTTCCATCAAAAATATTTAAACAAAACTTGATGTAATTTTGAGAATTCTTGACCAAAAGCAGCAAAAAATAACTAGAAGATGATCAGAAAACTTTATTTCTACCTACAACATATTGACAACACCCTACCAAAGTTTATTAACATAATACATAAAATCATTTCAGACGAAGCAATTTTTCTCAATTCTGGTATTCTGAACAATGATCATTAATTTTGGTAATTTGTACAAATCTCAGCAAGCGATTGTTGCAAAAAAACCGCAATCTAAAACCAAAAATATCAAAAAGCAATTTTAGACTTATAGAAATAACATAGGGATATTTGGTGAGCATGAGAAATACCAAATCAAAAACAAAACTCACCTGGTGATTAGTACAAATCTCAAAAATAATTTTTAAAAGAAAAACAAAAAACAATCTGAAACCAAAACCGTTTCAAAACATCTATGTACAAACATTTTCAGACTTTTATGAACCAAACACTGATATTCAGGATGTCTTTACAGGTCCAACATTGCTTAATAATTGAGAGAAGAAGAATCCATAAGATCAATGCAGACAAAGTAAATTTTGCTAATTATGGCTGATAACCATCAACTTTCGGAATGTCTGACAAATCTCAAAAACAAAATTCATCAAACAAAAGCCAAACTGTTGTACATATTCAATTGCTCATTGACAATATTTAAATATGGTTTTAGTCTCCTGATGAACAAAACACTATTTTTCAAAATTTATTGACATTACGTAATTGTAAGAAATCTCAACCGAAAACAGCAAAAACAAACGACGATTAGAAAACTCTTTTTATACAAAACATTTAAAACATTGTAAAAGATCATCTTAACAAAAATTAATGAAGATTAGATTAAACCATAAAAATTTTAGGCAATTAGACGGATTTCGACAAAAATAAAAAACACAATACAATCAATTTTTCCATTGAAGATAATTAGTTAAACACTAACAGTATTTCTCAAAAGTTATTGACACAACGAACATTATGTAATTGTGAGAAATGTCAACCAAAAGGGTAAAAACAAATGACAATCAAAAAACTTTCCATACAAAACATTTGAAACACCCTAAAAAATCTTAAAGAAAACTTTGTTAAACAAAAACTAACGAAGTTTAGATTAATGCATTACAAACCCATATTTTGATTTGTCTTAAAAGAACATGTAATTGTGAGAAATATCAATCACAAACAAAAAAGAATCAGAAAACTCCCTATTTCTATACATAAAACATTTGAAACACTTTGCAAGAACTTCTTTACAAAAGTCAAAACAAAAATTAATAGATTTTGATTAGACCATAACAAAATTTGGCCATTTAGATGAATTTCGACAAAAATGAAAAATAAAAAACAATCTGATGTATTCGAATTTCCCCTGAGAATATTTAAACAGCCTTCTAGCTTGATCAACAAAACATTAACAATATTTCTTAAACGACACCGAACAACATTATGTAATTCTGAGGAATCTCACTCAAAAACAGCAAAAACAATCAACGATCAAAAAGACACTCAGTATTTCTATGGAAAACATTTGAACACTGAAAGATTTTACAATATTTAGAATAAATAGAAAAAACAAAAGACAATCTGATGTGTTCAATACACATACAATACACAATTTCTTAAAAGCTATTGTTACAACAAACAACATTTTGTAATTGCGAGACATTTTTCAACTAAAAGCAACAAAAACAAAAGACGATTCGAATATTTCATTTCTGTACAAAACATATGAAATAGTAGAAGACCTTTTTAATTAAGCAAAACTTAACGGACTTCGAATTAAACCATTACAAGCCAAAAAATGTTTGGTAATATCGACAAAAATTGAAAAAACAAAAGGCGGTTTGATGTAGGTATCCATTATTCAAGTTTCTATTGAAATTATTGCTTTTAAATAGTTTTGATCCTTAACAACAAAACGCTAATTATATTTCTTAGGTTAAGTCACACCAAACAACATTTGGTAATTGTGAGCAATCTCAGCCAAAAAAGAAACAAAAACAAAAAAGGATCAGAATATTCGATTTATATTCAAATTATAAGAACACCCTACTAACAAAACATCATCAAAGTACATAAAATCATTGCAGACCAAACAAGTTTTGACGATTCGGAAAAATGTGAAGCACAAAAAACTTCAAGTTTGAACAAAAAACAAAGAACAATCTGAATCATTCACTACTGGCAACAGTTAAAAACACTACTAAGCCTTATCAACTAAATACCTAATAATCTTATGATTGAATGCACAAAAAACGATTTCGTAATTATGAGAAACCGCAAGCAAAAAACAGCAAACATCCAATTTTTTATTCAAAAGATTTCAAGCACTCTGGTAAACCTTACATTAATCAAAGGAATCAACAAAGTGCATTAAAATACTTAATCATTGCAGAGCATAATTTTAAGCGATTCTGGAAAATGTGAATCACAACAGAAAAAAAACAAAAGATGATATAAAGTGTTTTCTTTCTTATTCTATTCAACAAGAAACGTTTCTGTATTTACTAATAACAACGAAATTGATAAAATTTGGCAAGCTACCTAGTGCCCAACAGCAATTTTGATGATGACCGTCGAAAATGTCACTCTCTGGGAATGTAAATAAAACAAAAAACAAATTTCGATTAGCTTACAACTGGACATTACTAGGTTTTCTTCTTCGAGATCAAAGAATTTCCTTACAACAAACAAAAGAATAAATTTCTATACATTCAATTGTTTATTAAGTGCTCATAATTAATAAGAACAGCAAAACAAACAAAAATAATCTTCACTTCGACATTTAGGCAAGGAAAAACAAAAGTCACACATTTTTATAGTTACAAAAACAAAAGAATATTTGAGTAACAATATTGAATTCATCAACGGTATCATTCATTCTAGCTCTCTTGTGATATTGAAATTTTTTCCGCAAACAAAGTCAAATCGAAATTTCCTCACAAAAACAATTGAAAGAAGAAAAACAGGAAGTTGGGATATTTTAGAATTCTATTTATTCAATTGTTTTTCCTGTTCAAACATTAAAAGTGAAGTAAAGGAAAATATAAAGATCCATGAACACATTTGGATAGATAACAGCAAAATATGAAAAATTGATCTTAGCTACAAAAATAAAATACGAACAAACGACGTTTAAAACACTTGAAAATTCCAAAAACTTGTCAAAAGTGGGCAATCTAAAAGAACATGTGAAGATCTCGTCGATGCATTGCGAAACCCTAGGGCAAAGAGGATTACTTTACTTTTTAGAGAAAATCAATAACATTCACAACCTTCTGATATTCTTATGTTTTATATTTCCACAGTAAATTGTTTTCAGCCTTTCTTTATTAAAACAATTTCCTGTTAGACAGATACCAAAACATGATAAATGTGTGATTAAAGCAATTGCAACAAAAAGGAAAGCATAAATCTTCTAAAGTCTTGACAAGCTAAAAATTTAAAAACAAATTTCGATATTTCCAGAAATTTCGGCCCATTCTTCGTCTCAAATAGAAAGACAGTGTCATGGGATTTTCTTTTTTAGGAAACAAAAGCAAGTGGAAGAAATGATATAACAACAGAAAGAATAAAAATTTGAATTTTATATTAACCAAAAAAATAAAAACTGAACACAATATTATGGGTAAACAAAAGCATGACTATTTTATTATTAGATTCAAAGAAGTGATTAAATTTAATCATTCTGGTCTTAAAGTCTCCTTTTTAATGTTGTTGTTTATACTATATCTTGAGACCATTTATAATAATAATATTTTAGCTTTTACAAGAACTATTTGGAAACATAAATGCGTTGGGATTTTATAGCTGAAATTAAATACAAGGAAACTATCTTAAAATACGATGGGAACTGCATCGCCATCTAAAACATTAATGAGAGCAAACACGAACTTTGTATTTTGATAAAATAATGATTGAGGACGTTTTCGGGTTATTCCATTCAAATTAAATGACATAAAAAAATTAATTTAGCGTTCTTCAGGGTTTTTCATCAAAAATTAGAAAATAATTAACTGCAGGGAACAAGTATGATACAAACAACAGGGAAAACGAACTTACGTAATAACTGCCTCTCAACTAAATGAATATAAAATAAATGAATCAAATAAAAAATGCAAACCTAAACGAAATGGTAGCAACCACTGGAAACCAAATTATTGAAAAACATAGGAACAAAATCTTCAAAATCAAAAATTAATTTTTGAGCATTTGATTGTCGACTCATTTCAATTATAAATACAAGAAAAAACATCAAAATTTAAGATGTAGCTTGCAAAATGCAACAAAAATAGCAACTGGCAAAGCTGAAATATGCAATAATAGTTTCGAAACAAAAGTAGAACGTTCAGAATTAGTTAGATCGCATTAATTATGCAAATCTTCTCTAGCGTCTAACAAATATCTCTCTTTGTAATTAAAGTCAGTTAACCAAAATCTTAAAAATCTTCGTTCAAATTCCATTGGAGCGCCATAAGATAACCATGACATAAAACTGGAATTAGCTCCACCCACATGTTTTAGCAAACCAATCAACGTTAAGCTTTTCAAATTCCTCTTGAAGATTACACCAATCAGGTAGGCATGATTATAGTTTGTTTTTTATTTCCATTGGTTGTAACCGCAAATTTATCCATATTCAATTGTTTTTGTTTTAATGCAAAAATCGAATTTAATAAGTTCTTTGTTAAATGAGCGGCATAATTTTGACGCAAGTTGCGATTTGTAGCGGTTCTTAGATAAATTCTGGTTTTTGTTAATGTATTATACAACGATTAAACACAACAAACGAAACCACATCCTTTGTCAACAAAGAGTTTCGTAATGGTTGTGGTGGAAACAAAACAGTTGAGTTTGAAAGAGATAATACAACTTCCTTGGTTTCTTTAACAATGTAATTGATCACATGATATTTGAAAGAATTGGATCGATCGTAAAAAAAAGAACTTCCTTTTGATTTTGATTTGAATATGCAAACGTTGTGATTTAAGGTTATCATTTTGATTTCATCTTAAAAACAGAAGATAAGGAGAAATCTATGAAGCAAAAGGTTCGAAGCTTATAGTTACTAATTGAAACAATCAATCAATAGAATTCGGTCAATACCAAAGCAAAACTTCAGAATAGAATCAGATGATCAAGATGACTTCGATGTTAAAAAAATGGTCTAAAAAAATTCTTGACTTGAGTTTGTATAGTCTTTGGTCTGTAATTCAAAAGTAGATTTTTGTTAATTTAATTAGGTATCAAATCGCGTAAGCGTGTTTCCCCTTGAAAACGAAATCAACCGCTCTAAAATCAACTAACAAAGTGTGCAAACTTTCCTGCTCTAATGGAAACTAAAAAGGTACCCCAAAATAACCATGATTTTAAAAATTAACAATCTGAGAGCAAAAGAAGACAATATTTCCAAAAAATCTTGGTTTTGTATTAAATCGACCAACCAAAGCCCCAGGAACATGTTTGGCAAAACTTCAAACAGTTTGACTGGTGTTAAAGACGGATAAGCCTTTTACCTTCAAAGCTAGTTATTCTTGATCGCGTTAGATCACATAGAAATCGCTTCTGGTGCTGATTTACGAGATGGATAAGTTCCGGAAAATATCTTGCCAGAATAAAATTTGCAATTTCTTTGTTTTAAGATTTATTTGAAGAAGGCCAAAAATTCGTTGCTATCGGAAACAATAAAGAATATTAACAACGATTTAAAATTTATCACCAAACAGCATATTACTGATGTCGAAAAATTAAAGAACCAACAAGAATAGATAAAAACGAGTAGAAAAATTAATTTTAGGAGAGTTTAACTAATGAGAGAGGTTAAGAAAGTTTTTACTTTGCGTTAAAAAAACCTCAAAGCATGACAAGAAAAACATCCTTTCTGCAGAGATACTAAGAAGCTGCTGGATTCTAATGAATTTTTGATAGACATTTTCCATGTCCTGATTGCTCAATTTGGATAAATAAATAAAAACAAAGCGTCTCTATGATAATCTATGTAAAAGCCAAAAAAATCTGTTTCCTTCTTAAAACATTTTTGGCCCGAATTCTTTAACTTCGTTAAATTTTGAAAATCTACAGCTCGTTTTTGCAGTTTTGAGGATGTACTTCATCACTTTGAAATGATTAGAAAGGGCAGTTGTAGACGAAAATCTTTCCAATTTTCGTTTTACAAACAAACAAGGAAAACAAACCTTGTGTAAGTGATTTATCAATTATTTGCAAAAATTGGATTATCAGCAGTATATTTTTTTCCTATTTCAAAACTCAACTGTCAGAATCTACAAATTGGGTAAACTAACGAAAAAAATCAAGCAGGCATATTATTATTCATTTCCCAGAAAGATAATCATTATTAGCAATAATTTTATTATTACCTCTTTAAACCACTTCATGTAAATTATGAGAATTCTCAATCATTTATTCTATAAATATCGACTAAAATATTATAAGATCAAGTTAATGACGTCACTGGATTATTTCTTATGTTCAAGCTTGTTCATTTGTTTTCTCGGTAGTAAAACAATGGAAACCCCAGTGTAAAATATGAAATAAACGTTCGGAAAGCCTTAAAACATAATAAATCAGAATTTCCCCTTAAAATATTTATTTAATCATCCAACTAACTTGAAATAAAAACAAAAGAGTTTTGCGTGAGAAAAATATTTTTATTTAAATAGAATCATAAACAAGATCAACTTAAGCTTGTAACACGAATTCATTCTTTCATTTTTTGCTCGTATAAGGCGAAAAATCTCGTCGTGTTGGACATGTTTCATCAATGATATCATTAATTTGCATTCTATGATTCTTATATGTACGGGTGTTGTCTAGCCACGTAATAATAATTCCAAGAGATCATAGATAGTTAAAGAAAAAATTTGGTAATCGAGAAATTATTTAGGTTATACAATACACACGCACAAAAATTTGCTCCCCTTACATAAATTTTGGCCAAATGTCAACGGCATATCTGAATTTCTACGTCTGGGTCAGTCCTTGCTATTTTTGAATTGTGCACGGAACCTCGTCGATAGATAGTTACATATTTCCTTGTGTGTAATTAGAAACGAGAATTTTTTTTTCAAACTGGTACCACTATCGAGGAATTTATAAATTCACAATAACTTCTTAATATCAATCAATTAGCATTAATTTATTAGTAGCTGTGACGTGTTAGAAAAAAAATTAATAATAGAAACGTTGTTGTTACAGATACGTGGAAAAAATGTATAAAAACAGGAAATGCGCGAAATACTACGGTTATCCTCTCCTTAATGGTCCAAGGACGATTTTTCCCCATGAATAAAATTTTGACTATTTAACGATTTCCTGCACTATTTATTATGTCATCGTTTTTATCACAGAAATTTGAAATATTTCTGTCTTCCTCAAAGATAAAAATTCTTTTGCTGTAATTACTATATTTAAATTTTATTTTCGTGTGTAATTTAATTGTTGACATAATAAAATTAAGATGATGTATAAACTTAATTTACAAGCCAAGAAATAATGTTAATTGTCTTAGTTAACACAAAAAGCTTCACATAGTAACTACTAGAAGTATTAAAGGTTTAAAGAATAAGTTGTATTTGCTGTTTACATTCTGAAATACGAAACTATCAGAGCATAGGAAAGAATCATCGCGTACACTATCACTAAAGACTGGACAATGAGAAATTACGATGTTACCAGACTGTATCGATTTAATCACTCTTAAATCTTCAATTTTATGAACCAAAACAAATCTTCGTCACAAAAGATCGTTTGATAACCCTCAAACTACAGGAGTGGAATCTGTAGAAGCTTTCGAATGTAAAAAGATCGAAAATTTTTTCAATTATTCGATTAATGGAAATATTATACACAGAAGATCTGCAAAACGTCATCTTTTGTAAGATTTTGACAATAAACCATAAAGATCAAATATCGAAATTATTCTGAACGACAGTTTCTATTTGGTAGACAAGCTTTGGGGGTTGAAACACCACTAAATAAAATAGAAACAGTAAGAGCTTCAAACTTGCAAGCCCTTTTTCTAAAAGCATAATTGTAGCCAATGTGAAACTCTGGAAATATTTCTGGTTCGTTCAACTTTGCGATAGAACCAAGAATTCATAATTTTCTTGATGTAACATATAGATAAGATTATGTAAGCTTCTACTAATCTGAAATCTAAATGATTCCAAACCGCAAACCACAAGATCGATGTATAAACATGTCACTAACGTCTCAATAATAAGCCTTTTAGCAAAATTACCTGCTTTTATAAAACCTGGGCTTTACGTATTTTTGGTCAAATTTCCAGTTCGAGAAACTATAGAGAATGACCAAACTAAAATTTCTTATGAAGAAAAAAGTTTTATCTACTTCAAACATGAAATGGTATCAAATGGAAACTAAAAGATCCCCGATCCCCTCAATATAAATAAGATAATGGACGGTGGCAAGACCAAAAATTAAAAACTCATTTTTATAAATGAAATCACTTGAAACCAGAAATTACGCATACCTATCAAGTTTCGTATTTGTCAAAACTTTTCTTAAAATTCTATTCGAATTGCTAAATTATTAAAGACAGTAAGCAGTGCTCATAGTAAGAGTCACCAATTGCCACGATAAGATAACCAAAAAACTAAGTTGAATCAGAATTATTTTATTAGATAATGAAGTAAAAGCAAAATCTGGAAGATTTCATCAGTTACAAGTATCTCAAAGATCAATCTTTGGATGTGCAACCAACCAGCCCCAAGTGTCAATGTTCAAGACGAATTGGAATATTTTTCCGAAACTGTTGAATTAATATGAAGCAAATAGAAACGAATCTTGGAATCGCATTCTGACCTATAATGAGCTCTCGGGTCGAATATGGACGGAAATCTCCAATCTGAGACGTATAGAGGCCCGGATCAACAAATTTGCCAGTGAAGCAACGCATTCAGTCAAATTGGAAGAAAAAGAAGTCTTCAACTTTGCCAATAGCCAGCTCGAACTTTACCAGAAGCACCAGTCAGAAAATCGTCTCGACATCGCCGATTTGCTCTCTCAATCCGAGCCTTTGTTCTTCATAACAATTTAAAATAATAAAAAAAACCAAAGAAATCCTAAAAATAGAAAAATAAAAATAAAGGGCCAAAAATCGAAAAAAATATCCACGAAAAAAAGAAATAACAACAATAAAAATTGTATGGCATCACAACGCTATAACTCAAGAAAAATCAGCACAACTGCACTGTACCACTGTTGAACATCCCCATGTACAGTTCTAATGTGTCTCATGTGACTTAACCACTTGTTCAAGCCACTCAAAAAGAACAACAAATCGAAGATAATGAAGATGTGAAGAAATTCGTGCGCAATTGGATTTGGACACGTCCCACTACTTTTTATGAAATGGAAACTACAAAACTACCAATTCGATGCAAATAAATGGATTTCAGTGGAGACTATGTAAAGAAAATAATTTGTGTCTGCGTCTTGGTGAAGCTACTGCTAAAGCTTAGATTTGGAACACCCAGAATGTCTCGAATTCTAGAACCAATCAAACTTTTTGGGCTTACAGAACTTTCCAGCAGAAACAAACTTTTTTGCTCTGATCAACATTTTTATTTGATTATCAATCATTGTTTTGACAAGTCCAAATACCTTTCTTCTAATATTAGATATATTGCGGTCCTTTTATATTTAATTTTTGAAATCTATATCGCATGTTTTGATCATCAATTCAAATTTTTTAGAAGAATAAAACTTTTCAGAAAGATTTGACCACTGAGCCTTTCTTTCGGTTTCTACCAAGAATGCTCCTGAAGCTTTTTAAGAGGCATCAAATATTTTACATTTGATTGGATCAGGCTATGATTCTATATTCTGGTCCGTACTCAAGTTTAGAACAGGGGTCGCCAAATAATCGACTATAACTGTTAATAAGGGTTCGCATACTAGACCAAAAGCTAACAAACACAAACTTTTGTCGGCTCCGTATAACATTTTCCAAACACATCCTTTCCATAAAGACCAATACACCATAAGATCACTGCACTTATTATATCTAAATTTAATAACAGATTTCGACTTCCTATTATCTTCATAGTGAACGTTTATCCTTTAGATTACTTAAAACGTATGCGATAAATCAAAATTTCGAAAACTATAAAATTTTCAAATTTTGTACATAAACTATGCACAGCTGCATGGAATTGGCTCTTGGTTTGGTTGCAAATTTAAAAGTTCAGGTACCATTCACACAAGGAATGTCCAGTTCAATAGTTTGTTTAGATTTTTGCCCAAACGCATCAGAAATTTTGCTATTAAATCCAAGAGTCTAGAAATATGAAATATTTGTTAGATTCCATAGAACAGCTTTCCTGTTTCAAGCTGTGACTGTTCAAATAAAACAAACAGTGATAATAAGAACATACTAAATAAGTCAAAAGTCTTCAAGATACCAATAAGTTCCTAAAATGAATGAGAAATCTTAGAAAAAGGTAACGGTAACAAAAGCTCCACTGAAGTATCTTACGGAAAAATAGCAAAAATCATTATTATAATAATGACACTCTGACATGAAAGAGCCTAAGTCGTCAATTTACCTTCTCTTAGAATTTATTGTTAAATGTCAATATGAAGAGTAATGAAGCAGCTAAATGAAAAAAGTTATCACGTGAATGTATTGTTTAGACAAATCAGCATGCTATTTATAGCAACTGTAAATTCAATTTAAACAAAACCAACAAAGGAAACCCCCTTTGGAGCAACACACACATATCTCTAATAGAACGCTATCATTCATATGGGCGAGCCTCAACACACCCAATCTGTTCCGGCGTTGATAAACTTGATATATCCCTCTAGATGTATAAAGAAAAATTGAACAAGCAATAAAATGTTACTTTTATTATTTTTTCAAGAATTTTACTAAGCGCCATCTATCGGAATCAATTGAGGTCATACCTATCTAAACGCCCTTAAATAACTATTTAATTTGATTATATTTAAATTTAAACGAAAGAGGACATCAATCAATTTTTATAAATCTTCAGATTAATTTTTACTGAGATTTAAGCATTTTTATGGAAATTTCTTTTGTGGAAATATCAATAAAAACTTCAAGTGCATATACTTATTTCATGTAACGGTGAATTAGACAAGGTCGAGCCGCTTATGGCGGACGGTGGTTAAAACGGAATCCCCAGACACCAAGTATAGAACGGATGGTTGATCAAGCGAACGTCTGGAGTTGGACGCACTAACGACTTTGGGGTTTGAATGTTCTTTTTCCTCTCTTACAATACATTGTGCAAAAATCTGATTTTTAAATGTCTAGAAATCTTGTATTCTTTCTCTTTAAAAAGCAATTTTTATTATCGTTATTTCAATTAGAGATTATTAAAATCGTGACATTTTGGCAATATATCAAAATGAAGAGCGTATTATAAAACAAAATACGCGCATAAATAATCCGTAGATACGGAAACATAAATTTAGTTTCTTGAATTTATTATTTTCAACTATGTAGTAGTATTTTGCCAATGTTTATTCATTTTTATAGGTCACATTTTTGGTGCCAATGTTTATCATGTTATAAAAGGTCACGAGACGCAAATACACGGAAAAATAGTTCGTAGGAATAAACAGAATTTGATTTTGAAATAGAATTTTCGAGTGGGGAATTCGGATTGGATAAAAATTGATATTGCAGATATTAACTATTAATAACAAAATGGCGGCGAAGGATTTCGAACGGTTTCTAAATAGTTATTTACGTTTGTGTTAAGGTTATTTTTATAGCATAACAACATAATAACGATGTTGTTAAATATCTCTTACGATTTTCAATTATAAAATTATGGAGATTAAAGTACTAGGTTCAAGAAAAACTTTTTGATGCGAATTCATTTCTATCTATGTACATCAAATGATTTCCAAGAAGGCCACATTATTTCCTTGTGCCAAAAAACTTTATATTTTAGGTTCTGATAACAGTTATTTTATGGGGAAGACACAAATCAATCATCTACTATCAATCTGATAGATTGAATCCGGAAAAGAGACTCATCTTGCCGAGATGCAATAATTAATTTTTTGGAATTTTGGGCACTGTTCACGTTTTTAGAGACAACAGAAAGATTCGGTTTTAATAGTCTGGAACATTGATTTCAACTTCACCTTGGGGATCTTCGCGACCTTTTCCACCATGTATGACCCAAATGGAACAGTCCATACTTTAAATTAATACCCACGTCAGTTTTAACCGAACTATTGTCCTTTTGGTTTTTGCTTTGGTTATTAGATTGTAAACCAACATCTAGTAACATAAGCCAAAATAAGTAAACAAAAAAATTCTTTCTAGAAGATAGTCTAAAGCAAATTGATAGCAGTTACAGTAGATGTGTTGTCTAACTAACTAACGTTCACGAAAAATTAACAATGATTGAAAGTTTAATGTAATAGAAGGTTCGAGGGCGAGTTTACATAAAGCTGTAGCATTATAAAGCCATCAAGTGACTATAAAACAACTTTTAGTCAAGTTTTCTCGGTTACAAAGATCGGATCTAAACGCTCTTTCAAACCACTAACCTCTAACCTAAAATTAAAATGGATTATTCCACACCCGTGCTGTTCGGATGTAGTGGACACCAGCATGGGGGATTCTGAATAACTAGAAGTCTATTTAAGAGGGATTTCCTCGGTGGTTTGTGCCATTGCCTTCCAAGGAAGAAGCAACTTTAAAAATCTGATGGAATTCCAGAAGAAATCAAACCCAAGCCGCTTGGCGAATAGTCTTCTCACTATCCTAACTGTCGCGTCGCTTCTCGCTTCTCAACCAAACAAGGATCAAAAAGGGCAATAGTCAAGTTGCTCTTTTCAAGGCAGAAATTGATTGACAAAGCTTTAACGTTGTCCTAAATCTCGTCTTTGACACAGCCTCGAGCGGTTGAAAATAACTCTTCTACGTTCATAGGATTAATATTTCAATGTTAAACGACACAAGAAACTAAAGACCACAACTGTATTTTCTTGAGCTGTTCTTTTGAGCATTACTGTTAGAACATGAGATGGGTAGAAGTTCAACAACTAGGAAAGAAAGCAAATTGAATGATCGTGATGATAAAAAATAAATTTCTTTTGTTGAGAACCGCCGTTCTCCTAGGAACAATAAATAGAATGGTTAGACCTTAAGTAGCCTAGTTAGAACGGTAAGGGCAAGCATTAGTTTGAAAACTATCTAGAGTTCACCTGAATGCAACAAATGTTCTGCAAAATCACACACTTTAACTTTATGATCTGGTTTGCCCAAAATATGATGTAAAGCAAAAAGCTTCAAGTTTAAAGTAACTGCTGTACGTTCATGGAATTACGTTATAAGTAGAAAAGAAACTTACAAATCACAGCCGTTCTCTTTGCTTTTTCGAAGAAGACCTGGTTAGAAGTTGTATTCAGCAATAAGAAAGACCAAAGTGAACGATCCGGATGATAGTCAATCCTTTTGGTGCAACCTTTGCTAGAAACTACAGTTCTTCTAGATATAACAAATGGATAGAAGCGAGCATTTTAGATAAGTAAAAGATTTAAAACTATCCAGGGTTAACCTGAATACAACTGATCGGAATGTTTAGGAAAAATTTTTCTGATAAAACACCCGCTGTTGATTTATTCAATAGTAAGATGATTGACCTTATGGCCTGGCTTGCTCAAAATAAATGTAGAACTCCGACAAAAGTAAAGTAAAAAAGTTTAAGTTCAAATTGATTTTTGCGAGCATTACCTACAGATGGAACAAGATGCAGTTAGAAATTTTGTTCAGCAATGAAGAAAAAATTGTGTTTTGGGAAAACTTCTCAACCCAGCTCTTTCATTTGTTCACAAGCTTTTTATGATCTGACTTGTTCGAATCAATTTTCAAGTCGATGCCTATCAAATTTTTAGATGTGGCTCTCTGTATTCAACCAAGACGCAAAATCCATCGATCTACGTAGTCAAGTTAGCATGCAAAAAGAATAAGGGTACTGTATGTATCACACCTTATTACCAAACATTGAGATGTTTTGACTGGCGCAACAGTTTTTAAACCATGAAATCAAACAAATAAAAGTTGATAGCAAAAATCACATTGTTAATGGCCGACTTATTAGGAATTCACTCCTTTATGAGTAAATTGATAAGGGTCTAGACATCAAAATATAAAATACATTGTTGCCAAACTGTCTACATTAAAAGAAAAAAAAATTAATTATCAAATTGCAAATCTTATTATTTACCTATTTAAGACAGTGTTGCCACAAAACACATCCCTAAAATTACAGTTTTGATAATTTTCTTAATTAGGTGAGCTGACGTGAAAGAAGAATTAGAAAACATCAATTTCTTTAATTTATTTCTGCTTTTGTTAATCTGTAATTTCATTGACATTGACCCATTTTTTAAGTTAATGGGTTTATGAGTTTATTTTTAACATTTATAATATTGCAATCACAACCATGTACAGAATTTAGCAATTTAGAATAATAAATTCAAACAACTACATAAAAGATATATTTTCTTTCAAACTCGATCCATAAATCTTTATGTTGATTTACGCAAATCTCATACAATCCAAACATAATTGATGTAATCAGCTGATACATCAACATCGTTTTAGAAATACACTGTTGCCGTATTAACAAAGTTAGGTTAACTTTATCAAAAGAAGAGCAGTCGAGAGAGTCTTTTTGCAACTTTTTTTATTTTTTAATTTCTTTATTGTGTGCTCATACATAGGTAAGTTTTCAATAGAACGATTTTAAAAAAATTGACCAAAAATATACATAATAAAATTTGCTAGCTAATTAAACATTTCACACCTTCATGTAAAAATATTATTTGATAAATTGTGCAATTTGGGTTGCCTAACTTCTTGGTTTATTTTTCTGCAGTCTAACGTTACTTTTAATAATATTTTATAAAACATTAATGCATGAAACTGACCGAACTAGTACCTCCTAAGTTTTTAGTAATTAATCTAATTTATGGACAAATGTGTAGAAACCAAATTTGAGGAAAGCCTCAAATAATTCATTGTGTACAAATAGAGTTAACTATAATAGTATGGTTAGTTATACTTGTACTAATACTTAAAAATACCCTTAAATGGACGATTAGCACCCTTAAGCAAGTTTTTAAAATTTTTTGAATAATTTCATCGAAATAGAATCGTTAACTATTAAATTCTAGAATTTCTAGTGGAAAAATAAATTTATAGGTAATTTTTCTGAATTTCTAATAAACGTGTTCATTACGTTACTTGCATAGTAATAATAATAAATGAATGTAGCATATACAATAGGTCTCGGAGAAAAACGTTTAACAAAAATTCCAAGTTTATACAACTAAAAGTGGGTAGGTAATGGAATGTGAGAGGCTTTTCATGTACGACTAGGCAATTACAGCATCGGTTTTTTTCTGTACCTTCACTAAATACTTCTCATTGTTTAAATATTTTTCTAAAACATGATTACGTCTAGGATATTCAGTAAAACTATTCATTTAAATCCTTGAGAAATATACTACCAACAATAAATTTCGGCAGATATAAATAGAACCGAATATTGTGGGCCTTTAAATTATGAAAACCGGACCAAACCATTTTGGTAAAAGAAAAGCATAAATTCCCATAAAGACAAGAAAAAAAACTGTTATATATGCGGAAGTGTTGGCAACACAAACGCTTCTACTGTCTTTTAACTATTAGATTTTAAAATACCTCTAAGGTTTGAATACTTTTCTAAAGTAGGTAACTAAAAATAGAAATTATATAGCTTTGTTGTGTCTGAGGCGTGTGCTTCACTTCCTAGAAGGTCTATAAATAGTTTTAAAGATTTTTGAAATAACTAAACCTACTTTTCTACTCTTTCTACCAATTGTGTTACATTTTTTTTCTCTTCTAACCATTTCGCATTTATGAGATCCTTAATGGAATTTAAGATCGAGTTAGCTGTTTATGACTCGTGATACACAAGTTGATATTCAATTTTTATCGGGGTCCCACATACACCCGTTATTATCGATATTCACATATTTATTAAAAGATGACAGAGCAACCCGTACAATATGTCTTGTGTGGGAGCTCTTTAATTTTAAAAGGCCTCCGTTGCGCAGTGTATTTTCGACGCATTAACAATTACAATGCAATTTATCACAGAAATATTTTATCCTTCTGTATTTATTTATTTACTTCGGATGGAAATTGACACGTCCTTTTAAATTTTAAATAACCGCACACAATTAAAGTTGACATTTTTTGCTCTATTAAACACGACCTTAATTTCACACTTTTTTAATTTTCCATTACTGCGTTTCTCAACTTTAAAATCTAATCATTGAGGATATCATAAGTATAATTAAATACACAACTCACCCTTAATAAATTCATTTCATCAGTTAGTCGGTTCAAATGAGTTTCTCTGTGTGTACAAAAATATTTCAATGGCACAGTTCACTTAATCAAGAATGACACAATTATATAACAAAACAGTTGAACGTACAAAAAAATTATTAGCAAAGACATTTGAATAGTTCATGAGCAATGACAATGAGAGAGAACTAGCACAACAAACCAACGTCAGCACACGACTGTCGAGGCCGAACGGAGCTCGCACCCATTGAGGAATCCAAACTCGCACTCCTCTAGCTCTAGTTATTAGTACAGCACCGAAGTGGTGGGTATACTCGGCACGTAAAATTCAAGAATCACCGGTTCAAAGCCACATTAATTTGCAGCCAGCCGGATATATGATTGACATCCAAATAGCTGAAATAAACACAACCTATTCGAAAAGCATATTCGAAACAAAAACAAAAAGCAGATAAATATGTCTGTTAATAGCCCTCATTAACAAAAAGGGCAATCGAATACTTAAAGACTGCAAGATGCCACGGCGGCTGTTGTCCCCGTTAGAAAGAGACGGGAGCCACGAAGTGAGTAGGATGACGACCGGAAACTGTTGCAGTCCAAAGGGGGCGTCGCGGCGCCCCACATTACACCTAAACTTAGTAAGTGAGAGAAATGGAACGATCTATTTAGTTGTAATTAAGCGTCTCGCATTTTAAAATTTCTGCAGACCGCAACATACTCAATGATTTTACAAATAAATGCCAATCGCAGGTTCAACATTCCTGAAATTCCATTCTGCAGTGTTCAGGTTTTTAAACGAATTAAATGGCAGCCGTGTATTGCTTCTACCTTATAAGATTCAACTCGAGAATAATTTCTTCGCTGAATCTAAATGATCTCTTGCTGGAATTTCGAACCTGGTTTTAGTTGAAAAGTGCAGAAAAAAACTGCTGTCGAAATCTGTTCAAGAATGTTATTAATTTCAGATTTTTTTCTCTTCGTACATTTTGAAGGAATGTCCTAGAAACAAAGCTTAATATTCACGGTCGTCAAGCATTACTCTCGACATTAAACTATCTATAAAACTAGAACATTAGCATTACATTGTTTTCGTCTATTTATTATTTACTTATTTACGTTAATACTTCTAATATCGACAAGAATTCTCCATAAACATATGGTATTTATCTTGGTAATACTAAAAACAAGTTTTTATTCAGCGATTGCTGTTATGGAATTCTAATCTTATACTTATGGCTATGGCCATACATGAGAGAAGCTTCTTAATAAATTTATTTGCAGGACGAGATCTTTGACGGAGTCGCTTTAGTTTCTTTGTTTGATTTGAAATCATTGTAACTATTTAGGAATAACACCAAATTAATTGATTAATTTGTTTAATTAATGATTTGTAAAATTAGTTTAATTTTCAAAGCTTCATTTCAGGATATTTCACTAATATCAATCACCAAATAAATTAGTTCGCAAGGACCAAACAAACTAAAACATCAAATTTGAGCATTTTGAATATTCAAACCTATAATATATAAATTTCAGAGTTGAAGTCTTCTTTGTTGAGAAAAGTAAATTATCTTGAGAACCACCATTTAAATTTGCAATTTCACTAAAAGTTCCAAAATATAATGAACAAAATACATCTGCACAATGTCAGTTAATATTCTAAATCTCTAAAGTGCCAAGGGTCGTAAGTAAAACTCTCCAAGAAAGCTAAGTTTCGGGGCATATAATAATATAACGCTCAGAGTAAGGCCACAATGCAAATATTTTTTGCACATGTCTATGCTGATTGTCTTGTGATAAGCAATCGAAGAAAATCCACTGACACTAGGAACAAAACCATACAAAAAGAAAAGATCGGCGATTAAGCTCAACTGATAGCTTCAAGGTTACAAGCTTCCATGGTTGAATGAAGTATCTAGATGTGGACGATTCCAAAGGACAATCATTTCCTTCTGGAAAGCAAGATGTTTAACAAAAGTTTGAGCTTGGGCTGTTCAAGGGTTACATTGACTCATTTTCAGTTTTGTTACTATTCAAATAAGTCACTTGCCTTAATAATAGAAGCAAATTCTTTTTAAATTCCCATTATCGCACATTTCTGCAGAGGCTAGAAAGAGCTCTTACTATATGGGACTGGATGAAATAGTCTGTAATCATGGAAATTCGCGAGAGCAGGCACTCACAAGCATTTAATGTAAAATACTGGCACCAAGGAAAGATAGGAGCTGAGATCTTTAAACTTCAGTCAAATGCAAAACTTTTGTTTTCTCTGGGCAGGTAAGCAATTCCAGGTAGAATTTCGATATTAGATATTTTGGTCTGAAAAAAGTGATATAATACTATAAGCTAACAGTGCTGCCAAACACCAGTCCCGAGTGTAGTTAAGCAAGAGATTACTAAGCCCTCTCAAAGGGTAAGATCAATTCTTACTTGAATTTTCTAAATTTCTATAAATGGTTCCGTTTCTAATTGCATTCTCAAAAAGTTCTGCAAAAAAAGCTGAATGACCTCTTTTGAGGTCGCTGACGTTCTACTCGTAACCAAATTTCTGGTAAACAGAAACAGAACATCTCATACAGAGCGATTCAAAAGGAATCATCAATATTTCAAGAAGTGGCACAATCTCCTCTTCCAGGAGGAACTGAAAGACGAAGTAGATATACAAGAACAGTCTTGTGGCTCAATCAAGACCTACATGAGTTGCATTCAGTACCAATAATTCAATTTGTGAGAATCAGGTTATTTCGTAAGCTAACACTAACTTTTCTGACAGATTGCCATGCACGTCTGTCTGTAGTTTTTATTACAATCAAACATGGCATTATCTGCCCCGCTGAGTTAAAAGTTATGTAATAATTTGTTTGTCTTGCTTAGCTTTTACATATAGAATTTAGAACAAACAAAAAAAAAATTATTTTAGGGGAATCTTTGCTAATATAATGTCGTACACAACCATGAGCAGACTAAATAAATTTTCAGACAATCAAGCTTTTCAACTGAGCATGTGATCTGTGGCCTACAGTTATCATCGAGACATATCCATTCGTTAAATTCCGTCAAAACACTGAACCAACAACACCTAACCAAATAAGCTTGCAAGTTTGGCTATAATCTCAAATATCTCGTTCATGTACATACGTTATAGTAAAATCTCTGTTTTACTTTCCTTATTATTATAATTAGATGTATGATAATTTACTTTAGGAATTTGAAATTATAGAAAATGGTACTGAGGCATGAATCGTATTCGTTACGCATAATAAAAAAAATTGCAACTACTCATATCCCATTATTTAACTTAGCTAGAACTCATTGCGCAGCATTATTTCTGCTTGTACATTTTAAAATATTGTTTGCGTATTAGATACGCATTCTGAATTCATTGATGCTATCATTATCGTAGCTCACTTTTGAAAAGATGAACAAAAATATCGTATTCAAGCCTATCAAAATAATAACATTCTTAATACCCGCACTTACCTTCTTATGCTCCATATAGCTCTTCTTCTCTTGTACATTTGCAACATATTGTTTACCTTTTCTGGTATTACATCACCGACACTATGAGTAGCTATAGTTTACACTGTAACAAGAATGCATTTCTTCGAAAAAATCTTGACGCGGTTTATGAACTTCTCAAAGAAAACAGTTATATGGTTAATATTACAAAATCGAATTATTTTTGTTTTTATAGACATAGAAATAAAAACTTCCAAGTTATTTATTTTCTCAATATTCTAAGCTCATCATTGCTAACTGTTGTTCAATATGCATGAAAAACTTTGATTTTAACTTTCGCCGATTATTATTATTATTATTATTATTACGTGGCCATGGTAATCATTTACTTCTTCGCCTAGCAGACAATTACAAAATACTTCTTATCATATCTTACTCTGTATTGCATTTGTTAATCTTTGCTGCTGGAAAGCCTTTTTCAAGACTATTCACTTCAGTGAAGAACACGATCTTACAGTACCGTGTGAGTTCATAAATACTTTGCAACATAACATGAGCCAACCCAGCTAAATATGTAGCCATTTTGGGAAAGATCAAATCGGCCGATAAAGCTCTAATGATACAAAAAGCTCAATCTGCGCGAAGAGCATATTGTATCCACAAAACCAAAACCTATCCAAATGAACATGGCCGCGTCGAGTCCAGACTTAATAAAGCCAGCAATTGTACATTGTTAGACCACTTAGAAAAATTCTGTTTTCATACTTTTGAGCTTTGGTATAAATATTCGCAGAACATCGTTTTTGCCTTTGCAGAATGAAGTTGGAGAAAACTTATTTTACTAAATGTTAGTATTGTTAGCGGAACTGCCTTTACCAGTGTAACTTGTGTCAACTGCAGTTCAGGTATCATACCTAAATGTCTCGAAGTAGATTTGAGATAGCCTTGTAAAAGCGAATATCAATGCTCAAGTGTTTGATCCTGAAATATTCTCACATTGAGATTTGTGCAAAAAGTAAAAATAACTGTCTTCTTAGATGAAGCGTTTTTTACGAGGATATTGAGATTTTTTATGTTAACCAAGTGTTGTTGAACTGCACATGGTCGCCGTGCCATCTGACCGCCTGACTGCCTGACTAAATCAGATAGTCTGTGGTGTTGTCGACCAAATCGGTTAATCAGTCGAGCTTGAAACGTCGGTAAGAATGGCGGCACGTCTAGGTACGGAGCACGAAGTTATTGCTGGTTTTTAGAACTTTATAAAGCTTTCAGTTGTTTATGGGATACTACAGTACTGAACTTTAGATCGACATAATCTCTTTCTATTGCTAATTATCTTAAAGTAGCAGTAATTGCTTCTCTCAAGACTGTATCTTGTTTTATTATCAATGGACTTACTAGGTTCAATAATCCACTGAAATTTTCGTAGTCCATTCTCAAATAATTACAGAAGTCATCACTATTCAGTTCTTTTAGTAACATCATATGACTGAATTTTTGTAGTTCGAATAACCATTTTTTGCCCACATTTTTCTTTCTTTTCTTATATTAATAGTTAACGATGCTGCCAATGCTAAACCAACTTTTTGATATTTCTATAAAATAGGAGGCATGATCAAGAAAAACAAATCAACTGACAAAATCAGGTACTACGTCAGGTGGTCTGTCAGCAATGCCCTGATTTGATCGGGCTGACTGTCAGTCGACGAAATTGGATCGTCTGTAGCGGCCTTAAGCATAATTAGGAACATTGAAGAGAGAATACTTTTATTAAAAATTTTCTTCATTGGACTAATGCAAACAGTTCTTCATCTGCTTATCAAATAATATGATGATGGCAGCTTTTTTACTCCGCAGATGATGGCTCAAGTCATAATGAAATCACGCAAAAGAACTCCCGTTTCTAGAAAGGTCGCAACAACCAAGCTTATAAATTGTTCATTTTCTTACCATTTTTCTATCATTTATTGACTTGAGAACTGATACTCAAAAGCTCAATTTAAGTCGACGGTTTTCTAAACTTTCATAAATTTTTTAACACTAGAACTCTGATTCAACACGAGTAGAATAATATTCTTAGACACAGGAAGCTGTACTGTAGACATGAGTTCATTAGCGAAAATTATTCATACATGACCAATTTGAATATTTATCTTCAATTTCGCAAAGGAGGAAACTCTGCAGATTTGTTGACATAATCGGCTAGAAGTTCTACTAATGCCAATGGCAACTAGCAAGTTATTGATCTGCAATTTTTAGCTCTCTCGGTCCGAATGCTAGAAGGCAAAGCAAAGATGGATAACCACCGTAGGTGGTACAGGAAGAATACCGAATTTTGGTTACTGTAGGTGTAGAGGAAACAATTCGACCGTCGATTCAATGACAAGATTAGTCTAAATCTTAAGTCAGACTAAATATGGCATTACGGCTAGTAGTTCTACTAATACAAACTATTGACCTGTAATTTTCGACTTTCTTAGTCTGGGTATACTTTGAAAGCTGGGACGGTAAGAAGGCAAAGCCACCACAGGCGTTTTAATGGAAGGCGCAGCCTGACCTTTATTCACAGTAGGTATCCACGAGGACGTCAAAGTCCTACCTTTATATAGCGTAGTGACTAGATGAAACGACATTACGCCATTTCAGATATACCCTGCATAGAGATCTTCTTTGCATGACGGACGCTAATTAGTAAAAAGTCCTGACATCTAAAGTATTTTCCAGTGATGACAGGTATAATTTCTTTCAATTTATGCAAGACTTTCTTACGATTTGATGTGCATGTTAAAAAGACTAGAAGATAGGTACTTTCAGCGTTTGCAAAGAGAAAACCTCCAATTCCAATCTACCAAGCCGTTCTTTACCATTCAGGACAACAATACATAATTAGTCTGAAAAATAAACCCTATAATAATGATTTTGAATATAAAAGTATAAATTCAATAGTCGATGTGAAAGTATTCGACATGATATGATCATTGCTAACGAACTCGATTATTCTCTTAATTTATATGGACTGATTAGGATAGGGGTTTGCTGCTATTATATTAAAATAATTATACGAGGGTGTTTTTATTTTTTTTACTGAAGAACTAATTATTTAATCTCTAGGGAATTAAAAACATTTCAAATTAAAAATTAAAATTTTGCTCCATACGAAAATAAATTCGGAAATGACAACAATCAGGAAAAGGGCACTTAACGTCTACTATTTTATTTTATCGTTTGATGTCGATTAAAAATTAAATAACCGCTTTGGAAAAACAAAATTTTATTTCCTCTCTTATCTTTATTTCTGGGTATTGCGTCAATTACAGGAGGCAAATCGACGAATTCGTGTTTTCTGTTATTGACAAGTCCGTAGCCAGAAAAAATGTGAATGTAAATGGAAAGGAAAAATGAAAACAATGGTAATGTTTCAAAAAATAAATTTGTAAATCTTATTTTTGCATTTCTATAGTAGTTGCAGAAATATTTTCTAACTAATCTTTTTTTCCACTTTACTAGTTCGTTTGGTTAGAAGCTTAACCTAATCTAGTCAATCAAAGTCAGTTATAATTATTCAGTTACAAAATTCCTTGGGCCATTCAAAGTCAGGACCGACTGTAATAATATTTCAGATGACGTTGAGCCCCACCTCATGTGGCCACACCCTAAATACGGACCTGTTATTAAACAACTCAAAATTGTTTTAAATATTATATCGGCATAACTTTTCCTTTCTTCCTTCCATATTTTTGTCTTCCTAAATCAAAGAGTGGTGGGCGTAATATTCGCATGTCACTATTCCCATACAAGAATTATTAGGAGAACTGAAGCAAGAAAGCTCTACGTTTCAATTCTAGAAGAGTTTACAACATTCATACTGTCACGTGGCCTGGCGAACGTTCACGCCTAGAGAAGATGGTGAATTATTGCCTTTGGGTTTAATGCTTTCCGTATCCTTCTGGTAGTCTCGCTTACTACCGTCTTCTAGAACTTGCGATTAGTAAATAGTCTCTTTCTTGCTATAGTCACCTCGCAAGTCAAGTCAATCGTTAAATTCCCGCCGAAGGCGGGAGGCCGTTTTAAGCTCCTCGTGGAGCTTCTTCAGCCTGATGAGGGGAGGAATTTTGTGGCGTCAGCGACTTAAGAGAACGGTTCGGTTCGCGCTCATCCTGTGTGTGTGTGTGTGTTTATTGTGTGGCTGCGGTAGTTGTGTGTAGCGGCAGCAGCAGTTTGGTGTTGTGGGGTGGTGGTGCAGCGGCGGTTCCTCGGTGTGGCAACATCGGAGGGGAAGGGGTGGTGACGCGGCGCGTTAGTTCGGTGTTGGTGGTGGGTCCGTGGAAATTTCTGTTCCGGCATTTGCCTTGACCACTAGGGAAAACCACGGAAAAACCCTAGTGAGAACAGTCGGCCCGGGGATGTCCCGGACCTCCCGAATGCAACGTGGCGCCAGGACGCTGCCTACTTTGCTCGGTAGTTTCGCGGAGGACTGTGGAGTCACCTCGCACGGCCTGCTCAACATCACAGTGTGCCCGAGACCAATGTCTGACCTTTATACGCTATGGTTTTACCAGTTCTGGTCAGATTCGACGGATACCGGAACCAGATACACCTCCATTGGCAACACTAGTAACAACCACTAGCAATAGCATGATCTTCTCAACCTTCTACTTGCCGCTCTGTCATAGCTAGTGAGACATTACACCAACCTTCACAACCACCTCCATCAGAAAATCGAAAGAACCAGAATTTTGTTTTATTTTTTACTTGATTAGCTGACATCTCGTCTATCTTGTTAAACAATATAATAAACAGCAGCTATATCTGGCTATAGTTTTCATTTTACTTGGAATCACAGAAACTTGAAGTTAATCAAAGACAGTTTTCCAATGCAAAGAAAGGCAAATGATTTTTAAACATATCTTTCGAACGTAATTATAACAAGAATTTCTTATGCAATGTACATACAGTGGTGAGCTGTGAATATTTTAACAATGAACCGGATTAAATTCCGTAACTCTGATTCGACTAGCCTGATCCTTTCGGGCAAGACTGAGACATTTGTCTGAAAAGTATACCACTCGATATGACGTCACAGTTTAAAGTATTACTAGTTGTTCATTATAATCGAGTTGTATTAGTCCTCATCACTGTTCAAACTCTACATTCTAAATCAGATTTCTTGACTTTTCCGAAAATTCCATTTACTTATTCTACCCTACTACTATTCAAAGGTCGATACGCAATCGCGACTTGTTTCATACGCGACGATCTGTCACAGAAATAATATCAGTAAGTTTGTGTGAACGTTACAAGTCCATAACGAGATATGAATTGGTTAACCACTTCTGTAGAAATAATGATTTGAAGTTAGTCACAATATTCACTAGAGTACTAGATAGTTTTTGTGGTAATTAATTCAATCTCTATCAAAAAACCAATACGAAGGTGAACAATACTGTTGCGATAACAGTGAAGCACGTCGTCAGGACCAATCAGAAGGATCCAGAAAATCGCCAGATCTGCGGATCTTGTCAACTCTAGCAACGGTGTGGATTACATCTGTTTGTCGCCTCTTGAGAGTTATTTGTTGATTGATGATCAGATTTAAAAAATTAAAATTTAGCAAACATCACTTCAAAAATCGTCCAATTTTTATTAGTGACTCAAATCATGTCAGCGCCTCTAAAACAAAAACTCCGAAACAATGTCTTTCGAGATCTAAATCAAACACAAAGGTTCCTTCTCGAACTCCAAAAATGACATGATGGAGCAACCCTACCGTTGCATACCTTAACAAAAGGCACCTTCAGGTTGCGCTTAAGACACCTAACGTTTCGAGAGCGTCTTGTTGGCGACGTCGGTATTTTTACTCTTATTAGAAATTACAGACAAAATTATTAAATTCCCTGACTTGTATTTATATTTCCCTAATTCTCATGACTTTTTCTCTATTCAACTTTGTCCCTATTTTTTCCAGGTTTTCCTTGTTTTCCAGGCGAGGCCAAACAGCAAGTGTCTGTACCAGCGTCGCTATGAATCTGGTCGCCCGTGTGCAAAACTTTTAAAACCATGCTAAAAAACGTTTTCCTAGATTGCTTATGGAAGGGTCCCCTACCAGCATCAAATATTATCTTCTATTATATTTGTATCGACCAAGAGAATTAGATCGGATCGTATTGTATACAACACCTGATCAAAAGGATCAAATCCAATCGTGTAGCTTGAAGCCAATAGAATTTTGATTTCTTTACAGAACTCTGAAACGATAGAAAATGCTAGAGTGATTGTTTTGCACATGCTTATATAAGGAAGATTATGCCAAAAATACAAAAGTTGTGAAATTCAGAATTTTGGCGCGGATAATGAAATTATTGCATAGTCTATACTATAAAAGACATCGTACATTGTCTTGTAGTCCTCGTCACTAGAATTTAATCTCAAAATAATCGTTTCGGCTGTTGATCATTATTAAGCTAAAGAGAATCTGTCGCATCTCAATGAATTCAGTTTGATTTAATCAAAAAATAAAATTCAGCTGGTCAGCGTTTCTGACAGACAAGCTCAAATATGGAATTTTAAGGGAGTGTCGAATCAAGCCGAGCTTACATTCACGTAGACAAAAAGATTGATCTCACTTAGAAGAGTTTTCTTCTCATATAAAGATCTTAACAATGAGTTACTGAATTACTTACCAATGAATTATTACAACGCAAAGAACTTGCTCAGCTTTTTAGATGAATGATTTGACTAAAGTGAGCTGTTAAATTCACAATTAACTCCACGATGTTTGATGTCTGTAAATTGTTGACTGCCTAAGACTAAGGTTTTTGATTTTATACTTCCTACGACTGACTATGGAAAAAATTTTTTGCTTCTACAGTTTTCGTGACAAAAATGATATCCCGCAATATTTCCGAGGAGTTAGGAGAATTGTCTCTTTTGCTCTCTCTACATTGCTCATGCGTGCATAAAAACAAAACATGAAAGGACATATAGATTGGTATATTCTTCTATTCTAGTTTCTGAGATTTCCATCCGGCATTTACCTAGAATTTGGATCCCCTTGTACTAGTGTAAATCTAAATCAAAAAGTTTTTTGCACATGTTTTCATCTCTAGCAGCAAAATACACACGAAAAGTTCCTATAGAATTTGCAATTTCTTATAAAAAGCAAAGTAATAATGCTTTTCATTTTTTTGTTTTTACATGCTTCCTTATGTAAAATCAGGTAAAAGTGCAATTCATTGCCAGTTAATCCCATTTCATTGTTGTACAAATAATTTTGTCCTTCATTGTATGTACATGCATGCGGATTCACTGAAGCAAGTGGCCCATAAAATGCATATTAATAAGTTGGTATTGTTTCACAAAGGAGCATTAGCAATTTTTTTAGTTTCTGAAAACTTTGTTCACGGTTGAATTCCTTAACTATATTCCAATCTATTCCTACAAATCCTTACCTTTCCAAATGAGAAATTAAATGTCTTTCTCCCATGTTGATATTTGCGTTATTTGAATTCCATTCGAGTTGCCATTATAGTTTAAATCAATAAATTCTTCAAACAAATATAGAATCGTCCCAGAATTTACGGGTATTAGATATGAATGAACACGGCATCGATGCGCGGAAATAGTCCGGAAATACGTCATACCGGAAACGGAACACCAAACTCGATTATGTGTCGGATAAAAATTGCAATCGGGCGAAGGTCATCCCATGAAAAAAAAATAGCAAATTATAAATAAAGGTATTAATTGTGATGGTGCAGAAATAAAAAACGAATTGATTCATTAAAAATTCCATATTTTGTACATTTTGTACACAATTAATAATAGCACATGTTGGTACAGCATCAATGGTTTTCTCTCCTTAAATATTACAATACGTTATAACTAACTACATTACATGGAACACAATTTTTTTTAAATTTTTATTCTCGTACATTTTAGTAACCTGATTGATATTTACATAGGCTTACAAATAAATGCAAAATATAGCGTCATTGTTTACTATTGTCTAATCTACTATCACAGAGGCTGGAGCCGATAGTATACACAATTCGTAGTTTAATTAATTTATCCTACTTAACTACGTACATAAATTGAAAAGTACAGAAAAGAACAAGCAAATAGACCGTGTTGTTGTGTGAGCGAGTCAAAGATTTTTTATTACTAAAAACTATACGATATATGGCAAGTAGTCTAATATTAAGTACCTACCTAGTGTATAGCACAAGGTAAACAAATACTGAACAGCATTAAGGTAAAAAAAATCACATAATGAAGAACGAGACGTTTTGGCAATTATTTGTAAGCATTGCAATTTCTAGGTCTTTTCTTTCAAAAAGTAATAATTTACAATATTTACATATTTATATATTCATTTTAGAAATGAAACGTCTAGAAATTTTGATCTGACAATAAAATGTTTTGATCTACGAATTTATATTGTTTAAGTGAAGATATCACACGAATTGTGACTGGCATTTATGAATTATCGTTATCAAACATAACCTTCCTCAAGGGTCATATTTGTCAAATTTTGTAATTCAAAGTTTATACTTCACAAGAGTTCACAAGGTTGCTTGCCACTATAGTAGCACAGTTTGAAAAGATTTTCACTATTGTGAATCTCGAATACACTTGAAATGTTCACGTATAAATTAACAATTTTATGTAGTTGTTTCTATGTATAGGCACTACAATTCTAAATACAAGAAATGCAGCATAGTCTCCTTCAAGCAGTTTAATCCTTCCTAAATACCCTCTAGTAAGAATTATGCCGAAGACTCATCTTAACATCGAAACTGTGTCTAAGGTAAATTAAGTGATTTCGAGTTAAACTTCAACTTTCGACGATTTCAGAGAATCCAATCTTACTCGAAAACGACGCATCCTAAGAGAACAATATTACCAAAAATGCTTCTTTGGCAATGCTCATGGATTGATGCCCTCATAACTTGGACTAATCGTATTATTTATCTATTCATAGGGAAACACATCACACATCAGCCAGATCAACACGAACTGGAAGTTGAAAATAATAATTTGGTTGTCTAAATAGATAGTTACTATAATAATGCAGTAAAAGCTTGTAATGCATTATCATGCCTTACAAAGCAAGGCGTTCGAAAGTCTTAATAAGAAGATAATGGGTGGTATCGCAAAATGATGTTTTCTTCAAAATCATTTAAGAAAAGAATGCTTCAGAACAGAAAATCACTTAAAGAAGTGTATTCTGGTTCATTTGTTCCCAAAAGCTTATAGAAATGCAGTTTTCGTTTTATTTTGAGAAAAATATGCAATGACAAGGATGTTAAACACGCTTTATTAGCAAAAAAGATGAAAATAATGAAGAGAATGTCTTGGTAAGATCGTCAAAAATAGTATATTGTGGAAATACAACCTATCTGCACAAAAGAGTCTCGAGAAAAACTTTTTCCCAAAATCAAAAACTCAATAGGCTTCAGGTTTCTAGAATCTTATTCCACAAATCTGATTACCTTTAAGTCTTCAGAATTAAGAGAATAATTATAATTCTGTTATGCCTTCAGAAAATCGTTAATGACCTTTTCGGACTAAATCATTATAAGTAAACTGATTAAACAGAACTCAAAAACCACAAAGTCTTCAAAAATCAAAAAATATTGATGAAGCATCGTGATATTGTGACAACGAGATGATTTAAGTACAAATACGAGTACTATTATACTAAACGTTTGTGCAAATGGTAACTTTTTGGGCAAAGCAAATGCAAGTTAAGTGGATTTAGAAATTTGACCGTTTGGAATGTTTCTTCAACACAGATACGCAAATCCATAAATGTAGTAAATGTAGTGCAGAAATAAAAGAGGCAGTAAAACGTGTATGACAGTAATGGGGTTACGCATGATGGGCAAGAATTGGGCATAAAATCTTCCACTAGTTCGATTCAATAGATTAAAAATGGTTTACTACGTCTGATCATAAAAATTCTAGAAAACTTAAACGTTAGTTTTTTTAATCAACAAGTCTCAAAATGAATCTTGGTATCCAATCATTCGTGAGATTTCAAATTCATCCATTGCCAAAAGAAGGGTTTTGTCATGGATGACCATTTGTTCATCATAGAACGTCGACTGAATAGCAACAGCTAGACATTTTAGCAAAACACATCGCAAAGACTACCTAAGAAAGTATTACGTAAAACTGTGCCCAAAGGGTTTTTGGAATGTGAGCACCATGCCTCTTTGTTATGTTAGCTCATCTTTGATAACATTTAGACTTCTCTAGCTACAGCTTTGGAAAGAGTGTATGTCGAAAAATTAAATTTCCATTCATCATCTAGAAAGTTTGTAAAACAACTAGAAATCTTTGATTACGTGACAAAATTAATTAGATGATGAAAGTAACCCATATTTAGACCTTTATAAGATTGAGGAAGGCTATTTCAGTCGAGCAAAAACTTTCTGAAAGTTTTGCTCTAGTTTTAGGTCTATCAGAATTCTTTTTCTCAAGGAGCAAAAATACCAACAGTTTGTCCAATGAATTTTTTATCATTTCGATACATCAGACTATTATCAAAAATATAGTACGACACTTTTTAAAATCACAAGCTTCTACTTCGAAAAAAACATTCTAATACAATTAACTAAGATTTAATAGCACTGGGTTTAGAAATATACTAAATAAGCAAAAGCATTTTTCTATTTGTTAACTAGCTTTAATAAAAGGAAAAAAGTGTTTTTGGACATTATCACATTTTATTTAATTCAATAATAGATTGATCCCACATCTTCTTCTTTTGTTTGTATTGTCTATAAAAATAATGTCCAAACGAGAAATTTTCTGAGCTTCCTCTCAAATCAAATTCTTTTACACTTTGATTTCAACTAGAACCTCAAGCTTACCTTAAAAGTGATCCATAGGTATAGGGCAGGTCACCAGTAGCAGGTGAAGGTGATGTATACATTTTTAAGCTGTTTGGGCTTTAGTAGGCTTCCTCAATTCGGTCGAAGACTTGTAAGCCAAAATCAGTCAAAAGTAATTTTAAAGTCACATCACTTCTCCTGTTAGCTTTAATGTCAAACGATTGCATGTTGATTACTTTTTAGGTTAAGCCAAGTCTCGAGTGATAAAAGATTTCAATTTGTAGGAAGCTCGTGGAACAATAAAATATTAATTTCTAGGTATAAATTCTTTTTATGTGGGAAGAAATTTATTTTTGTCAATTTTACTTTAAATTATTCAAACGTCCCATCCTCATTATCTAGTATGTATACTAACAATAAGTAAATCAATAGTAAAAGTACAGACTTTTATGCTGAGTGCCGCAAGATTAAAACTTACGGAATTAAGTAAAAAAAAAACAAAAATTATTTAAAGATAATTTCATTTTTGGTTTATATTAAAAGCAATAAATAAATAAAATTATTTATGATACTGAAAAAAAAATCGTTCTAAAAAGGGATGGATATGTCATAGTTATGCAATATAAAATTTGTATAAGTCTAAAATTTTGTTTCCTAATTTCTCCACTATTAATTGATATTTTAGTATAATGAACAGGAGGTAGGACTATCCAAGTCCAACATCCAAAATCATCATCACCAAGAATCCGAAGATTGCACCCCATGTTGCCAGTTTGCCATTTTTGCTGCAACAATAATAAAATTGACATGATGGATAGCTTTAAAAAATTAATAAAACTTATAAAATTAACTCATTAGTAGAGAATTAACTTAAAAAGCCATAAAGCATATTAGTGTTATTAGTTTTCAATGAAAAACGGATGCGGAAAAGCACAATCAAAAACGTACAATGAAATTCGAACCACAAAAGCCACATACAATACATTAATGAAAACTAATGCCACGTTCTTTGTTTATAAATTAATGACAGAAAAAAAAACATACAAAGTTGAATCCGCGCGCGTTATTACATAATTATTATCTGGACATCACTTAATTGCAGAATCAACATAAACAGAAATCGAAAAGAACAAAAGTAGGCCATGCCCTAAAATACAACCACGTGCCATTCATAATTACATATTTTAGAATTCTCACACGCCAAAAATTAAGTAAATTAATGAAAGCAACAAAAACATAACGATAAACTATGTCGAAAGTCTTTAAAAATATGTTCAACTGCTTAGGTCAATTACTCGACCAATGTACAAAGGACAGTCGTCTGTTGTATTTATAGAATAGAACGTTGAGTAAACGAGTTTATTTTTATAATAATGAAATACCTACCCACACGTACGAAAAAAAATTAAAACTACCTACAATGTAGCAATAATATATTCATCTGCATCATAGATAGATGAGGTTAAGGGTTGTACATACATCATATTAAAGATTGATAAACAGTCATTAATAATCTCTATCACGAAACAATTCTATATTATTGAGAAAATTTAGATTTATTTCAGCTAAAAATAGTCTTGAGGAAATTATTGGATATCCGAAATGTCTATCGCTTCTCAGATAGTAACATCCCGAGTATGTAAATATGTGGGTTAAGTAGGAGTTATTGAGATCAAACTAATCATAGCTGTACATGTAAACAAATGAATAAATGTAATGAGATCCTGTTTCTGTTTACTCTACATACTACATGAAATTATTCACATTTCTTACAAAAAAAAAACGGAGATAAAAAATGCTTATGTACGGAACACACCATGACAAGGTGTGCGGAACTCGAAATTGAAGTTTCTGTTGTTTATTTTACAATTCTTTTTGTACACAACATATTACGTCACTTCTTGACACAAATTCAACTTAATCTTCCTTAAATTTGATTGTCATTCTGCTTTTTGGTTTGGCCATGACGGCAGGTATCGATAGAAAATGACAAGTTTAGAAAAAATGTCAGGAACTGACATATTGGAAACTGACTTATTCAAAAACAATAACGGACGATATAAATATGTACTGATTCCGAGAAGGTTCTATTCGACCTCCAAAAGTTCATTGTCATGAATGCCTTTCTGCAACAAAATCTTCTTTTGTTGATGATACTTCTGATTGATTCAAACTAAAAGTGACGTTTTCACGATGTTGGAAGCACGTCCAAAGCTTCATTTTGTCAATAAGAGCTTTTAATATCTTCTCCTAAGCACCAACAAGAAAGTAAGGTAGTCCAAAAAAAATTGTAATTTGGGTTAAAAGTCGTTTTAAGTCTGTTGGTGTTTTGTATTATTGTCGAAAGAATGAAGGGAAGGAAACTTTCTATTATGTAGCCATTTAAAAACCCTTGGTACCACTAGTAAAAGATACGAGAAGGTACAATATTGTATACATTTGGGAAAAGTTTATAACTTCTGTCTAAACTTACTTTGTAGATTGATCTCATCATAAATTTCCAAAAGATTCATCAAACGTTGAAAACTTCATCTATCGTAAAACACTATACTTTTGCTTTTTGTTTTACTTGAGTTAGAAAAGCCCATACGGTTGGCTTTTAGTTTTGGAATATGCAAAATTCTTATCGTAAAAGAAACGGTCGGTTTCACGAAGTGTAATGATCAGAAGAACAAGTTTCTCTCCTTTGATGAATACTTCCTACTTGTATCATCTCTTTTTCTATTGGGTATGAATTTTGAACAATCTTAGAAACCGCTCTTAATCCCATCTGGTTTGAACTGATACCTCTCGAAAATGTCTTATTAATTATTTTAGAAAATCACATAATGTTTTCAGTCAAAATTGCCAAAGGCCAAAGAATTACTTTCTGCCATATTTGCAGTTCTGCAGGTTCGAAGATTATGGTGCCTTGAAAAACAAACTCGATTTGGTTTTTCTAAGCTTACCACAAGTTTTCTTTTGCAGTATACCCTTTCGATACATTTGCTTTAGACAATCAAAAGTCAAGTTAATAGAGCAATTTGTTAATGTCCATACAGAATAAATAAATCGCTAAAAGTTAATTTAGAGTAATTGGCATGTGCACTCCATTATCTTATCCAAAAGGTCTTTGACTGCATGGTAAAACTACAAATTAGTCTCTTGAGTGCATGAACAAAACTATTTTCTTTAAATATATATTCTGACTTATTTTAAATCCAGAATCCAACCATAATCGGTATCAACAGTTTTTGACTACTACTAGACCATTATACTCTACATCAAATTCTCTTTGGCCATTGCAGTAAGAGGTTACGTTGCATCTAACTGGAACTACGAAGCAAAGCCGCTTTGTAATTGCCATGACCTCCTACTACCTTCAAGCACTAAACAGTAATAATTCTTTTTGCAATGGAACAGGCTGTATATTTCTAAATATTTGTAACTTGTATTTCATTTATAATCTAACTATCAAGTAAGCATCAATCAATTCAGACTGGTTTGGTTCTCCATTACAAATAATATTTTGATGACCTGTATCCGTGTCATGCTTTTCTACTAGATACTAGAATAATGGTTACTGTGAGTCTGCAATTTAACCAAGACAGGATCTTTGAAACACTCAGTTTTACTCGAAAGGAAAACATCTCGCGAGAAAACTTGAAAAATAATTTATTTGGCTGAATTGAGTGTAGATGGTTTCAGTAATGGCATTATCTATTTACTTTTATAATTTTAAAAAACTGCCCCTCCCAGAATTCTCGAAAGTATGAGAAATTTCAAGAAAGGATTTGTACTTCTCAATGTAAATTCTCAGAATTGAACTGAACTCTTCTTTGACCTCGTTGTATGGAAGACATCTAGAGATGACTCAGAATGGCAGCGACTGGAGAGGTTGGGGTTATGTGACATCACTGGCATCTTTTTAATTATTTATAATCTTCTGGTTTAGTTGATGGGTCTAGTAGTATCATCTTCGTTCCTGGATGGATTCAATCCACCATAATGGCATCTGCATCACGGCCATTTTGCTGTATAACTTTTCAATTTTAGACAGTTGTAATTCTACATGATACGCAAAAATGATAAAATTCATGGCGTCCAGCAATATACATCAATCCACTTTAAATATGTCCATATAATCTTAGTATCCAGGAAAAAAAGACAATTAATCAGTGCCTTTATCTTCTCGTTCTCAATACTGAGAGAAAAACTTAAAAACAAATAGCGAAACAATTGTTTCTGTTTCACAAGTAGGAACATTTTCAGACCTAAGATTAACTGAAACTCAAAATTCGGCAAAGTCGTCTTATTTATTCAATCTAAAGCTGAAGTCTAAATTCACTGTAATGCAGAGATTGAAATTCCAAAGAGCGTAAAACTGAGAAAGGGAAGAAAACATAAAGTGAGCTAAAGCAGTGTAAAAGGAAGGAAATGAGCACAGAAAGAGACTGAAGAGAAAAGATGGAACAAGGAAGAGAAATCGAAGGAAAAAATCCCAACAATATTCCAGAGGACCACCCATTGGAGGAATGGCAGAATGACACCATAGATTTTGGAACAACGCTGCGTTGTTATATCTCTCTTCTCGAAGGCAGAAGAAAGACATCCACAGGTGAGAAACCAAAGAAGACCTCAAAGTCAACTGTAACTGAAATTGAAAAAAAATAATTTTAAAGCTAATGGTGAGTCTGGAAGATTCCGATTTTACTCCAAACCACGAACAAAAAAATGCCAGATAAACGTTTTTTATTTAGACACATTTTAAAAATGACAAAATTAATTTAATTAGCGTGTTTGCTACACCCCAGATTTCAGTTTCTGACAGTACAGTTTTTACAATAAAAGTTACAGGCGTAATATCCCACGTTGTTGCTTTCAAGATGCTAATGGAACTGATGGGTTTCCGGGTCTAGTTATTGTAGCCCAGCTGATGATTATTTAAAAAGACTAACTAGTCTGTATTTTGCATGTTTCTCATAATAAAAAACTTACGGGACACCTCTCCTACTTTTGCGGTACAACTGTGATCAACAGATCATAGTTTGACAAGCATTGAACATCTACATTGACAAATTGATAAGAATAGAAAGTCAAGTAGGTGTAAGAAACCGTTGATATTATACCTACAGCATTGAATTCTACACCAAATAAAAAAAATCAAATACGTATAATTAAATTATACAGGGTGTCCCATTCCCTGAACTTTTAGCACTCACAAGTTTAGTTTTTAAAATCAATTTGTTTCTTGCGATTTTTCCTGCTGTAAGTGAAAACCAAGGTTGTTTTTCCGATACCTACCGTTTTTAGTATAATTATGAGCAATAAAAGCAAACTTTATGCCTTTCTTGCTGTTAAGAAATTTCAGATTTAGGAACAAATCATTAATTCAATAGATTGTACAGAATACACATTACATATCGAAGTCCTAACTGTTTTAGCAGTTGCAGTATTATTACCTTCAAGATACCTTTACATAATTAGCACAAAAAAGCATTTGCATGTAAAGCGTTAACATTAATTTCTTTAATAGCACAGTAATAGAAAAAGCAAAGGCGACAGTGAATGTATAAAAAGGAAAAGCCATTAAACGTTCGAAAGTACATAAAAGTCCTACCTGCTGTTGGCTTCCGGTATGATGTCGTCTACGACGACGTATATCATGGCACCAGCTGCAAAAGCCAAGGCGTAGGGTAGTACCGGTCGAGCGATGGACACGGCGATGGCGCCCATTACTCCGAAGATGGGCTCCACCATGCCGCTCAATTGACCGTACCTGCAGCAAATGGGCATTTAACATTTAAAGACAAGAAATATGTAACAAAAAAAAATAATAAAAGGAGACACAGTCTACCGACTAGTAGGTAGTTTTCTTGGTTAATTAGCATGGGGACAACTTCGGGTAACTGAAGGCGATGACCTGTTTGCTTAAACCGGAAATTGCTAAGCGTGTATATTAAATGCAACTATGTATGCACAATTTAAATGTGCTGGTATTACCTACTGCTTAATGGAATTTTAACATAATGGAGATCAACCAAGTAGGTATTTCTATTAAATTTTTCCACCTCTCCAACAACTGTTTCGTGAATGACAGTAACGGGAATGTTTTACAGCTTTGAAATAAAACAAATTGGAAGTTGTTTAAAAAGACAACAGATAAGTTACAGGTAGAAGATTTATTTATTTAGTGGTTTGAAAAATTGTCCCTAAATAATCTTGAAAACTGGTTCAAAGTAAAAACTAAAACAGTCGAGTAGCGTTGCTATAAAAAAAAAGAATACTATTTTGTTTAACAAAATCAGCGATGTAGCAACAATTCCAAGAATGCGCGTCTCGAAAATTGATCTAAAAACACCGTTAAACATAGCATGACCGATACGTCTCTATCAATAGCAGGAAAAAATGCAATAAATTGCAGATAGTAACGACGGCGCGAGATGGGAACCCCGCGGAGAAGACCTCGTAACAACGCGTGGCATTCGCGACCCTGCAAGGTCGTTCCCAGCTCATTAGTTCGTCCCCCCTGGCCCAGAGCCCCCTCGAACATACATTAACTAGCTTCACCGTTGATCGGACAGAGGAATGTGGCCAAAGCCGCCGTCCGTTCTGTTACACCACGCGGCAAACGCATTTTCGGCCGAAGATGTTGATGATGATGATGATGATCAGACTCATCACAGGTGCATGAAGGTGTCGATTAAACATGAAAAAATATTTCGATAAACAGCGGGGCTATTCAACGAATGCCCGGCCTAACCAAACGGTAAAGAAAGAACTCTTGTGTAGAGTTCGTTTGCTTTTTATGATTGAGAATCTCATTCTTAACTCTTGAGTGCCGTAGTCACCGTTAAATCGCCTTAAACCACGGACATTTCCTCAAAGAGGAGGGGAGCAGCAATGAGACAGATTCGATAGTGAATGAATTCTCGGTAACCTCCGATACAGGTAGATTCAATTCAGAAACACAATATTGAATTAAATCACAAATTAAAATTTTTTCGAAAGCCTCGTCTGTTTTTGTCTGCGAGATTCAAATGCGGAAATAATGACATGGTTTAAATCAGCTGTTTAAATAAATGTAATACACGCAGAATTATTGACCTATTTCATAAATTACATGACCATGGGGCCTCTTATCTATACGATAACACCACTACTATTTATAAGTTCATTCAAGGCGAATTTTGGCGTAGCTGATGATTTTACTTACGCTGTTTATAGAAGTTGCGTAATAATAGTTTTGTTTGCGATGAAAACTTTACACTGGATATTTAAAAAATTATTATTTTCTAATCAAGCTGATAAATATAATATAGGAAAATCCATTACACCCCAAAAATTTTATCTATGAACTACTAATTTCCCAAAAGGACGATTAGGTTCTCTTCCGTGTGCGATTTATTTTTATCAAACAAACGTGCTTCACGCAATAATATTATTTCAGTTTTGTAAATTTAAATATCACTGTTAATAAAATAAAAAAAACTCGATCCATATATTTTTCTAAGCCATTCAGAACCGTATTAAAAAATTTGAAAGCTGCTCTGTTAACCACTCAAGCTCAATTTAACTCAACTCAATTTAAAACTGAATCAAGTGCATTTCTCAATATTTCCGTTGTTAAAAGTTTATCAAACAGTTAGATCTCATGCTATTATATAATATACAGGGTGATCAGATTAGAAGGTCTTTTAGGATTTAAATCTTTATACTCGTTAAATGTTAATTCTGATATTTGAACAAACTTCAACTTTCAAATAAGTTTTTAAGCCCATAGGGAAAAATGAAGACATGGTGAAACTGGCTGTCTTTAGGATCCACCGTACGTTGCATTCGACCCAACATACGAGGGTCGTTTGAAAAGTCCGTGCAAAAATAAAAACTACTTAATTGTTTGGGGTAAACCTTTTTTATTTTTCAACATAGTCTCCTTTTAGGCTTATACACTTCGTCCAACGCTGCTCTAGTTTGTTGATCCCTTTTGAATAATAGGATTTGTCCAAGTCTGAAAAATAGCCATTCGTTTCTGCAATCACCTCCTCGTTTGAATAAAATTTTTTTCCCGCCAGATATTTCTTCAAATTGGGGAACAAATAGTAGTCCGAGGGAGCCAAGTCTGGAGAATAGGGCGGATGTGAAACGAGTTGGAACCCTATTTCCATTAATTTTGCAACCACAACTGCTGAGGCGTGAGCTGGTGCGTTGTCGTGATTGAAAAGGACTTTTTTGTGGGCCAATCGTGGGCGTTTTTCTTGCAGCTCGGTTTTTAAAAGGTCCAATAACGATGAATAATATGCACCTGTAATAGTTTTACCCTTTTCCAGATAGTCGATGAGGATTATTCCTTGCGAATCCCAAAAGACAGTCGCCATAATCTTTCCGGCCAAAGGAACGGTCTTCGCCTTTTTTTGGCGCAGATTCCGCCTTGGTAACCCATTGTTTAGATTGTTCTTTGGTCTCAGGAGTGTAGTGATGTATCCATGTTTCATCCACAGTGACGAAACGATGTTTAAAGTCCTGCCGATTCTTCTGGAACAGCTGCAAACCGTCCTTGCAACACTTCACACGATTTCGTTTTTGGTCAAGCGTGAGCAATCGCGGCACCCATCTTGCGGATAGCTTTGTCATGTCCAAATGTTGATGCAAATTATTATGTACCCGTTCATTCGAGATGCCTACAGCACTAGCAATCTCACGCACCTTCACTCTTCTGTCATCCATCACCATATCATGGATTTTATCAATGATTTCTGGAGTAGTAACCTCAACAGGGCGTCCAGAACGTTCAGCGTCACTTGTGCCCATATGGCCACTCCGAAAATTTTGAAACCACTTATAAACTGTTCTAATCGAAGGTGCAGAGCCACCATAATGTTTATCAAGCTTCTCTTTAGTCTCCTGGGGCGTTTTGCCTTTCATAAAGTAATGTTTAATCAACACACGAAATTCTTTTTCGTCCATTTTTTGAAAATCACTCGACTTCCTCGATTCAAACGAATGCCAAACACAAAGAAATAGACCGATCTGGCTGAAACTTGGTGTGTGTTCTTCCAAGAGATGCTACTAACTAAACATAACCTCGATATGCGCCAGTAGTGTCATCTCTCTGACTTTGCACGGACTTTTCAAACGACCCTCGTAGTCAAATTCCATTTTATCAGCGAGGTTTGCAATTAGATTTTCGGCAATGATACTGAAAGATGATGTTCCATTTGTGTATGGAAGCTGTAGTAGGCCATAATCACAGGCTGTTTTTCTTTACAAAGAAATCAGCAAATTCGACAGTTCAGAAAAGAATTCTTATACAGAATGTCTCAAAATTGCATGCCAAAAAGTACATAGAGCAACTCTGAGTTGAAATACATGGAGTTTAAAATCGTTATTGAGATATGACTCTCTTAAGATCCTTTCAATAACAATATCATGTAGCACACTGGATTGCAAAACGATCAGCGGCTCCAACTACAGGAATTTAGGACAGATGAAAGATGATAGAAGAGAGATAATTAAATCCACAAAAATTACTGCTCCATCAAGGAAAACCTCAGTAAACTCTAATAAAAATTGTGAACAATGCAAAAAAAAGAAACAGTTCTGCTCCATTTTCTCTTTGAGGAACAGTCAAAAATGAAAAAGGGAAATTTGAAAAGTGAAGAGAAAGATGACAGAAAAGGTAACTTACGCTATCAAGGAATACCATAGAAAACTAGTCGGTCCGAGGATGTAAACCCAAGAGAAAAAAAGTATCACGATATCTCCCCTGGAAATGGAAGAAAATAGTATCTGGCGTAGAAAGATTAAATATCAAATCAGAGATGATGGAGCAGTAGATAATGATCTATCCCTTGTGCTTATCAAGTTTACAGCAGAAAGAAGTTTTATATTTTTGGAAGCTAGAGATAAGTGCAACTGGAAAGTATAGATCGAGTACTCTGACCTTTACTCTTTGATATTGGAATTTCTTCACAGTTAACGGCCTCTCTAGATCTGCGTGCACTAATTAGCTCTTTTTTTTAATGCACGCCTAGGTTACCATCTTAGAAAAAAGTTTGTGTTTCAAGAGAACAGTATGAAGGTCAAAGTTTTCTTTCTATTTCTCGCTTTAGTGTATTAGTTGATTAAAGACAGTGAGGAATATCCAGAGGAGTGGAAGAATGGGTGGTTATTACTTCAAATGAAATGTGTGTAGTTTGTAATGTAATTGTTGGAAGCTAGGTCTTCTCGAAGATGGTCTCCAGATATTGTCTCTCTGTTCGCTTTCTCAGCCGCCCAAAAAGAGTCTAAGGAATTCTATTATTTCGAGTTGGTATCAAGATAGATATACCCCCCCCCCCCCCCAGAAACATATCTTTCTGCTTTTTCAACATCTTGTCGTTTCATTTTCTTGGTCAGTTCTATGAGAACATGGACATGCTTCCAAAAAGTAAGAAAGTATGAAACTTGTGAGTAAAGTGTATTTATTTAAAGAGGCAAGGATGGATGATAGGATGTAATTTTGAAGTCCTGGTAGTAGCTTATTAGACGTTGGCAAGGTGTCTTCTATAATCAGCTCCAGATTTGGACAAAAGCTTGTCTAAGAGTATCTACGTTTCTTTTCTCATCACAAAATTATACTGTAAGGATTCAAGGATTGACATCAATCCACGAACTTCTTCGGAAGAATAAAAGCAAAGCAACGCAAAGGTAATCCAAGGCAGACAGAGCAGTAATTTATGGCGAAGTGAACGGATAGCTGATAGATCTAAATATAAGTTTACAATTCCCTGATAACTTGCAGTAGAGTGGAATTTTATTCTCCCTTTCGCCGAAGCAAAATGAGCAGCAATAAAGGGCTATAGTGGCTAGAGGCGATGTTGTATGTACACTAATGGGAAAATATAAAGGAACAAAAAGGTTTCCCAAATTTTTTAGTGATTTTAGAAATGCTGTATCTCAGTGAAATATACTCGTATCGAGATTTTAAAAAAAGCATTTTGAAGCTTCAAGATTCTAGTTTTCAGATATTTTAGTCAAAAATTTTTAGGAGCTACAGTTATCACGCAATCCTAAGAAATAGCGCGCAAAAAAATTCTGCAAATTTTCTTTTTTTTGGGTCCACAGACTCGGAAAAATTTTTTTCAGCTAAACCATGGCATGGACCGGATAGCTTGTTTATTCAGCTTCAATTTCCCTTTTTTAAACCTCGATACGACCATTTTCCACCGAGATATCAGACTTTTAATGGAAAAGGATCCTTTTGTCTTTAATCATCGATATCTCAGCAACGAATGATCGTAAAAGGCAGTTTTGGAAACTGGATATAAATTTCCTACAAGATACTGCCTCGATCTTCAGGAAAAAAATTTTTTTCCATTCTTGACATGAATTTGAAAAAACAAGAAAAAAAGGGTAATTTATGGTTTTTTTTAGAAAAACAACGGCTAAATTACAAATATTCATGAAATGACTAATGTTAAGCGTGACTTTTATAGCTCAATATACCAACAAAAACCCTGTGAACCGTTTCTTTGTTTCAAACAATCAAACTTTTCAAAAAAAATTAAAGGATCACCTGTATTGCCCCTAAACACTTCATAATCATGATTAAAATGGAAAAAAGATTGGGAAATTTTTTTGTTCCTTTAATTTTTTCCATTAGTGTAGTTAACCACATTCAAGATGATGGCATCGCGACCCTAATTATTATTACTATGTCCTTTTCTGTTTACTTACGACATCTACGTCAATGGTAAACATAATTAAAAATCTTAAACTTTTGAGAAAAATATGATCTCTAATTTTAACCAAGATTGAGAAGCTGCTACAATCTGCAGTTTGCACCATACTCTCCAAACTCACTATAGTGTCCAAAGTGGTATCATTAAGCGAACGCTTCGGTTAGATAAATCTTCTCCAAAACTTAACCGACAGAGAGGATTCATTTGCTTTGGAACTATCCTTGCAGATCTACATCTGATTATTATCGATGATTAGACAACTTTCATAAACTTCCTGCAATCATTTTTGGACTTGACTGATTGATTTTGTCATAACACATCGCTATACTATATTTAAGGCATAAATTCTGCAATAGTTTTGCAATTCTGTACTTGGAAATTGTTTGCTTTCATAGCAATTTGTATTTTTAAGCTTTGTTTAGTTTTGACTTGCTGATGATAAGACAGCAACGCATGTGCTGTGGCAGGGTATGTGGTCTACGCACATTGTTTAGTTAGTATTAAAGGAAATGAAAATGCAAACTATAGAGCCACAACAAACAAAAAACAAGTATTAATCTAAAACTTGACACAGAGGTGTGTAGAATTAAGTACAAAATACCAACGATTGTGCAGCATTAAACTAAGTTTCGCCTACATATTTGGAATGGTAAGGAGTCACGTTTTAATTGATATATACCCAATGGATGAAGATATATTTCTTTTAAATTTTGGCTATGGGCACTATCAATAGCGGATCCAGAAAGGGGGCTAAGGGGCTCAGCCCCCTCCCAAAATCTGGTTCCACCCCTGACAAATCTCAAATTAAACTTGATATTATCCTACTTTCTTCTTATTATTTCTATAAGGTGTTTACGTGACGAGTTTCTAATCCGCGCGACACTCATTCGAGATGCAGCCACACACCCCGCTGCCACCGCCACCCGCCGTACCGCGCTGATCCTCCTCATTATTTTGTGTATATCGTACATAAATGAAATTCATATAAACACGATTAGTCGAGTTTGTGACTTTTTATTCGGTTTTGTTTGCTGTTGTTACAGAGCCGAAACCAGTGCCAGTGGCTAGTAAATCCACTGCTTGCGCTGAAAATCGTTTTGATATTTCTTACGTAATAGGAAAAGTACTCAGTGACGAGGAAAAGTATAAACATCTAACGGAGTCCTTAGAACCACCTCGTAATTATGAATATCCAGAGCAGACAGAGGGTGGACAAAAAAGAAAGTTTTGATCTGATTGGCTAAAGGAATACTCTTGGCTAGTCTATAGCCAACAACAGAACGGTGCATACTGTTTGCCTTTCGTACTATTTGCTAGTCCAGATAGTGGGGGCAAGCATTATGTGGCTCTAGGATCTTTAGTCACTCGTCCACTTTGCAAATATAAAAAAGCATTAGAAATCTTCAAAAACCATTCCGCTACCGATTATCACAAAATGGCGGTGTTAAAAAGTACACATTTCAAAAGTTCATATGAAAACCCTGAAAAGGCTGCCAATATTTTAATCAAAACTGAGAAACTAAAAATGATTAAATCAAATACAGCGGCTGATTTCTATAGTAAAGACGATCATACTGTGTGGTAGAGAAAACATACCGTTAAGAGGACACCAAGATGATGGTACATTGAGTGATGAAGCCAAGGAAAATCTCGAGCACTTTTGAAATTTCGCATTGACTCAGGTGATTCATCTTTCCAAAAACATTTAGAGATAGCGCCGAAAAATGCTACATATCTGAGCAAAACAACTCAGAATCGGCCGATTGATTGTTGCCATTCTGTCATTATGAAAAAGGTACTCGACAAAGTCAAAGAAGCAAAATATTATGCTGTCCTTGGCGACGAGACAACCGATGCTGGTTATACAGAATTTGGATATACAAAAGAGCACAATACACGAAGAGTTCATACGCTTTCTATCTGCAACTGACCTGACTGGTGCTGCATTAAGCCTGACGCTGACTTGAAAGTCATGATGCACTCCTTCAATTCAAAGAGCTCTCTGACTATCGTACAGTTCCCTGAAGAAATGAACAGAACTTCTCCGTCATCGAAAAGTGCAAGTCGACTTTGTACCGCCGCTGTATTTGAAATTACTGTTTTGATTTCACGAAAACTTCAGGCTGTTGCATTAGATTTTAACCTTTACTATGAGATGGTAGACAGTGCAATAAGAACACTGGAAGGTACAGAGAAACTAAATATAAAGAAATTTTCCAAGAGGCGTGTCGTATTGTAGAACCTTTGGACATCCCAGTGCAGGCATCCAGAACCGCCAAACGTTCAACTCATCGCTCAAATATAGAAGCACCTGATGCTAAGGAATACTACAGGTAAAATAAACTTTTAATACATACACACGCTTTTTGTTTGATGCAGCACTTCTTTCTTTTCTGTTATGTTCTTTCGAGCTCGAGAATAATGTCATGTCGTGTTTTGTTTCAGATTGAATACATTCCTTCCTTTCATCGATTTTGTATTGAGACAGTTGAGGAGTCGCTTTTCAGAGCAGAGCACTCTTCAATTCTCGACCTGTTCAACCTTATACCAAGTGCCATCGTAAAAACAGAAAATCTGAACCTCGAAAGTGGCAGCTGCGCGTGTTTACAGCAGCGACTTGCCTCATCCTCTCTCGTTATCGGGAGAAATAACTCTTTGGAAGGAGCTTTATAGAGAGAGAGGGGGGAGGGGGAACATCTCCCCCCAAACAGCAGCAGAGGCGTATCAAGAGACAAATGAGTTTTTCCCAAATATAAAAATTCTTTTACAAATTCTCGCTGCATTACCATTATCCACCTGTAGTGTAGAGCGCAGCTTCTCGTCGCTTAAACTAATAAAATCGTACCTTCGTACGACAATGACGGAAGACAGGTTGGACGGTTTTGCTGCCATATATATTCACCGAGATATATCGGGCAGCCTACAACCTGTCTAAGTCATTGAAGAATTTGCAAAAAGTTATTCGAGGAGACTCGCTATGCGTTAAATGAGCAAAATAAAATTTTGTGGGCTTTTTTGGTGTTTTGGTGTTTACCTCGGTGAAGCCTACCCTCAGCTAGGTCAAGCCCCTCCCAAACCAAAATCTTGAATTCGCCACTGAGCACTATTGACAATAAAGGTATGTTTCATTGTAATCCATAGACCATGGACACTAAAGGTGGAAGAGTTTAAATGATCAACATATACATTTTTGAGTACGTAGTTCTGATATCTGGGAAGAGCAAAAAGAAATAAAAAGATCAAAAGAGAAGAAACAAAAGTAAGATAGTCAGACACTTTTAGTACAACTTCATCTTTGAAAGAACTATTAGGGTATTATCATTAATGGCTAGTCTCAGGACTATATTCGCTTTTAGCAAATGGAAACACAATAATTTTATTAAAGTTTCTACTGTTTCCAAGGAATTGTTTTAAGAACTACATACAAAACAAAGACTGCTTTCTTTACAGGGAAATGCCTTTTCTACTTTTTCCTAAACTTTTTACAAAATACCTACGTCTTCCAAGATACTAGTTCTTGGGGGTTACTCCAGTTCTGCAAAAAAATAACTAGCACGTGCAAATAGTTTCATTGTTCACAATCATAAATTGCGCTACTTGCTGTTACGTAATATGCAAAGACTTCAAGATGATAAGTTTCTACTTTTTGTTTTGTAACACAAGCTAGTAGAAAACACAAAAGAAAAATTAGAAAATGTTTTGCTTTTTCAAACGCGCTTCCCACTTGAATCTAACAATTTTTAATATTTGCAAAACCATATTTCCTCGTTTCATAGAAACGTAAGGGAGATAACAACAGCTGAATACTCTATTGTAAAAATTACTTAATATTCGCAAGTTTTCCTGGATGCGTACGGTTTTAGAAAAATCCAAATCCCCCTTTTATGATGATAATATATCTATCCTACGTTGAAAATCCAATTTTCAACGTGAGCAGCATTAGTTTTTCCGGCTTTTGATTTATGCTCTTTTACTTTTGTTACATTTCTTTTTGTCTTTTATATAATTGTACATGTAATTACAAAGTGAAATATTTATAATATACATGGTTTTACATTATTCTTGTGCGGATTTCTCGTGTATTAAGCCTTTTATTTTATTTCTTGCGATAATAATAATTCGAGAAAATTAATATTATAAACGGAGATCGGATTCTTAGCGACCTAGCAATTAAAGTATTTAAAATTAAATTTTAATCACTTTTCTTTTATTGGCCTGTTCATTTCTACCTGCTATTAAAATTAAGCGCAATAATACTTACGTAAAGGGACAAAAGTTCTCATTTTAAACTAATTCCTAGTTTGGCCTTGTAATTTCCTTAAAAACTTCGATCCCTGATTATAAACTATAATTTAATTATATGTCAGTTATGTATTCTTACCAGAAACTTCTCCACATGGAAAATCCAGCAGCATGAAGAGGAAGACTAACAGCTAATCCCTCCGGGAAATTCTGTATACCGATTCCAATGGCAAGATTTCTGAAAATAAAAAAAAATACAAATTTATTATTTGACCACAATTAACTAAGTGTTATCAACAGGATGAAAGGGTTTAATGAATCACAATTTTCATTATTGATTTCATAAGAATGTTCCTTTCAATTAAAATAAAATTCTGATTTTCTTCATTATTGTTCTAATCTTTTTTTTAATTATGGATGATTGATTAATAAATTTCAACACAACACTGTGTAGCAAGTATCAAAATAGTTTAGCAAAATTATTTTATTGTTTTTAGGAATATCACTTTTAACATTTTTATTTGAAAAGAATTTACTTGTATTTACTACTTTAGGCTGTACAAAAAAATTCAGCCAACAAGGCCTTTATGTTTCGAAACGACACCACCTTATATACAGGGTGTGGTATAAATATCTTACTGACGCGATGTTCATGTTCAAGTTGATAGTGTCTTTTGATTATTTTAAAATTTAAAAGTTTGTTACACAAGTTGTTCCAGAATAAAAATTCGAGATTTTTCGATTTTTTTATTAAATGCGACAGTGGTTGCTATCACATTATAGTACTGTCAAACTGTTGAACATCATTCAATTGTTTTCAAATTTCATCAAATTTCTTTAAGTTTACACGTATTTCTTAAACAAGATAATTTATGCCAAAAAATATTTTAGTAGGTACCAAAATTCTGAAATGAGATTTCTCAACAAAAATCAATAATGTATGTCTAGCCAAAATAATCTATTCCGCAAAGGATTCCGCTAGGTTATGTGAGATAAATGATTTCTTCACATTGTTTTGAGACATTTCACCTATAACTCAAGAACTGGTTTTTGCATTTTCCCTTAATTCGTGTTCAAGGCGTCAAATGCTACTAGTAGACGCCATTACATCACGCTACCTTCAACTGTCAAGGTTCTCCGATGTTTTAGAAATTTGATAATCAAGTTGGATGTCTTCGAGGGCAGTTTATGACCTTTTTTTGCAGTTAATACTTCAAGGTAAGGAATGAATAAGAAAAATTTTGCAAAATTCCGTGATCATAGCCAAGAATATGACGATTCAAACACCATTTTTAGCCAAAAAAAAAACAATCAAAGATAGTGCCTACCCGACTCACATATCCCAACTTGATCGGACGTTTAGGCACCTCTCCCTAAATACAGTTTGGTTGAGAAAAAACAAAAGAAAATCGAATTTTACCTAAAGCATTCTCTTTTAAAGACGCCTTTCTAACCCATACTTGAATTTCGTGGCGATCGATCGGCGAATGTTTAGTATTTTTCGTCATTTTTCTAAAATGGCTAGAATTCGCGATCGTGTTTTGTTTTTCACCGAGAAACTTGCACATGAAAAGAGCCTTGGACGGTCTGCTATTTACAAATCCGCAAACCCAACTTTATTATCTCTTTCCGTTATCGAGAAAACAAATTCTCAAGTAGGATTTTGCCGCGATCTGTAATGGCGAAACTTGGAAGGCGTTTTTGACGCCATCGTAATGCACATTGAGATCATTTTTGAAATTTACGTAAGAATTTTGAATTGTTATGTTTAGCCGAGTTATTCCCGTTGATTCGAGCTACAACTTCGCCTTAGGCAGCGAAACAAAATATCTTACCGTTCACTAGTAATAGATGACAAGCCTCTAGACTATGCAAAAGAATCATGTAACTGACATTATGAACTTTGAACTCCAAAAACTTCTTATCTGACCTAATGTAGCGGAATCCCTCGGGCAATAGACTCGCTTGGTCATATATTACCGATTTTCGTTGAGAAATCTTATTTCAGAATTTTCATACTTCATCCATGAAAATTTAAATTCCTAAATGTTCAAAACCCAAATCTTATTTGAGATTGGTTTACTAGCTGCACCAGCAAATTATGGTCCCAACATCTTGGGATCTAGTACTGCAGAGTAGCGAGAGTAATGTGGTATTATGAAACAAGTACGTCTTTTGGCGATTTGTAGGAGGTTTCGGCCAAGGTGGAGGACGCTGGCTGGGGAATTGGTGGTGAAAACGTTTCAGCAACAGTGAGTTGGTGAAAGCGAACATCGGCGCATGTGTGTCTAATACACATATAATATTAATAATATGATGTCTGGTATCGGTCAATGGGTGTTGGCGGTGGTAGATATATAGATGGCGAATACAAATGACTATTAAAGACAAAACCTCCACAAGCTCAGTAGCGGACGTTTGTATGAAACGACGAAAAGCAGGGAAAGCGCAAAATTCAAAGTTAATAGTACACCCTCTCCTTCGAGGAAAGACGTGCATCAGCCCAATAAGCAAAGAAGTTGTTGCAGTCCGGTGCTAACGATTTCCAACATAGGGTAAATGTAGTTGGAACTGGGAATGCAGAGATCATCGACTACATTCAACAAAACTAAACTAAACAGATATTCGTGAAGTGACTTTTCCGATTTGAATAAAACTTGAAATATACGATTAGACCATATTTACGGAAAGTTAAAATGCAAACAGAACAAGCTGTCATGTATTTGTAAAAATCACAGTCTAATTCGTGAATTTTTATGAAGGTTTGTTGCAACTTTTCAATCGTATTAGGTGCTGAAAACAGAAGAGTTCAATCGTCCAACTACCATAATTTTACACTAATCGTCTCATTCTAGCATCGAGTGTGAAGCGAGACAGTTGACATAGAATCAAGCAGCGTGATAACGCTCGGTATGGTAAACAGTACCGATGACACCATGAGGGGCCATCAGCCACCATTCCGGACGGAAAAGCCGGATCGTGAACGCCTCCATCCAACAATTGCTGTGATCCTACGTTTTAGGGAGGGCGTAGGGTCAGCGCCATATTCCAGACACCTCCGTTTTCTCAGCTCCATAAGATCGGTCTGCCTTGGACGGGGCAGATCATGATTATCACCCAATCCTTTGGGAAATTCCTGCACTAGCCGTTGCTGCCTGCGTGATCCCTTTCCTCCTCCCATCCTATTACTTGCAAATTCTTCCGCAGCGCGAACTGCGGGGAATTGTGGTTTTGAAAAAAACCGTTTAAACCAACAACGAGTCAATATCCCAACTTACCAAGCACCATTCCTCCTCCCTCTTCTGCTGCGAACTCACTTACTCCACCGAGTGCCGTTAATCCCACCATCATTCAATTCGACGCTATCTTCGGGGTCCGCTTTCAGCATCCACGACTCCAGCACAACCACAACCGACGCGACCCCAACACCGCAAGATCCAACCCGTCATCATCACTAAGAGCCATCTCCAAGCGCCACCTCACAAGATTCTCAAGAAATTCAACAATTCCATCTACTCAACAACACTACCATCAACTTCGATCACGGATGAGTGTTGCGTCTCCAACAACATTTCCACAATCAAGGCTGAAGAGATGAGAAGTACTAACCGTCAGAGGCCAAATCTTCTAAAATTACATGGTTCACAATTGGGACTTGCAAAAAAAAATAAAATCTGAATCTTTGCATCACACATTTAAGTAGGAAGGTAGATTGCACTAATCATCTTTATCAAAGTTTTGTTGGCTCTCTCTTAAAAAGTAGGTCTCATGTGTTCCTTCCTAAAGAAAGCAAGTCACCTTTTCTTTCTTGTTTCTATATATATGGGGTAACAAAATGTCTTGGTGACTCTTGTGGTCCTTGACTAAAATGCAAATGTATTCACACTTCACAATAAGAATACTATCATAGGAGTATAAAGAAATCTAACACTCATTTTGTTTCAACAACTTGTAGATGTCAATAATAAATTAAAATAAAGAAATTCAAAATGCCAAAACTCAGTTCAGACATACTATCAGAGAACAGAATCAAGTAAAATAAATGAATACGAGGAAAAGACAAAGATATTGAATATTTCGATTGGAGTCACCTTTTTTTTTGAAAATGGGGCGCGCTACCTCCTCCAACAGACTAACTACGCTAACCTAGAATCGGGCTTCGCCCTCTGTTGGCCTTAAGAGAACTAAAATCGAACACATATTTAAGGCAGCTAAAAACAAACACAGGTTGGATTGCGTCATCCTATCAAAATGAAAAAAAAGAATAAAAAGGAAAAAGGTGACAGATGGGAGAGAACCAAAAAAGGAAGTGCAAATAAAAGAACGCAGAAAAAGTAGAGAAGTGAAAGGAAAAGAAAAGCCCAATATAAATGACAGACAAAAAAATATTGAGGGTAAAAGAGACAAAGAGCTAGATATTTCTTTAATTTCTTTCTTGTTGTTTTGTGGCTGATATACCAAGATATACTATGAGCAATTTGATTTTTTAGAATTCAAGCTCGGTATACTTTTGGTGTGTATTTCTCGACAAAACTCTAGACATTTGCTTTGACGACACTTATCTTCCTTCAGCAAGTAGCAGCAGTAGATAACCAGCTGTCATCGTAATTGTGTCCAATAATCATTTAAATCATCCGAGTCTGCAAAACTCAAAGAAGGAAAGCCCGGACAGTTCTACTTTTTCTTGTATTGATTAATTTGATCCAATCTTAGAAAAAAAAACGGTACTAATTGATCTCATTGCAAAGTTTTATAAAGTTAATTAGGTTATTTAATTATTGGACACCCGGTATATTATTTTTATTTGCACATAAAACTTGCAGAATTAGGATGTTTAAATCCCCCTACAATCTTAAGAATCTAAATATACTGAGAAGACGTATAAATCATGATATACTTAATGACACGTGGATGTCGTTGCCTCAACTCGCGAAAGGGGCGTGAGACAATACTGTATAACAAAGTAGTTAAATTGAAGATTCCGGCGGAAGTTGTTCATATTCTCAGATGTTGTTGCATAAAACAACATCGATGCAGAGTTATGAAATATGCTGGAAACTTTTAAATTAATTACCCGCCTCTCGTTGTCTTCGACAAATTTCCTCGTTTGGTTAGCAGGGAAACATTTATTACAGACATTTTAGATTTTTCTTATCAGAAAGGAAAATTGAAATTAGTGTTTGCATTAATTATTTAAACCAAATGTATTTTTGGCGAACCATAAAATATAGTTGTTACAATATCACTAGGATGTAGTGGTTAAGGACTTCCACGGGAAACGTCGTCCTTCCTCATTGACGGTGACGACCCCGGTCACGAATTCATTCAGTTATAATTTGTTGGAACAAACTCGTAAATACAAAGAGAATTTTTTTCCATGTTAACTACAAAGTGGATTAGAAATTAATGCGTTCGCATGAATTCCCAAAAATCCTTTTAATATTCTCCGCGAAGAAAAATCAAAACAAAAACAACAAAAATAGTAACACGTAATTCTTTAGTATAAAAGACAATAGGGGCGTAAATTTGAGAAATAAAAAAAATGTCGCTATAAAAATCCGACCTACTAGGTAGGAAATGAATGTGTGGAATGCGCCGTGCGAGGTGTGGGGTTTGGTTCCCAGAAGCAGCGTTGCGGATTCGCGGACAGTTAGAATGACATGGAAGCGGTCGACGACCCACTATGCAGCAAAACTTCGGTTCTAGTTGCCTTCTTCATGGGAAATGTCGCAGGAGAGTGAACAAATCCCGATAACCTACTTATAATATTACAAACGTATCTTCAAAAGAATTTATGTGGGATGCGCGTCTCTAAAACTACTTTGCTCATATTATATGTATGCTATTTTTTGCATAATTTTAAATCTGAAATGAATGGTTCGAATTATGAAAGCAAAAAAGAATAGCATAACGAAACAGTAATTCGATTGAAATCTTATGGTTACATTTTTTGTATGTCTTCTCATTGTGGTAATAAATAATTTTTTTTCATATTTAATTAATTACTGGTCTTACAACTCCTTTACAAGTCTTCATTTGAATAATAATCGAATTCCTGTAGTATTATTTCCCGTCACTATTTCCATTGGAATTCAATTCATATAATTTGCTAAATTCTAGAAATTTATTATTACGAAAAGAAATAAACAAAGGAAAAATCCACGTGTAATTATTACGTAAAAAAACCCAAAATATATATACAAGAACAAGAAAGCACACGTGCGACCATTTAAAAGTTTAAAGAGCGGGCGGCTGCCGTTCGGGGTGCTAATTACAGGTTGCGGACAACGCTGTCGATGACCATGACACACGTGATTATTACTACCTCAAACACCAGTACATAATAGCTTTGAGCAGCTAACATTAAACTGGATTTTAAATAATTAGAGGAACACAACTCGTACCATGTATATCACTTGTGTGCATTAAGTAGGTAACTGTTTAAAAATGTTGTGTGGTTTTATGTACAGAGATAAAAATAACTTGCCACAATTCTTTCTTATCGATAAACACGTATAATTGACACTTTGTGTTAAGTTTAACAATTAAAACAATAAGCGCAACAAATTGTCCCTTTTTACGACTGCAGTGATAAATTGTTTATAGATGGAGGTATAGATTAACAGTTTAATTTGTAGAGAGACTGATCAATTCTCATCTATAACTGTACAAATCACAATTCAAATCAATTACTTATTGCTTTTTTATCAACTTTATTGCAAAAAATCGTCAAATATCTGTTTGAAAACTCGAACATAAAATCGTTCCTGAAAAGGGTTTTTTAGACTTTTCCAAGTCGCACAATACTTTGATGTAAAGCTCTCTATTAACTCTATTAACTGAGTTCATACGTCAAAAATGTTGAATAATTCTTGGCTTATGTGTTTTGCACTTTATTTGTTGAAACCAATCTCAATACGTTAATACACGTAGGTAAGTCGATCTAATCTAGAAGATTGTCTTCCTGAAATTAATCAAAATTATGCCGAAAAGTTGGATCATAAACGTTTTGCAACTTCTTCTACATGTGCTATCCCTTACAGACTATTAACGTAGATACGATTTGCACCACGCTAAAACTCACCATAATGATTGCATACCGAGAAATCGACAACACAATGACTATAAGTAAACTTGAATAACTAATACATGTTGGCTTTAGTGATAAAGAAAATTGGAAAAGTTTCTCTATGTTGGTATTTCACGCATCACTTGTGATGAGCCTTCTGTGTTACATAGAGCCCTCGAAATGGTTTCTATTATAAAGTTACGAGGGTCGTTTGAAAAGTCCGTGCAAAGTCAGAGAGATGGCACTACTGGCGCATATCGACGTTATGTTTAGTTAGTAGCATCTCTTGGAAGAACACACACCAAGTTTCAGTCAGATCGGTCTATTTCTTTGTGTTTGGCATTCGTTTGAATCGAGGAAGTCGAGTGATTTTCAAAAAATGAACGAAAAAGAATTTCGTGTGTTGATTAAAGATTACTTTATGAAAGGCAAAACGCCTCAGGAGACTAAAGAGAAGCTTGATAAACATTATGGTGACTCTGCACCTTCGATTAGAACAGTTTATAAGTGGTTTCAAAATTTTCGGAGTGGCCATATGGGCACAAGTGACGCTGAACGTTCTGGACGCCCTGTTGAGGTTACTACTCCAGAAATCATTGATAAAATCCATGATATGGTGATGGATGACAGAAGAGTGAAGGTGCGTGAGATTGCTAGTGCTGTAGGCATCTCGAATGAACGGGTACATAATAATTTGCATCAACATTTGGACATGACAAAGCTATCCGCAAGATGGGTGCCGCGATTGCTCACGCTTGACCAAAAACGAAATCGTGTGAAGTGTTGCAAGGACGGTTTGCAGCTGTTCCAGAAGAATCGGCAGGACTTTAAACGTCGTTTCGTCACTGTGGATGAAACATGGATACATCACTACACTCCTGAGATCAAAGAACAATCTAAACAATGGGTTACCAAGGAGGAATCTGCGCCAAAAAAAAGCGAAGACCGTTCCTTCGGCCGGAAAGATTATGACGACTGTCTTTTGGGATTCGCAAGGAATAATCCTCATCGACTATCTGGAAAAGGGTAAAACTATTACAGGTGCATTTTATTCGTCGTTATTGGACCGTTTAAAAACCGAGCTGCAAGAAAAACTCCCACGATTGGCCCACAAGAAAGTCCTTTTCCATCACGACAACGCACCAGCTCACGCCTCAGCAGTTGTGGTCGCAAAATTAATGGAAATAGGGTTCCAACTCGTTTCACATCCCCCCTATTCTCCAGACTTGGCTCCCTCGGACTACTATTTGTTCCCCAATTTGAAGAAATATCTGACGGGAAAAAGATTTTATTCAAACGAGGAGGTGATTGCAGAAACGAATGGCTATTTTTCAGACTTGGACAAATCCTATTATTCAAAAGGGATCAACAAACTAGAGCAGCGTTGGACGAAGTGTATAAGCCTAAAAGGAGACTATGTTGAAAAATAAAAAAGGTTTACCCCAAACACTTAAGTAGTTTTTATTTTTGCACGAACTTTTCAAACGACCCTCGTAGTCAAGTTAGGAGGTGAGATTCGCCAGGTCATTATCAAGGGTTCTTATGAGAGACAAATATCCCAGTTTCTTAGAAACCGTTTATCGCAGCTCAACCAAATCTTGAATACTATTTATTACCATGTTACGTATTTTAAGCTCATAGTTTTTAAATCTGATAAAAAAAGAACTTTTGCAGAACTTTTATCACTAATTTTCACTTTCAAGTCGTGTTTTACCACATTCTTGGTTCAAAATTTTAAAAACTAGCCGAAATCTGGTAATTATCTGAGCTCAATTGACAGTCAGTGTTGCCACCTATAATGTAAAAAAAATGATGTCTATATCTTTTGTGATTATAAAACAACAGGGTCTTTTGTACACAAAAAGTAAACTTTCGAGTACAAGCGAAAAACTAAAAAGTTTAGTTTTTATAACGGTTTTCCAGTTTTTAGTTTTATTTATGAAATTTTTTCAACAGTGAACAGTGCCCAATGCAGAAGGCAGTGCTGAACTTTCTTTTCCTTCCAGGTTCTTGTATTGTTTCCTGTTTTTGTTGTGGCTCGTTGTGTTTGTGAGCTTGTTTTGTTGTTGTGTAGAAGTTTGTTTTTAATTATTATTTTGTACTGCCAAGAATGAGCAAACCGAAAGGGGTTTCCAAAAAAAAAGAAAAGAGTGTTCAGTGGCAAAAGGTATGATCCTAAAGCAATACTTTAATTGACAACACCTACGGAATCTCAAGAACGGGAAGAAGTAGCCCCTGGTTCTGCAGCTTCCGGCTCAAAAGTTGGTAGCAATCTGAAGGATTATGAAGATGTCTATAACATAGTAAATATGAAAGGATTAGTAGTAAACTCATTCGCAAAATACAAAAGCTGTAGTGGGGGCATCACACTTGGAATTCGCTCTAGGAAAAGAGCCCACTGCTGCAGAAACGTTTTGCAGGGTGATGAACCTACCACCACCAACGCTGAAAGTTCAACCGATCAAAAAGGTAAGCCACTGACTTTTTCATTCTGCATGAGACGTAAGATACTTTCATTGCGCTGCATCTGGTTTGATATATATATCACTGAACTGCTTGCAGGTGCTCCTGTCTGCTACAAAACAGATTGGGAAAATTCTATGGCTGCTGCTGTGGAGGAGGCATGTCTCTTGGGTGGAAAAAGAGATATGTCAATATCTATCGATGGCACCTGATGAAAGAGGAGGCATACATCTATGAATGAGATTGTGGTAGCTGCGAGTTTAGATTCAGGAAAGATAGTTGACATAGACGTGATATCGAAGTATTGCAGGTGCTCCAATGAAAACTCTCGCATCAATGGCTACCTGGCGAATTACCCCGGTGCTAGTAGACGGATAGAAGTCATTGAGGCAGAGAGAATCTTTTATTGCTCACTACCTACTTATAACGTGAGGTGTACTCAGTATCTAGGTGATGGAGATTCAAAAAGATTTTTAAATGTCGTTAAAAAAACCTTATGGGGATGCCGTCAATATTGAAAAGTTGGAATGTGTAGGACACATACAAAAAAAAGTGAATGAGAAAGGGCGGCTGACCGATGTAACGATTGATAAAATTCAAACATTTTATGGCCTTGTTACTAGAAGAAATGTGGGTAATTTGGATAATATGAAAAAAGCTGCATGGTCAACCTTGTTTCATACAGATTCAAACGATGATTCGCCGCCTCATCAGCTTTGCGACCTGGACTGGTGTAAGTACAAAAAATGTTCTGAGGAAAACAAGCAGTGCAAACACTCAGAAAACGTCAAACCAATTCTTAGGGACTTGGCAAAGCATTCTCTGTTGGAAAAGTGTCTCCATGGAAAGATCCAAAACGTTAACGAGAGTCTCAGCAACTCAATATGGTCAAGAATCCCTCAAAATATATTTGCGTGGTTTGAAATCCTTGACGTTCGGTGCATACGAGGTCGCCGCCTGCTTCAATGACGGAAATACTGCGGGATTCAGCATTTTGCAAGAGCTCAGTATCGAGCTTGGTGTGTTCTGCATAAAACGATTAAAAATAGAAGACTTAGACAGAATTAAGAATTCTGAAAATGATTTTGAAAACGCTTCAAAGTTGGCAAGGTAACAGAAGTCTCGAGCAAGAAAGCAACTCGAAGAATCATTTGCAGAGGCTGAGAAAGCAAATCCGCCCTACAGAGTAGGATTATTTTAGCAAGATCGTTTTTTTTTTATTGTGTGATACTAAAATGTAAAAATACGTTTACTATGTTACTCTTATTTTGTTCTTGTTAAAATCTGGCATATTTATGAGTTGCCGCCCGACCTTGCTCACTTTGAAAAAATATTAGAAGCACTTCCAGTTGCCTTAGAGATCTGCGGTTTGCAGCTTTCCGTGGGGAAATAAGTGTAGGTTAAAAAAACCAGAATAAACAAATTCGATTTTTAAATTTTTTGTTGGGACTTGTCTCTTAAGGTAACTAGTTACGGCATGGTATGACAACGGATGCTTCCACTTTTCGACAATTCAGAGAATAATCGGGGCGTTTTTGCTGCTAAACAGCAATGGGCGATATATAGTCTTTTCAACCATGGTTGGTGTCAGTCAAAAAATGACGCAAAGGAACTAACAGAAGGGAAATATCAAGGTCCTTTTCGCAGTATCTGTTACATTAGAGACCACAACAAACTGGGATGACGACAAGAAAATCTATGTATGTTTGCTATACGCTATATCATTATGACTAACTGCCACGGCCATCTTTTTCCTACGCAGAAATTTCATAAGTCAGGCGAAACGGATTTAAGATCGAAGCATATTCAGGAACATTTTGTCAAAAATTAATTTACATTTCTAAACGATGTTGCAAGCCAATGAGAATTTTTGTGATCACGATAGGGTCTTTGCAAAAATCTCGAGATAGTTGACATCATCAATTCAACGCTGTTTCCGTTCGCTCAAGTGTCAGAGCGTCTTTTCACTCAATTGGGTATTAAGATGACGTCCGGGCTTGTCACCTGAATGCAATTGCTACGTCTTCACGTTCCTGCGCTTCACACAGAACTGTGCAGCCGGTTGACAATGAGACAGAGCTGAAGAAAGTTATCACAAAGTTCTCAAAAGGTGTGACTTTTAGTCTTATTGGTGTTGGTAGGATTTTCAGTCCTCATTTCTAAATAAAACTTCCCTCTTGAGATATTTGAGATTCTTGTCATTTTGGACATGTTGCTTTTGATGTCAAGGAGGTAACGTAGTTCTTTCAAAGTTTTCCAAGGCATAAAAATGTCAAAATTTCGTTGTCTTCAAAAAAAGAAGAGAAAAGCTTAGATTTTTCTTTGAAAATGGTTGACCAAAAGTCAACATAGCAATTCAGAGATCTGCTTTTTGTCAAATCTACACGAATGGGAAACTTCTTTTCAAGCAGGCAAAATTTGTTTTTATGATGTGTCAGAGATTTCTTCTTGTTTTGTTCACCAACGACTTATCATATCAAAACGCAACTTGCTATGAACAGTAAGAATGTAAGGTTACTAGTTTGTTTAATTACAAGAATGAACATTAACACTGTTTGTTCTGTTTTGGTGCATTCACTAAACGCATATTTTCTTTGTTTTTAGTTCACAAACACAGTGGATTCCCAAGGATATCCGTAGGTAGCGAAAGAGAAGATTTAACGAGAAAATGCCACCGAAGGTGGCTTCCATTTAGAAGATTTAACCTCTTTATAGCTGCTGATTTGATTTACTAGCGTTGCGAGCTGTACTGTACGTTGGATTCCGATGTTCCAAGGACATCCATCAGGCCACCACACCAGTGGTGGCGTTGTATTTAAATCGGTGATGGGCAAAGAGAAAAAACAAAACGGTTGCTTTCAAAACAGTGTTTTGTGTGGTGAGATGTGTGAGAACAAGTATGTGTTTGTGTGGTGATGTGTGAGTTGTCTTGGTGCTGTGTTCTGTGGACTGTTACTGTTCCGGAATTTGCCTTCATAGCCAAGGGAGTAGCAAAAAGCCGAGGAGCGCTAACTTAAAGGAAAGAATGAATGAAAAACAGACCATTAAGTTTTGAATGTTTCAATATGTATTAATTTAGCCAGATGCTGACATACTATTACAGCAGATTTCATGAAGGTTCTAAATCACCTTCATCACGTATGTATTTAAGGGAGTCCCTTTGCCCATGCCCTAGTCAAAGAATACATTGCGCAGAGCAACAAATTTATTAGATTTTTTGTCAAGATGCATCTTCAAGATGTTTTGTTATTCTGGGATTCCTCGTAATTTTTGGATATGACCGTCTTCGATTTGTCCTGGATTCTGCTACTCTTTCATTGATTAACATTACTATACCAAATATACTGCAGCCATTGAACAGTGAAATTGAATAGCAAGAAAAGTCACTTAACACCTTAGTAACTAGCTTATTTATCTCTCATCCAATCAAATCTGTGTTTAGGTTTTATTATGTTTTGTCTATTTTACATTTCAATGTTTATTACCACTTTTCTTATTGGTCTTGGCACTCTTATGTTCTAGAATATTTGATTATAGCCCTAAACTATACTTGCAAAATGGTATTTTTGAAGCTTACCCTTTACTTTGTGCTTTTATTTTCTTTGGTTTTAACTTTCAATATAAACTAACTAATTATTTAAAGCATCAAGCTATTTAAGATCCCTTAAAAAATAAAACTCTCTACTAAAACAACGCGTTTGCAACAGCAAGGTAAGGAGAGGCTAAGGAATGCAAAACGTCAAAAACATCAATCGTAAAACAAGAGATGCAGTTGATGCAAATTAGTTATGGAAAACGGGAAAAATAAAACAAAATACTGCACTACATACATATAAGTGAATTTCAAATAGTTAATATGTAGTAATTAGTGCCTACTAGGTTTCTCCTGTCAATAAGCTTGATAACTAATGTACGATAGTAATAAGCGTGAAAATATCTTTAAGCAATATGTTGCATGTTAAATGTTATACCTGCAGTGTTAATAGCTAGCGTGCAGATAATGGTTTCTAGATCGTATTTTAAATTATAACGAATTTATTACATGCATTCCTGTAGAAAGTAGTTAAAACTAAAGTTCTTTGTGTCTTCTCATCTTATAAATTATAATTATTATCTATTACAACATACTAAACTAGTGGTAACCTTTGTTTAGTCAGTTTAGTGGTTATAACATATAACATGCATGTTTCTCGAAGCTAGCATTCAGCATACTTAACCCAAAATGCAAAAATTACATAACTTCTAGAAAAAATTCTGAATGATATAACTATCTATTTATAAAAATAATATAACTCTTCAGCCTTCTACAATAGTATCTATTCAACAGAATAGAGCTTGATCTTACAAAATTGTAATGTTCATTTTAATATGTTACTTTAAATCCCCGAATTCTCTCATGTAAGCATTATTTAATATTCCAGTTATCAAGATTCAGTTAGGGTACTTTCTCCAACGGCGTTGGTAGGTAGAATTTAAACGTCGGGTATAACAACAAACGTCTACTTTTTTGACGCAATTAGAATTTCATCAAACAGTTGATTGTTTATAAAGAAAACATTTTACAGTCCCCGTGGTAAATATTTAATCAAAATCGGTGTAGACATCCAATCAGTGCAAATTACTACGTTAATGCAAAAAAGTAGACGAAGCGAGCTTCCAAGAATCACACATTCTAAGTGAGGTTAATAGACAAAGAAATGTGCAACTATTTATATTAATTAATATTAATTTAATGGTAACTTGTTTTTCCAGTTTGAGTGTTTACAGTAAATCGATTTCATTACAGATATTACTAACTATTAACCAGTACATAATTGTTTTTAAAGAGGAATAATTTTAAAAACACGTTTTGCAATAAAACTATCAGATTTAATTACATTATTTTTACGACACCTTTTCTTACTTTTATTATTATGAAAACTGGTGTAATGTAATGAGCACTATAAACAATGATTGTCTATTGATGCCTAACAAGCAGTAATGCTTGAAAATTATTATTCAAAGAAAAATCTACAAAGACTAGTCTTATGCCATCCTTTAACATCAACAGTTATCAAGTAGTTTAATAAGATTTAGTGTTAAAGTTTCAAGGCATTAACTATACAGCCAACAATCAAAACTAAATAATAGACAGTCAATTTAAAACTATTCAGTATTTTGTTTCACACGATCTCATCCCCCTTGGTTACAGAAATTACTTCAAAAAGTATCATATCATCAAAATTCTACTATCTCCAAGATACATTATATCCAGATCCTATTTCAAATTTCTTGCGTTTTCAATATCTTCGATTCATGTCCTGTGAAGTCGTGATTTCGACGTGATTTCTACTAGTACAGTAGGTAGCTACTTCATCATTCAAACAAAATGTTCATTCTTTGCTATATCTCTTGTTGTCTTTGCCTCGTAGACATTATCTCCGATTTTCTACTATTATCTTTTATATTTAGAAAACTTCCCAAGTCATTTTCCGAGTTAAATGTCCTGACCATTTTGAAGACAATCAATGCGTAAAAATTCAAAGTCAAGACTACCGACAGCAGATAATGAAGACTAAGAACTGACTAATTTTTATGCTATAAATTATGTTCTTGAAGTTTGTACCTAACCCTCCGGATTACCCTGTACACAATGTTACATGTTATTCACAACATAATGCGATGATTCACGTCATATGAGTCTTTTTAAACATGTAACGCTCGAGACGCCAAAACGAAAATGTAGAATTCACCCACCTGCTGTTGCTTTAACGTCTTCTGTCTCAAAATGTTTCTTTGAAGAAAAAAGGTATGGTGTTGTTAAGTAATTGATCGTAGAAAAGAAATAATCTCCAGCTCTTTAATTTTGACTTCTTTCAATCTGTAACTTTCAAAAAATACTGCTTATTATTAACAGTTGCGTTATTAACAATGAACGGACTGGCTTAGTCGCGACGGCGCACTATCGATTTTAAGTAGTCCAAATAAATTTTATACACGTGGCATGCGTCGTATGTGAGCATTCCTTACTAGATTATCATAAAAGAGTACAAACACAAGTGACATATTTATTCATTTTAGAAATACTATCATATCGCTCCCAAGTCAAGCGCGCAAGCGTGCGCCGCTGTCTGCCGCGTGTAATGCTAACTGTTAAGGAACGCAGAAAAGTTTATGCGACATAATAGTTTAGAATTCAACTAGTCAGTTGGAATTTGACTTTTCATAAACAAAAGAGGTCTCGTGTTTCGACCACTCTCAGATTGTTTACTGAGACTTGAGTCATTTAAAAGACTCCTACGATGAGGTATGTCGTTGAAAAGCGAATTAAGAAAGTCTTATAACAACCAGACTTAACCTAACTTCACGCCTGTAATAGCCACTGAATTGAAAATGGTTTGATATTGTGTGAATAACCGAAACATGGTGATTAGTTCCTTCTAAGGCAAGAAAACTCGTTTATATGATTTCTGATTATGATGCTGCTTACGCACAAGACATGCTGCATAGACTGAGTCATTGCAAAACTATTGGCAGTTATTATCAGCGTCATCATTAGGACATATTTGGAGAAAATCCATTTTAAATTTTGTTTCTCCATTATCATGGTCAAGACGGCCGAGGCATTTCGACTTGTTCGTAATGGTAAATAAGTGAAAGCATATAAACTGCGATAATATAATCTTTTCGTGAACTATTGTAATTTATAAAGATTTTAGTTATTGTCTTTGGAATCTTGGTTTACCAATTTTATATCCATGTTTTTCCGTAACCAAAACGTGTTGACTTTGAAGATTACCTAACGGACATCGTCAGCTGATGAAACTTCCAATACTAGTCTAAATTGACTTTGGACTCATGCAAAGTACAATGTGATTGAATTTTCCTGTAAAGATGCCAAGGCTGATTTTCAAGTTATACGCCAGCGTTTGGTAAAGTGTCACATGATCGTTTGATGCTCGGGAGTCGTCGACAAATCGAGATAGTTCGAGGAGCACAGATGCATGATCTCCGATGCCTATTGCATTTAGTAAGAATAAATTCATAGATCGATCAACCAGGCGACAGGTAATAATGAAAAAGCCGTTGAGAAAACAATATTTTCAGTGGGAACCACATTTCGTATATGTTCAAGATAATAATGGCTTCTATTTTAATACAACAATTTTTAAAAAGTAATACAATAATCAGTCATCTCTTTTTTATTTTTAAAATTAAAGATTTAGTAGGCAGAGGAACACCTACCCCCTAAGACATTAAAAGCACAATGTCATGGCTTTCTCTGTTTCCTGTAATTAAAAACTGCACAGAATCTGAAAGTCTTCAAGCTTCTCAACTGGCGTTTCTACATTTGGCCCAACAGTCAAGTGGCCTGAGGATTCCAAGGCCTGGAAAGCAGTATATCTTAAACTGTTCTATCCAAAAACCCACATGTTGTCAGAAACATTGAAAACCCAGACTGTATTATTTATGTCTGTTTTAGGCAATGTAAGATTCCTAGGAAATGTCCCCCAACTCCATAGATCAGGGATAGACAACCAAGACTTTGCTGAAATCTTGACCATTCTTTTGTTAACTACGATAAAATCGTAATTCTTCAAGGTTTGGGCAAAAATCGTTCCGCTAGAACGCTTAGATGCTGGGCCATTTACACCCGATGTACTGGATGCTTATATCTGTGACATAGATCGATCTATCATTTCACTGAGAAAACCTCGATGTAGAAGTTTAGAGTCTTTAAGACACGAGTTCACGGGATTAAAAATTTGATGGTAACAAAACATCAAACCCCGATAATATCAAGGTGATTCTTTTTAGATTCCTACACATCAAAAGAGAATTTTTTCTGTCCGTCTCATCTTTTCCTGGAATTTATTCATCGCGCGAACTACTTGGTAAAGATGCCAACCCAACAAATATGTCAGAAACATGAAAAATCTAGACTCTTATTATTTGTTTCTGTTTTTGGCAAAGTAAGGTCCTTAAAGAATCATCTTCAGCTACATAGATCGAGGTCCATTAAATCACACTTCACTGACGAGACTTCGCTGTAAGAGTTAAGAGTCTTTTCAACACAAGTTTATTCAATGAGAAATTTGGTGATGGTGACAGAAGATCAAACCCAAACCCAAACTGTATCCAAGTAGTTCTCTTCAGACTTCTACATATACCAGGTGTATACCTATGAAATGAGACTTTCAGCTATTAGACCACAGTTCTTGCTAGGAGTATTTTTAAACTGTCCCAAATGTCTTATTTTTTTCGTCTGTCATCTGTCAACAATATTCAATTCATTGTTTGTGATGTTTCATACAACAACGCATTTTTTTCGCTCTTAAAAATGTCGAATTTCGTGCCTTCAAACTACGATTTGCGGACATCGTTGATTTTCTGTTATCAATTGAAGAAAAACGCTTCTCAAGCTCATCAAATGCTTATAGAAGCTTACGGTGGACATGCTCTAAGCAGAGCACAGTGCTTCAGGTGGTTTGAAAAATTCCGAAGTGGTGATTTTAGCGTGGAGAACGAGGAACGTGGCCGGCCACCGAAAAAGTTTGAGGACACCGAATTGCAAGCATTGTTGAATGAAGATGATGGTCAAACGCAAGAAATGATGGCAGAGCAGTTGGGAGTGACCCAAAAAACCATTTGCAAACGTTTGAAAGACATGGGCATGATTTTAAAGGTCGGAAGATGGGTGCCGCATGAACTGACTGAAAGGCAGCAAGAGAACCGAAAAACCACTTGTGAAATGCTGCTCTCCCGGTTCAAAAGGAAGTCTTTTTTGCATCGAATCGTTACGGGTGTATTTCTCCAATCCCAAGCGTAAACGATCGTATGGTCCGCCCGGCCACAAGCCAAAATCAACGGCCAAACCAAATCGCTTCGGCCGCAAGGCAATGCTGTGTGTTTTCTGGGATCAGCATGGTATGATTTGGTACGAGCTATTAAAACCAGGTGAAACAGTTGACGGTGCACGCTACCAACGACAATTGGCCGATTCGAACAGCGCTATACACCGAAAACGCCCAGAATATGCCGATCGGCGTCACAAAGTAATTTTTCTTGATGACAATGCACCACCACATCGAACAAGAGCGACCCGGGAATTGGTGGAGACGTACGATTGGGAACCGCTGGTGCATGCGGCTTACTCACCAGACTTGGCGCCTTCCGATTATCATTTGTTTGCATCGATGGGCCACGCACTTTCCGAGCAGCGCTTCAATTCTCACGAAGAAGCCAAAAAATGGCTCGATGATTGGTTTGCGGCCAAAGACGGCCAATTTTTTTGGCGCGGCATTCACAAATTGCCTGAGAGATGGGTAAAATGTGTCGCTAGCGATGGCTATTATTTTGAAGATTAAATTTGTAACCATTTTTTGTTAATAAACGTTTAAAATTGAAAAAAAAAGTCTCATTTCATAGGTATACACCTGGTAG